>JAQMYL010000015.1:566139-580062 GCA_030014365.1 Clarias pachynema | reverse complement strand
AATCATAATGTTTGTATATAAAGAAATTGTATAATCATGACTACAGGCTACTTCATGCAAAGTTTCTGTTATAGGCTCAATATATTAAAGATAATTAAAACAGCCAAATGTTGAAAATGTGTCGACTTTTAAAGCAACCAATTTCCACACAGCAGTTACTATATTTACGTTCTTACATTTATTTACCAAAATGATTTTATTACTTGTGATCCATTTCAAATTGATGGGAGCAAAATGGCTCAGCTTTTACCAGTTTACACGATTACAGGACAGTGTGTTTAAGATGCACTTTTGGATGGTGTGTAGCCAACAATCCAAGAGAGATGGAAGGAAGTAAAACAACAAAAAAACCAGATTGGACAGAAGAGCAGAGTTTACTTTTAGCTCAGTTAGTTGAAGAAAATAAAGTAATTTTAAAAGGTAAATTTGGCTCCGGTGTCACAGCTCAAGGAAAGAGGCAGACCTGGGAGAAAATATCTCAGCAGATAAACTCGTCTTTCCCTCTTGTATGTGAGCACCAGTGAGGATCGTGTAAAGCGGTGGTTCTGTATGTGTTACAGTCTCAAGCCAGGAGGGAGATCGCAGCACACAAACGGGATTCTTCAAGCACAGGTGAGGGATTATTGCAGTTTGTTACTGTATCTGGCTTGATTGATTATGCCTACAGAACTATACACCTAAGCTACTGTGTTTTTAGGTGGAGGACCACCCGCTAAACAACTGTCTCAGGTAGCGGAAACTGTATTTAATGTAATGGACACTCAGAAATATCGGTCACTGGGCTGAAGGAAGGACAGAAAATGTCCATCAATGCCCTTTAGTGAGGCTGCAGAACGTCCAGTGGAAATGAAATGAACTGTGTCACTATATGAGACGGTGAAAGTGCTTCAATAGTTTGTGTGATCACTCTGCTGATGGAAGGTTGTGACAGACACAAGTCATCACTACTGCACTGCTGCATTTTTCCAGTTGCCAAAGACCTCGGTGTTGTAATCACTTTCATTATCCACAAACATGATCCTATCATGATCCAATCTGTAGCGTTTAATTAACTCACGATCATTCAGTGTTTGGAGAATATTTCTTCTTTCCGCCATTTTGTCCTCTGCTATAGAAACTCTTAAGCCTCTTAAAGGTCCTCCTCTCTACTCTTAACAATTTTTACCTTAGGAGCTGTTTTTAGGGCTAAGATGTTTTGTGAATCATTTTTATCTTTAATAAGGTTTTAATCCTAAATTTAAGGGTAAAGATTTTTCTTAGAATTTCGTCACTAGGAGCAACTTTTAGGCTTAAGAAGCTTCGTGAATACGGGCCCTGGTTCTGCTCAGGGTGTGATAATTAACCTTGAGCTTTGCCCTTCGGTGACGTCACACTGCCATGCCCACACACACTCTGACCACTAGGGGGCAGACCACAACACAACAGAAACCTTGTATTTTTCAGGCTTCATCTTAAAGTTAAAATGATTAAAACTCAGAGCTAAATAATTCAGCTTTTTTTCTATTTTTTCCCAAAACTTTTGCAATAAATCACACAAGGAACTGTGTTAAATCAGATTACAGCATTCTGACGCTTACCTTTTAATGCTAAGCTTAGCTACGAGACGTAGGATAATGTTAGCATCAAACATTCAGAGTGAATTTTAGAGTGAGTGGTTATAAAGACATAGAAAATATAAATATTCGAATACAATCAGTGAATTTATTTAACTATTTAAATGACACTGTCATTAAAACATTGTTGTACACACTCCTGTTATAAAAGTCCAGGTGCTCAGTTAATCTCAATAAAAAGTCTTAATAGCAAGATGTATCAGATCTATATGTAGTGTTTATGATGTGAGTAAATACATAAAGTGTTATAACATAACCTTATGTCACTTGCTTGACCTCTGCGACCCCTGAAGTTAAAGTGTTTATAGAAGTGTGTCAGTATGTCAGTGCGGCCCTTACGCAGGTCTTATGACGCTCCATGAACTGTTCTTCATTTATTGCTTCCTTTCCTAAAGCTAAAATGTTTCCTGCTGCAACCTGAAGCTTTTCGAACTTCTGGTGTTGGAGATAAATTTATCAGCAGCTCACAGACACACGTGATAACAATAATAACGTCCTCGCTCGTCCACGTCCCCTGAGCATGACGCGTGGAGACGACGCCCAGACCGACGCTGGGAAGCGAGTCCCCAATAACCGGAGTGCACTCCTGTTAGACGTCGAGGATGAAGAGCGGGTAATTAGCTCACATGCTACCTGGAGACTTGATAACTAGCTAACGGACACCTGGTTCATAAGTGTTGCAGGAAACTTCATAAAACTGAGATGAAATATAGTTTCAATATTTTCTTGTGATTTTTTCAAATGTAATCTAATTTAATTGGTTTTCTAACTTTTCACACTTCAAGCTCCGAGTCGGCGTAAGCGCGATCGGGACGAGACGGCGTTATCAGTGTGTGAACATCAGGAACATCAGCTCAGAGACGTAACCAGAAAACACTCCGGCTGCTTTACCGAGTAGTGTGTGTGTGTGTGTGTGTGTGTGTGTGTGATCCGATTCCTCACTCTGACGACGATGAGATTAAACTGGAATCGTGAGTTTATTATTATCACATGAAGACTGAAAGGTACGCTCTCACACCACTAGTTATTTTATTTCAGTTTGTCTCGTTTGGTTTCTTTGTATTGACTCAAAGTCAAAACATCTATACATAATGTAATATTTTTATATGTTTCTATAACTATTTATATATATTTTAACAGTTTATTTGCCATCAGGGAATTTATTCATAATATTTTAATTCTGAAAATGAAACTACATTAGTTAAATATTCATGTCGGTCATGAAAAAGTTTAATCAGATAATAAAGTCTCATTAAATGTTAAGGATTGTTTCATTATATCTGTTAAAACATATAACTGTTTATTTTCATTTTAACCAAAATAAACAAAATAATTGAAATTAAAGAGTTAATTGCCTAATTACTTGAATAAAAAAATTGCCCATATTTTTATATATTTATTTTACGCAACTAAACTGTGGGTAGAAACAACTTGTTTTTAAAACAGAATTTTTTCCCAGTTTTTTGTGAACAGATTTTATTTGTTGTAATTTTATTTAGAATTAAGGAAGAAAAAATAAATTCAATTTAAGCTTTATTTCTCAGCTTCAGGGTTTCAATTTATCCCTAAACTCCTGAAACAGCCGTGAGTGTAGACTGACGGAGTTTCACTTCATAGACACGTTTAATCCGAATTATCATGCTGATGCGGTTCTAGTGAAGAACATAAGTCTGAAAGTTTCTTAAGAACATTTTCTAAAAATAATAAATAAGTAAATAAATAAATAAATAAGACCTGTGCCTTGTCCTGTAATACTAACACACACCGTCTCGGGAACAGTTATGGATAAGTATCTAGAGTGTTGTTGATTAGTTCTCTGTAACAGCAGCTCTGACTGTAGTGCAGGTTTATATTCATGCGAACAACCTGATACGTTATACACAGTGATGTGTAATAATAAACTAAATTCATTAGTGTAACATCAGTGTAAGGAGTCTCCGGTGTCAGCGCTGTGTAACGGTCAGAGGTAAAGCTCTAACATCTTCTCCGTGTGAAGTTCACACTTCTTCATAGTTTCTTAGACACATGACAAGCTGAATGATTTTTGTTCTCATTACCTTCAAGAGAGAATAAAGAGAGAGAGAGAGAGAGAGACGGGGACGAGTGTTTATAGCTGCTGTTATAACGTCAGTGAACGCACTTGAACATTAAGTGTATAACAGTAAATATATAAACATAAATATATAAACAGTACGATATAATGTTTGTTGACAAATAAAAACAATAGCTTTTGCTAAAGTGCTGTGATGTGAGAGGAATAAAGCGCTTGTTATAAGATCAGCTTCATGGTGGCATCTCACACAGCTCTTCCGTCCTCAGGATGATCTCAGGTTTCGCCGTAGCTGCGATTCTCCTCCTCGTGAGAAGCGTCTCGTCTTCCTGCAGCTGCTCGAGGTCGCCGTCTTCAGGCCTGAGTGTTAACTGCAGCTCTCAGGACCTGGACCGAGTTCCCGACGTCCCGCCGATCGCCACCGAGCTTTATCTACAGCACAACCACCTGGTGACGGTTCCTCCAGGATTCTTCGACACGTTACTGAAGCTCCGTGTGGTGGATCTGTCGGGGAACCCCTTCCACTGCAGCTGCAACATTCAGTACCTGAGAGCCTGGCTCCTCAACAACCCAGACGTGAGCACGGCTCATCCTACGTGTTCGACACCGCCGTCTCGGGCACGCAGAGCCATCGTGAGTCTTGGCGACACCGAGTTCTCATCCTGTGCGAGTGAGCCGTGCCCCGGCGTGGGGTTTAACCTGGCGTTAGGGCTGATGCTGTGTGTGATCCTGGGCTTGTTGCTGTGGAGTCTCCGCCTGGCCAAAGGGCTGCCGTTTATTCTGGGCATCGGCGAGAAGCACGACAGCCTCCGGGCCGAGACCCTGCGCTCGCTCAAACCCAAACACAGAGCCAAGGCCAGGAGGAGCGAGGACATGGAGACGCCGCTGCTCGACATGGACATCCTCCCGCAGATCATCGACACGCTCCACAGACAACACAACATCAAAATTAAAGAATTGTGAATCAGACCTTTCAGTTCTGCTCATGTTTAAAGCTCACACTTTTCCTAAACTAAAATCTAAATGTTTTTTTTTTCCCTACAGTGTCATAAAATAATAAAGTCTAATAAAAAACTACTTTAATAATAAAAAACTTTGCTTTAAATTTAAACTGAAAATTATCTGATCCACAAACGATTGGATCCATAAACTTGGATCCAATCGCACACAATAATATAATAATGTCACAAATAAAGCTGTTTTTTCTTAACTCAGTCATATGCTGGCTCATTTAAATTCTGTTTCTATCCAAATTTGTAATTATGAAACATGGGGGGAAAAAAACAATTTTAACACTTTTTCAATGCTTTTCATATTTTAAACTGTAAAAGTTTAGTTTTTAATTAAAAAACTTAATGCCTTTCATTCCTAATTGTTTAAATCATTGAGCGCTACTTCTTACACAATTAGGAAGAAAATGAAAAATGTTTACATTTAAAATTTCTTACAGTACTTTTACACTTCCTCTAACTTCATTACATCATGTTTTTAAATAGAAATATATAATTCTAATCAATTTGAGAAATCATCTTGGTTATTTGCATCTCCAAAAGGCTGAGCAGACAAAGTGATGTTTTAACACTGTAACTGTGACCGCTGTTATTAACAAATATATATATTTCCTAAATCAAACTTTTCAGCTCAGGTTCAAGCATTTGTAAAGAATAAAGAGAACACGCTGACTCGTCCTCATCCCGATCCTCCTCCAGCTTTATTGATAGTTTAAAATTACATTTTCTATGTTTATAGGACTTCAGTTGCATCTTTTCCTTCTGACTTAAAAACAGAGTACAAGCAAAATGGTTTTATTTTACAGTAGTCCAAGTGATATTGTACAAAAATAATATTTGATTTCTGTGAAAACATTTTTCCTTTTGCAAATTACTGATAAATCCACAAGCTTACTGGTCTTGATAATTTAAGACAGAAATGACAAATTATAGTTTTGGAATCTTTTCAGGCATTTATAAGCAAAAAAAAAAATTTCAAAATAAAGTCAAAGAAAAAGAGACGATTCCTCAGTAATTCAGAATTCTGTTATGAGTTATTAATAGAACATTTCCTCACAAGGTAGCGCTTAAAGTGTGTATATGTGTGTAAGTGTGTGTGTTTGTAGACATTTTCACCATCACACGCTTTAAGCAAACTCATTATTTCCTGCTGATTTTATTCTAAACACAAATCCGTACGCAGAAGTCGAGGCTTTCCCGTCTGCCGTCTCTCGAAGGCTCACGTGAAGCGAGCGCGTGCCGTGAGGTCCCAACGTAAACACGCCGCGCTCCGCACCGCACGTCCGTTGTCACGAGGGCGCGGTCAAGGGGGTTTTATTCATTTTATTATTATTTTTTAAACAAAGCATTATATTCTTACACAACACCTCTACCTGAACCAAACACACATCTGATACTGAATGCAGAAAGATTTTTAAACCCCTTCTGTCTTAATTTTTTTTTTTCTTTAAACATGTCGAGCAGCTCACGGGCCGGGACAAGCCTCCGTCTGCCCACCTTTAGCCAATGAAGAGAAAATATTCCCAGAAAATAATACAACCATCAATGTGGAAAAGGAGGGGCCGATGAAGGGGGCGGGGCATGTTTACGCCGAGGCCTCGATGGTGCACTCTCGCGCCAGGTGACCCGTCTTCCCGCAGTTGTAGCAGTTCACCTCGCTCGCCTTACTGCACTGCACCGCCACATGGCCGATCTCACCACACCTGAAAAAGGAAGAGTACTCGCGTCATCATCATCATCATCTCACACCGCCATTCATTCAATTTAATTTTATTTGTATAGCGCTTTTAACAATTGTCATTGCCACAAAGCAGCTTTACACATTACTCCAATGTAACTCCAATTTCGATTCTGACTCCAATTTGTTTTTCTAATTTCGAGCCTCAGCCCTGTCAAGTTGTCAATGTTGTGGCCGTGAGCAAGGGCCTTAACCCTGTCTGCTCCAGGAGGCGTTGGATATATTGGGGGGGAGACATATGGCTGTATTAAGCCATATTACAATTAATAGTGTAATAATGACCATTATCAGCAGCACAATAACAGTTATCATTAACAATAATCATATACTTATCAAATTATTAGTATTATGAGTATTACTGACAGTACAGTAGTAACTAATCAGTGGGACGAGTAGCAGGAATTGAGCTCCAGTACTCAGTAATGATTAGCATGGTAGAGGCCATTATAGTGAGTTTATCAGCAGTACTGAGGCAGTAAGAGTAATTATTAACAGTACAATTTATCACTGTCATAATTATAATTTCTGGTACAAAAGCAGCAGTGAGAGAAATATATTAGCAGGAGTACTGTAATAAATCATCATCAATAATGACAACAATAATAATCCATGTTCGTTTAAAAAATAATTATATATATATATATAAGTGTAAGCATCCTGAGCGGTAGCTGTGATGTGATTATTAAGAGGCGTACATGATCACAGTGTGTGTTACAGTTAGCGGTACGCTGAGCATTGAACTCGTACCGGTAGCACTTGACTTTGTCACAGAGTTTCTGGATGTGTCCGAATCCACCGCAGGAGTAACACTTCTGCTCGTTGGCGTGGTCGCAGTCTCGAGCCACGTGTCCGGCTTTACCGCAGTTATAGCAGCACTGCTCGCGCTCCTTCTTCGGCTCCTTACAGTCCCGGGAAATGTGCCCGCTCCGGTGGCAGTTATAACACGCTGAGAGAGAGAGAGAGAAAGATGTTAAAGGTAATGACTATTTCAATTACTTATTTCATTATTTTTACTACTAATAATAAACATCCAACTTTCATATCGAGGTTCATAAAAACTTTGATTTATAACAGTTAGTAGTAAATAATTTTTTAATCAGCACTTTTAGTGCTATAAATTACTATTACCTACAAAATACTACCGTTATTACTAATAACACTATTTAGACTATGTCGGGTCGTTGCCGTCTCACCATCCTCAGTCTGTTCACAGTCGCGGGCGATGTGTCCCTGCTCTCCACAGCGGTAACAGAACAGATCTGCAGAATAAACACATGCAAATAAATACCGGACACTTGAGTAACCCGCTCCGTCATGCTCAGGGGGTGGAGATGACCTGATGCTCTTCCTCACCTTTTCCTCGACCTCTGCCCCGCCCACGGCCACGCCCCGCATTGGGGCAGTTCTTCACCCAGTGTCCTGAGCGACCACATCCAAAACACTCACTGCTGCTCATATCCATGATCTGAAAACAGAATTAAAGAATGACAATTAAAAATAAATTCAAGGACACGTGGAGGGGGTGGGGTGTAAACCTGCTGGTGTAAAAAGAGCAATACTCAGATATTACACAGTGTTACTGTCCGCATGTGATCATGTGTCAACACTCCAGAACTATACACTAACTACTCAAAGCTTTACCATAGAACGTTGTGTGTGTGTGTGTGTGTGTGTGTGTGTGTGTAATGCAGGCTCGGGACATCATGCCTGTGTGTATGAAGCTTCCACAGCTAACACATGGGAAGCACATGTCATGTGAATGATCACACACACGAGGACTCAGATTTCAGCTTCCTTTCTGACGCAAAACCAAATCTTCGTCAGTGTGACGTCATAGATACAAAGCATAATTAGGAGAAAAAACCGTGAAACTAACTAATAATAAATACATTAAAGTCGTTATTGCGGTGCGGAGAGCTGGTGTATACAGAGTATTTAAATGTAGTCTGCAAACCCTAGAACCTTAAACAAGCACACTGTAAAAGCTGAAACCTGTAAACTAGTTTATTTATTAGATTAATTTAATGTTAGAATGATTTACTCCTACACTGAGCATGCGCACGGCCTGGGTCCGCTCGAGCAGCACGCGCGCGCTAAAACCGACCAGCACAGCACGTCAGCACGCGACCTCGGCGTTTATTTACTTCCTCAATTTCATTGAATGGGTTATACAGATATCACGCTTCTAAACAATTATATTTGAGTGAAATAAGTCATTAAAATGCGCAGCTGTGTGAATACTTTCCCGCGCAGCCTGGAGCCACGCTACACTTAGGCCACGACTAGCCCACCTGCTAAGCTAAACTTTACCTAAGGCAACGTTTCGCTTCACTTCTACTCCATCCTACTACTAAAACAAAAACACTTAATAGATAGACCGTGTATTACATTTAAAACAGATTAAACTCTCCTTATAACAAGCATTACACGTGTTAAGACTCACCTGCTGATCTCCGCTGCTAGCCTTGTTAAGCTACGTGACTCGCTGCTCTGTGACTCCGCCCCCTCTCGCTCGCTCTCCGTCTGCGCCGCATGAGATTTACGCATGCGCACGACTGTTCGTAGGCCACATATGTCCGCGCAATCAGGGCACGCAGTCTGCGCATGCGCGTAGGCAAGAAGATTGGGCCAAATATAAAATACGCGGACAAACCGGAAGTGCGTCAACGGTCAATAAAATAACGCGCGAGCCTGGCCACCGCCCCCGTGAACTGTCCAATCAGATCTCAGCATCTCAGACCGTCAAAAATATACAGTGTAGGTCTGTTATTCTGATGATAATAATAAAAATAATAATAAATACATATATAATATACAGATTTTTTCACATTTATTGCATATATATGAACGTCAGCCATCTCACCATTCTTCTATACTATATACTGTACAGTATATATATACACATATATACATATATATATATACTGTAGGTATTTTGGTCTGTCCACATGCCCTTGGACGACAGAAGCTACTAATGCGCTACTGTCTCGATGTAAACAAACACCTGCACCAATAGATATTAATTCAAAAATGCAAACAATCACCACAAGTAATAGCTAATAGTTTATACCATATGAATCACATAAATGTAAAATGAGTCTTGAAGTTTTTTTTAAAAACTTAATACTTTCAAAATATTTCCTCCTCCATGTTGCAGGATTGTTTCAGGAGCAGCGTCACACCAGAGAGGTGCATTAGAGCGATGTGAGGTTCTGTTGTGGGGATGAAGCAGGTCCTCAGGCTGGTGGTTTCGGCTGTACAGGGGTCTGTGGTGTGTCCTGGAAGGCAGACAGGTTGAAAACGCTGTAGCCAGGGAGGGCCGGGTCTCATCGCTCGAGGGAGTTCTGTAAATTTCTTGATTCCCTGTGCTGTCCTGATGATGATGGGCTGGAGGGTCTTCCTGCCCTCTGAGGTGCAGCATCAAGCCCACACGATCATGCAGTGTGAGATTATAGTGTTACTCCTAGAAAAATTTTAAGGCACAGAGGCAGGTGGAAGGTGAAGGTTACATGTGCTCTCTCTGTGTTGATTTGTAGAGGCCACACTGTTTATTATTTTAGCTGCATCTTGTCCATTGTATGACTGTGGGTAAAAAATATGCCAATTTGTGTTTTCTATTGATATAAACCAAGTGCTGCATATAAATAATGTAGCAAAAATAAGTAATTTTTAAGACACCAGACTGGATTTTGACATACTGACACGCCTCACATAACTACACTTCTCTGCATGTTTTCTAATAAAAACACAGATTTCTGCCCTTTTCTCTGTTCTCTTTTAAAACACACGATGATGAAAAGTTTTCACATTATTTTTTTTCTTTCAGCTGCTGCCATTAGGAGTCGCCATGGTGGACCATTGCACATCTCCTCTGCACATGTCCAAACCATCTTAATCTGACCTCTCTAACTTTGTCCCAAAACCGTCCTACCTGCACTGTCCCTCTAATATGCTCATTCCTAATTCTGTCCATTCTTGTCACTCCCAAAGCAAATTGCAGCATCTTCAGCTCTGAAATGATTATTGTCAGGTCTTATTCGTCTGGGTCATACCGTAAGAAGAAACTAATCAGAATTCAAGTGAATTTAGAACTTTTATCCTGTTCTATTGCAGTGAGCCACTTTCAACTCAAATCTATCAGAACAACAATGAATTGCCCCCTTGTGGCGTTATTTTGCATTGCAGCGTAGTTTAGTACATTACAAAACTTCTGACTGTTATAGAATATTGTACAGATTTAAGTAATTTGAAAAAAAAGCTAGTTGTGTACTATTATAGGGGAAACCTGCATTATCAGAGCTAAAAGAGGACCTGGGCTTTAATCAGTAAGATTGTATTCTACTCATGTACATTAATTTTAATTTTCTGAAATGATTTTTGTGAAGGTTTTTGTGAAGGTTTTGATCTCTCCCTTAAACTTCACTGATAAGCCGAAACGCAGCTTCTAATGTCAAAATACATAGACAAGACATAAAATGGTTACCATAGAGACCAGGAACTAATTATATTTATTTTGGGTTGATGTGGTTTAGAATGGAGCCGAAAGTAGTTCCTTTTTTCTGTAAGTGTAAAGTGTAAAGATAAGAATTATGGTGGTTTTTATCTGTACAGGAAAACAAAAGCTTGTGCCACTGTTGAAGTTTTATTTTAATTATTTATTACATGTATTCATTGTTACTGAGATGGCTCTTATCTTATATTATAACAACATCAATAGCAGATGGACAGACAGCTTCAGGCAGAGAGACAGACTCCTTCATACAGACAGACACCTTCATACAGACAGACAGCCAAAACGACATGTTCATATAGACAGAAAGCACCTTCACTCAGTCAAACAGACAGAAAAACAGACATACAGACAGGCTCGATCACACAGCCAGACAGATAGACACCTACAAACAGACTGACAGACATCTTCACACAGACAGACCCACACTGACAGGCAGCAAACTTTACCTTTATGTGCAGGAAGTGGTTAATTCACTCTTTAATATAAAAAAAAAAACTCATTATTACTGAGACAGCTCTTATCTGATGATTACAGACAGGCAGACAGACACATTAAAACAGACGGAAACTTTCAGAAAGTCATTCAAACAAACATCTTCACATAGGCACCCTCACTCAAACATACAGACAGACAGATATACAGACAGACACCTTCAGACAGACAGGCACCTTCAGTACACACAGACGAAGACATCTTCACACAGACAGACAGTTTCACACTGATAGACATATAGACAGAAAGAGAGACAGACACCTTTCACACAGCCAGACATTTTCATACAGACAGACACCTTTCACACTGACAGACAGACAGTTAGTCGAACAGAAACAGATAGACAGACACTTTCACACCAGCCAGACGTCTTCATACAGACACATACAGGTAGATAGACAGACACCTTCACACAAACACGCAGACATTCAGACACCCATCAGACACACACTTTTCTGCAGACAGACAGACATATACACAGACGGATGGTTAGTGAACAATAGACACACAGACAGACAGATAAAAGAGCTAGACCATCAGACTGATGAGTGTGTGTGTGTGTGTGTGTGTGTGTGTATATATATATATATATATATAGTACAGATATAGACTCTGTCTCTTTCTGTCACTCTGTCTCTGTCTCCCCATTTGAAAGAGCTTAAATGATGACGTCACCGCGGCTCTGTGTTTTTTTTTTTCTTCTTCTTCCAGAAGTTACTATGGCGGTTCTGAAGTTTTCAAACTTTTCTTGGTGAGTTTTTACTTGTCACTTGTTTCTGAGTTTCCTGACGTGTTTCTGCTTCAGTTCTTCACTCGGGTCTTTTCCCGGGTCCCTCAGGTGTCTTTAGGGGACTTTATTAAAGGAATCTGAGTGTAAAACACAGACGTGTCTGAGGCGAACTTTTCTTTACATGGCTAATAATCCGGAGTTAGCTTAGCATGCTAATGGCTAATGTGCTAAGCAGTTCAGCGGCCGTGTGTGTGTGTGTGTGTGTGTGTGTGTGCGCGCGCAGGACAGTCTGGTGTGTGTGAGGAGAAAGATGATGATTTATTCCGACAGAAATCTGAATAAAATACGGTTTCAGTGATTTAAACCGCGTGTAGATAACAGTAGAGGTTTCTGTGAGGTGTTGCTCGGGTTAGCAGTGTTAGCAGTGTTAGCTTAGCCAGGCTAGCCGGCTCCCTCTCAGTGTAAACACGGGGAAAGTGAGGAAATGTCCCCCAAATATCTTTAATTTAATAATAAATACAACTTCATCTGGTCAGAGATGAAAGGAGGAATTAGACTTTATTCTCAGAGTGTTAAACCTCACACACTCGCAGTTTAATCTGAGAGGAAGTTGACTTTATTCACACTTTGTTTGACAGAAGTTTATTTTAATATACTGTATATAAACTGGTTAAAAAGTCATAGTCGTTTAAAGCTTCATCTGATGAACAAACAAACAAAATAAACTCGTGTGTGTGAGTTTTATATCATCATTATATTCCTAAATCATTAGCATTTGGAGTGTAAAATAGAGTTTGGGCCTAAAACTGTACTGATCTGTCTGACCTGCTGCAGGCGCTATAGAGCAAGAGCTCACATTCATTAATATTAAAAATCATCTGTACTGAGACGCGTCTCATCTGATTATCACATCAGACACCTTCAGAAGCTCACACAGTCTGTATTTCATTGGATATCATTCTGCATGCGGCTGTGTGTGACAAATAAAATTAGATTTTTAAATCTTCAGACGGATGGACAGACAGACAGGCAGACAGACATCTTCAGACACTCAGGAAGACATGCTGGGAGATAGACAGACAGCTTTGGACACTCAGGCTGGGAGACAGACCTCTAGAGAGACAGCAGGAAGAGAGACACTTCTTTAGACACTCAGGAGACAGACAGACATCTTCAGTCACTTAGACGGACTGGATGGCAAACGGCTCCAGACTGACTGACTGACTGGATGGCAGACGGACAGCTTCAGACGGACTGGATCGCAGACAGCTTCAGACAGATGGACAGACAGGTAGACAGAGCTTCAGAGACCCAGACCGGGAGACGGACATCTGCAGAGAGACAGGCAGGAAGACAGACATCTTCAGACACTCAGGAAGACTCTCTGGAAGACACAGACGGACATCTTCAGACACTCAGAGACAGCTTCAGACTGACTGGCAGACAGGCACATAGATAGAGTGGTCAGAGAAACATACACAGACAGAAAACAAACTGTCAGAGACAAACGAAAAAGTTAGAGAAAAAATGAACCAGATAGATAGACATATAGAGGCAGACAGAAGATAGAGAGAGGGCAAGACTACACATCAGCCTCTCTGTCTCTCTCTCTCTGTCTCTTTCTGTCTCTCTCAAGTATAAAATTCTTTTGCATAGAAATGTACATTTCTACACAGGAAGTGGGAGGTGTTGAATTGTTGAAAAGTTTGGGGTCACTTGCAAATTTCTTTGTTTTTGTTTAGTGATTTATTTTCTACATTCTACAACAATACTGGGG
>JAQMYL010000015.1:469505-482002 GCA_030014365.1 Clarias pachynema | reverse complement strand
TCTTCGGCCCTCCCGGCTGAGTGGTAGTAGTAGCCTTAATGTGGAGCCCCCTAGTGACGGGGAGGAATTGGCCACGACTACATTAGGGGAGAAAATTGGAAAAGTCCAAAAAAAAAGAAAAACACTGATGTGAACCAATTAATGCTTGTGCTTTAGAACATGTTGGATTCACACTTCACATTCTGGATTCTGGTTGGTCAGAAGGTGTTGATTAATTATCTTTAACAGCAGTGCAGCTGCAAATCTTGATCAAGTGCGCTTCCATTTCTACAGTAAAGTTTCTGTAAGTTCTCCCACATCTTCAGCACAGAGAAAGACAATTATTTTTTGTCTTATTAACTTCAATAGACAGAATAAAGAGAGACTGGTGAGGGAACGAGTGTTTATAGCTGCTGTAACGTACGTGACAACAACACTGAATGTTACTGTAACTGAACTAAAGGTAGGATTCTATTCTTTAATGGATAAAAAATACAAACTGCTGTGAGAGGAATAAAATACTTTATGCCATTATAGGAAAATAATCAACTTCAGGATGAATAACTTCACTTCAGTTAAATGTATTTTAGTGAAGATTAATGGAATCTGGTTGTGACAGTAGAACCCTGGTTCCCGCTGGATGAATCTGAGAGTTTGAAGCAGAACGTCTCTCCTGCTGTGGTGTGAGATGATTAGTCACAGTTACCTCTTTAGATTTCGCCCTGTTGCTCAGGAAGAGGTACACCATGTATCCTGGGATGAGGATCATGGAGGAGAGGGCCATGAGCCAGCCGACGCCCTGACCCCACGCCGGGAACACGTAGTTATTCATTTTCAGAGGAACCATTTGGACGGCGCTGAACAGAAACACTCCCTGCAGAAGAAGAGAAGAAGATTAAGAAGAGTGTAATGTGGCACAGAAGATTTTCACTCTCTAAGCCGGTTTATTTCTCCAGTCCGTCTCTGTACGGCTCAAAACTCCAGACGCTGGAACACAGAGGAGGACTTTCAGAGATATCAGCTCTAAGAAAATCCTCGTCCTCAGTGCCAGGGTTTGTTTACGGCTCTAATCATTACGCATCGGCTTTGATCTGAATCGCTGCCTGAACTCCAACGTCCTGGAGCTGAAGAGCACCATCACATCAAACCACAGCGCTAACCGCTAAGCCACTAAGCCGCTGCGCAGCGTGTGTTTGCACTACTGAGTATTTATTCAGTCACATTATTCAGAAACTGCACAAATACTCAGAGTAATCAAATGTTTATCATTAATGTCTATTATTAAATAACAAAAACAGAGGACACAAAAAAAAATTCTCCTTCACAAATCTGAGGTCTTGTTTAACCATCTCACAGAGACGTCTTATTACATCATGGAAAATCAGAACCAATTAAATTAAACCAATTAATCATAGAACCAAAGTGTCTAATTTGCAGATTCCGTTTAGAAAATTCAGCTTTCTAAGCATTTCTGTGCCTATGTATAGTTTAACACTTTAAAACTATTTTTAAATTCAGAACAACTAACTCCGGGCTCCCTGCTGTCTGTTAACAAGACACAAGAATCAATTACATAATAATCTCACACTGTGACAGTTTATATCTTATATCTGGAGATATCATGAATATAGTTACATTTATCCAAACTTTCTTAAAATAACAGACCAAATATAAAATGATTAATGGAGGAGATATTAAGATTATTTCTAGTTAAATGTTACTAAAATTGTAATTTATTTATTGTTCTGTTGGCATACATTTTTACTTACAATTTTAGTAACACTTGACTAAAAATAAGCTTTATAATCCTTGCTAATATTCTAAACATAATAAATATTTGGTTTGTTGTAATCTTATTTCAGGAATATGTCTCTCGCTAAAGAGTCATTGTTGCAGTGTGATAATTAAAATTAAAAACATCCAGTGTGATTATTTGATCTGATACGTATGAATATATGTTCATAAACCAGCTTGTATGAAAATTTGTCTGAGGTGAAGATCAGAGTTATAATCAGAGTCTGGATTTTTATTTACAGAAAATTCATGAATAAATATTCAGAACAGCAATAAAACGTTTTCCATGATCATAATATTGTGTGTTGCAAATTGTGTTTAGTTTGTAAGAAATTAATTTGCAATTGTGATTGTTATAAAAACGCTGATCAATCATCTGTTATAGCAATCTAGATTAAATGTAGAAACGAGTATAAACTGTGAGTACAGGTGTTTAAACAGCTTGATATTTTACATTTATATTATAAAAAACAAATTTGCCTGTGACGGCTGAATAAACCACCTGCATGTGTTTTGTAAAGACACTCAGCAATCCTGACCAAATCAATTATAACTAATGTTCCACTACAGCTATAAAATTATTACTGTAATATTATAACATTTCTTACTTATATAGTAAAAAGAAAAATTTAGGAAATTTGATAACTAGTTAATTAGTTTTATGTGATCAACTTTAAAGTTTTAGTTTAAAATTGAAATAATAACATAACAGTTATTTAAAAGTATTTAAAATGTAATCTCTCGCATTTAAATAAAGTTAATTTGTTTAAACTCTGATCTACAGTGTAATGACAAAAAGCTCCTGTTTTTGCCAGATTTACAGAGGAACACGTGAAACCTTGTACTGATACAAGGAGAAGAAATGAAGAAGGTTTTTACTCACCGCAACGACCAGAGGAGTGAAAAACACCCAGCAGAGTTTCCACCATATGCAGGGTTTATATCCGACCATCTCCTCTATGTTACTGTAGAACTTATTCACACCTACACAGACATCAGACAGTAATAATGTTCACCAAGAAATCTGTGGATTAAAGACATTCTACTGCTTTTAATCCTGAAATAAGACACTAGAGTAATAACGACCAACCGTCATCTGTACAATGTAGAGAAGTAATGGAGATATTATATATTAGATATATTATACAAATTGTAGTATTATTTCTGCAAGCTAAGCATAATTAAACAGTGTGTGTGTGTGTGTGTGTGTGTGCGGTGCTACAACAGCAGCTTTTAGTCCTCTTGTATAACACATGTTTACACACACAGTATATAATTAAAATTTAGGACTGACAGTCGTTTTTATTCATTTATGAAACAATGTGTATCTGTACCAGCTATAAACACTCGTTATCTCACCCGTCTCTCTTTATTCTCTCGCGAGCAGTGTGAACTCCTCGGTCCTGAAGATGCGGGAAAACTTATAGTTTATTAAGTGAATAAAAATGAAAATAATGTTGTCTCACCGTAAAACCATGAGATGGAGATACACTCGAAGAAAACCAGGAAGAGGAGAGACATGCCACTGGCGGAGTAATAATCGAAGAGTTTGAAGACGTAAAGGCCGCCCTAACGCAACAGGGAGAAATAAAACTCAGTGGGAAAATATAGTGCATTAGTTATAAAAGTAAAAAAAAAAAATCCTTTATCTTTGCTGTACATAATTTATTTTACAAATCATGAATCTATTTAATATTATAATAAAAAAGATATTTATTACACTTTGTTAATTTACAATAAATAGTTAGATATATATTAATCTTAGTCTACACAGGATGTAATGTATAAATGTTCTGTATATAAAACCTACCAAATGTCATTTATTCAGATTCTTTCATAACATCACATAAAGACAAGTAAAGCCCTCACCTGTGTGATATTTGAGAGGCCGATTATATACGACACGACGCACACACACGCAATGAAAATCTCTCGCCTCTTCCTCAGGAGTGCTGGAAACTCGTCCACCAGAGCGGTGATGAAGCCTTCGACTGTACAGAACTGCAGAACCGACAAAACTGCACATTACAGAGATTCCTGAGCTGTAGGCGTGGTTAATGACACTAACTGTGGGTGAGAGTAGGTCTGTACGGTCCACAGTACTGAGGAGAGAGCAGCTGTCTGACAAAACCCACATTCACAACCAGTCACAGAAGCACTTTCAGTAAGAACACACATCTGATAACGTTATGTCGTCTTAAACAACATGCCGTCTCTGCACTAATCACTTCTAAGTCTTTCTGAATCGCCTCTGAACCGTCCGTGTCGTTCTGTTCACGGCTAACGCTTAGCTACAAAGCTAACTAGCCTCTAACACAAGGCTGAATCCCAAATCCCTCTCTAACCCCTGATCAAGTGCACTACATGGAGTGTGGAACAAGGGATTGTACTGTACACCCTACATAGTGCACTAGCGTTCCATTTAACGCTGTTTGGGATCCGACCCCAGAACCCTGATGTTAACAGAACTGATAAACGTAAATACGACCACATCACATCCGCGAAGGTGGGGAATTTTTCATGTCTGATTATTTTACAACTGTGTTTAATGATATGATTAAATACGTTTTACATTTGCATGTAGTTTAATTTAACTGATAATTTAATTTAATTTAACTGATGATAGATTCAGGAATAAACTTAGTAAAGCTTCTTTATCTTGTATCAGCCCTGTGAGTGTTTGTGGTTAAATGACATTTAAAACTATTTAAAATAACACAAACGTTTAAGTTATATCATTTTAAGCAGCTGCAAAACCCGACTCTGAATACCAGGAACTTTTCCCTTGTGTCACTACTTTGTACTTAAATGACTCAGGAAATCAGGAAACCTGGCTGTCGATGCCCAGCATGAGCAGCATGGAGAAGAAGAGGATGGCCCACAGTGGAGAGATGGGTAACTGCGTCACGGCTTCGGGGTACGCTAAGAACGCCAGGCCCGGACCTGAAGAGGAAACAAGAGTCATAAAACACGGTCTGTCAGTGAGACGCGCGAGAGGAAGGAGTCTCTAAAGAAGAGCGAGAGTTACCTGAAGCGGCTACGTCGGCTATCGGCCTCTTAGTCACGTGAGCCATGAAACCCACGATGGAGAAAATGACGAACCCAGCAAACATACTGGTGGAGGAGTTTATAAGGCACACGATGACCGAGTCTCTGCCGGAAACACAGGAAACGACAGGCGTTAAATAAATTCCAGGCTGAACTTCAGGGAACTAATTCAAGGAGGAATGAATTAATTATGTAGTGAGAGCTCGGAGCTTTAATTACACACTAATTCCAGGCACAAATTGCTCATGTTTATTCATATCCTCTTACATTAGTCAAATGAGGGGGTCTTAAACAACACAATAAACATCGCAGGATAAAATGGAGGTGTTGATGTAGAACATTACGCTGAGGAACTCTTCATTACCTAAAAAACAATCACCGCCGTCTCCAGAAACAGTGAAGTGGTCGAGTCGAACGTCGTCTTTTTACTCCGTCAAATCAGATTCATTTTTACATCAAACAATTTTCAATCTGTTTATGTGGAGCCTTCGCTGTTCTTTGTGAATGAGTTGTTGCTATAGCAACCATAAGGTACATAACATAATAAAGATAATTAGAATGATTATTAACCTGGGATGTGAAGAACTCGAGACCTTTCGACCAATCAGAACCCAGGATTACACACCGCTCTACCGTTAATTTGGATTTTGTTTCTTTGATCCTTCCAATAAAACCATTGGTCATTTCTTTCTTTCTTTCTTTCTTTATGCAGAGGACTCTTTTTTAAAGAACCGCATCTGATAAGATATACCTAATCAAAACATGTGGATTGTACATCAGAAAGAAGCATCAGAAGGATATTCATTAAGCTAACGCTTTTCAAACATGAGCATGGAACAACAGATGTGGAAAATGCACTAAAAGGTAACCTGTGATCTACAGTTTAATGACGCGGGGCAGAGCCACGAGTAAACATCCTTCATCCTTCTGGATGCGTGGTTGCTAGGCGACGCTGCCATAATGGCAATCAAAAAATGAAGGGTCCTGATACCTGCACAGTTCATGCAGTCATTAGGTGGCACCGGTAAGGTATGAGGGCCAAAGACAAGTGAGCTTTAAACAGACGCAGACGAGACAAAAGACTCAGCCTCAGCCCTCCTTAGATGCCGGTGAGTAGAGCGAGAGAGCGGCACGCCACCGGTCAAACATGCGCTCTCAGTTTAAGTACAAAGTATAAAATCACACATAAATCCTGGGTGAGAGTGAACGCTGAGAGGATCTGAAAGTTTATTTTTATTTTCCAGAGTTCTGTTCAGTCTCAAGGAGACAGCGGAGCTCTGTTAGTCTTTTCTTTTCAGTTCTCTTTGGTTTTCTTTTTTAGTTTCTAATTAATAATCCCACACCATCTCCAAACGGGAGGGTCTTCCCGAGTGTGTCTCATAAGCACTCTCACTAACTCCTATTTCGCTGACCCCCTCAGAAGCCCTGCGTAAGGGCTCTTATGAACATTATTCCATCCCAGGGTGTGGCTCTCTAACCCGCACCATGTAACAGAATGATTGCATCACCAGATGAGACTTCGGGCTTGGAGAGGGCGCACGAAATAGTTGAGGGTCAAGCGAGAGTGCTTGATAAGCATGAGGAAGTCAACTAACCGTTTTAATTTTCTTCCTGCCAGCGACGCTCTCAGGGGCCGGAATCCAGAGAGCCCAATTGGAGGCACTAATTGATTTGGGGGCCCACGGGAAATTTCATTGATGGGAGACTATAGCCCATACCATTTAGACCGCTCCCTTCCTGTCCGGTCAGCCAATTAAGTCAGGGTACGTGACACAGGAGACGGCCCCAGTTACACTGCAGCTCTGACATCACTCTGAGCGAGTCTTGTTTCTGGTAAACGAGTAGTGCTGGGGTTTCCCTGATTATAGCATCACAACCCCTGCATTGACTGGTGGACCCCCTCTGTTTCGACTTGGAGATGTCGGTCCACCCTAAGCTGCCTTAAGGGCACCCAAACCTCAGTCCTAGCACCTCCTGCCCCAATACCCCTTATTCCTGCTCCTCAGGGCTACTGGGATGTAGACCCATGCCGAAGGCCTATGCTGAACCGATATATACATCTCGCACCTTATCCCCCCCTTACACACAACCATGGGATGGCATAGTGATGTGTGATGTCCCCATGGGGGCCGAGTGGAGGACCACCAGGCCTGGGTTACCGAGCGGGTAGGCATACAGTACACTGGACCCCAAACCCACTAAAGAGTTCCGTAGGGTCCAGATTGACTGCACTGTTCAACAGAGAGAGAGAGAGAGAAAGCATAAAATCACACATAAGTCCTCAGTAAGGGTGAAAGCTGAGAGGATCTGAAAGTTTATTTTGTGAATATTATTCCATCCCATGGTACGGCCCTCGAATCCGCATCACAGAACATACAGAGCTCCTAAAGGTACATACGTCCCTTTAAAAAAATACAAATATTTGCTGAGCACCAGAAACTTCTCATGCGCACCAGATAAGACGTCCCTTTATGGGCTCCGTAGTGAAATGCTTTTCCACAATGGATAAATTGTCCGACCAAAAAAACAATATGAAGCTAACTGTACAGTAACTTGTTTCTCTTCATGAAAATATGAACTTCCTCAACAAGCAATTAAACAACAACAAGCAAGTTAATAAAACCAGGAGAATAAATAAATGTGTATAAACTCATATTGGTTCGTGTTGTAACTGCTGGAGCTTCAGTTCTAAAACTGCATCAAATTTCATCATGTGTTTGACGTTTCACATTTTTGTCTGATAAACTACCTAGTAAACTAAACCACAGACCAACACTGACACTCGGCTACAACAGAACTCGCGCAGGCGTACGGCTGATGCCCCGGGTCCTGCACTTTGCCCCCCGTACCTGTAAACGTTGTTGTTGAAGGGGTTGTAACTGCCGAGTGCGATCAGAGAGCCGAGACCCAAACCATACGAGAAAAAGATCTGAGTGGCAGCGTCCAGCCAGACCTGTGAGAACAACCAGAGGAACAACACACACACACACACACACACACACACACACACTTCTCACACCCGTTCTGCGCCGTCCTCATCTGTTCATTTCTCTGAATGGTGTAAATTACCTCCGACTCTTTGAGCTTCTCAAAATCAGGCGTGATGTAGAACAGGATTCCATCCCTCGCTCCTGGAAGCGTGACTCCGCGGATGAACAGAATAAACAGCATGAAGTAGGGATAGGTGGCTGAGAAATACACAACCTACAAACACCACGTAGGGTTCAGGTCGCAGAGGAAAACATAAGAAAAGGTCACATTAGGATGAGAAGAAACAAAAAATCATCAGAACGTCAGGTTGTTTCTAGATTGTAGATGTTTAGATGTTTAGATGTTGTGTCTAGTTGTGTCCAGTGCGGTGAGAAGTGAAGTGTTTCTAAGATCTGAGACAGCAGATTGCATAAAGAGGACGGTAATTATTTTCTGAGAAGCGACGCACAATATCTGACATGATTAACTTTTAGATCCTTTATGTTGTGGCTGGATGACGATGGTGAAGCAATAATAAAATATAATATAATACATTTATTTATGAATTTATTTATTTATTTATTTCAGAGTTTGCAGGTTTAGTAATTTATTTTCCTCTTATTTGTTGCACACAATATTTTGTAGATATTCTACAGTATATAAATATTATTTCCAAAAATACTTGCACTGATGCATCTAATCTAACTTTTGAAGAAATAATCAAGTACAGATTTATCTGTCAAACAGAAATAACACTGAATACTTCCATTAATTAAACTTCCCAGAATTCCAGCTCGGAATTCTGTCCGGACCTGGATCCCAATAAATGGCTCTAACAATAAACCTGTAACTAATTAAACAAAATTACTCTCTAAAGTCTCGTTTATGTCGTTAATCAGCTCGTACAGAAGACAGACTCGTATACACACGACGCTAACATTCTTCAAAGTAAGGTTCCTTTAAATGCGCTTTTTCTGCTCATTAGCATGTTTGGTTGTGCGTTTCTCCATCATCGCTAGCGTAACTGTAGCTGTGCCGCAAATTCATCTTCATTCTATTAGCGTGTTTTAGACGAGATTAGTAGCAGCGCTCGCACGCTAAGACTTTAGTCAGAAATATTTATATTAATATAAGCATATTTTCTTCCCCAGATTTATGACAAATAATAGGAGCATGACAAAGGTTCCTCTGTTCTCCAGTTCTTCAGTCCTACTGTATGTTCTCAGTGTCCCACGTCCCCCTGGTCTATAAGGACACACAATGTAAACCTGTAAAACATCTTCCCCAGCTCTCCACTTGATGAAATACTGTCTCCAGACGTCCAGAATCACACAACATGATCACCAATCGTTTTCTTGTGTAATAAAATATAAGCTTCATAATATTTCAGAAATATTTTATCTTGAAATGGATCACATTTGTCTGGAAGAGAATTAGAGGGTTAATGTGTGTTAACTGTGAAGTGAACAGTAGGACCCTGGAGAGAGACAGGTGCGCTCCCCTGAAACACTAACTAACACTAACGGCGTCAGCTTTGTTCGATTTTCATGTGAAAGTCACGTACCTTTCCAGTCCACCTAACACCTTTCCAGATACAGAAGTAGACGAGGACCCAGGCGATGGCCAGAGTTATTGCTAGCGGCGCGCGGATCTGCCCAGGTTTCTCCAAACCGTCGGTGATGTTATGTACGTTGCGTCTGTATTGATTAACACATTCAAAGTGTCATATGTTCATTTTTGCACCTGATTTGGTTAGACAGTTCAATTAGCTAGTCTGACTCACGCTACCTAGTTTGCTAACAAAATTACAAACTTCTCCTGATTAAATACAGTAAGACTTTGGTGTCAGATGCCTACAGCGGATAAAATAAAGCTTAAACACCTCAGACACCAGCTTCCTAAACACCCCTGTTAAAGGTTTTCTGTAGGTACAAAATAAAATGAAGATAAATAATGTTAGATCTTTTTACCTTGATTGTGAAACAGCTATTAAAACATTTAAGTGAAAAACAAATAATGATTTTACCTTTCACTGTTTTAAAGTACCTTCTGTTACTGACACAGTGTGATGCTGCCACCACCATGTTTCACCGTCAGTGAGGTGTTCTGTGGGTTCTAAGCTGTGTTTTGCTACAAACTGTTTGGGAGTTCATCAGGATCACTTCAATGATGACAGATAATTACTTTTAAACATGAGCTTGAATGTTACAGACCCATTATAAAAAGGTGTACATACTTATGCAACCATTTCTTTCTTTATTTTTTTATTCATTTATTTTTTTATTTTTTACTAAAACGTTTGTTTTTCACTTGATGTGGCCGATTGCTGTTTCACATTAGAGGTAGAAAAAAGATCTGATCAGGTTTATCTTGAGTTTAAGGGGAGTTTAAACTTAACATTTTTTTAAAAATTAAAATCATTTTTTGCGAGGTCTTACTCCCAAAACTCCATGACGGCGCTGGTCAGGTTGGTGGTGTCTGCAATGCTGTAGTTTGTGAAACATCTCTCTGTGTTCCATGGATTGTTACAGGATTTCCATGGAAGGTCCTGAAATAAAATGTTAACTCAAATGAAATGTTTTTTGTGTTTATTTTTTTTTTTACTAATATGTCAGGCAGGTCCTGCGTGCTGGAGCAGGTGAGCTGTGTGTTACTTACGGTGGTGAAGGAGTTGTACAGGTAGTACAAAGCCCAAGCAATGATCACGATGTAGTAAATGTTGAGCCAGAAGGAGAGCACGGCTGCGGCGAGGCCGACTCCTGCACACACGGAAATGACATCCGAGTTTAGGGCTTCAGACTTTACAAGACAAAAGAAGCAGAAGTAGAGTTATAAAGAGGGGCGTGGTCATGTGGGGGTCATGTGGGGGTCATGTGGGGGTTTAATCTCACCTGGTTACTGGTGATTTGTAAATAAAACCCGTAAGTAATTGTAATTAAATGTCCTGGGCTCCTCCCGGGGCTGTTAGGAAGCGATTAATGAAATGTGAAATCTGCTTTCGAGCTTGAGAGAGTCGCTCGCTGGTCCTCTTAAAAACCCAGTCCCGGGGCTCGCTCCGACTGAGCTGAGGTGCGGCCCGTCTCCTGCGTGGACTCCTGCGTATTCACTCTCACCACTGAGCACCGAGAACAACATGTGAACACTCAGGTATATGAGATATAAAACTCGACCTCCATGGAAAAGGAGGAAGAAAGGAAGGAATATATCAACACAAACCTGTAAATAATGGCTGCGTTCGCATCACCAGCCTGAAGCGACTCAAATCAGATTTTTTAGTTCTGTCTGATCGCACAAATCAGATTTTGTCCCTTTTGTATGTGGTCCTAGATCCGATATATATCTTTTACATGGTCATGTGACTTGGATGCGAATGGGCAGTTTGGAATTTGTGTGACTTCGTGCCTCTGCGCATTGAGTAGGGCGTGACATCATCAGTCAGCGCCAGCGGCGTGCGGATATCATAGCAGTGCTAGCAACAGCTGCTAAAACACCTAAAGCGCGAGGCGTCTGGCTTTCTTCCTTCTTCTGGACCTCAACACACAGCCGACTCGCCGCTCTCCGTCCTCCAGAGCAAAACCCCCGGCGTCGATCCACAAAAATCTGATCTGCTGTTTGAAATGAATGAGCGCTCGCACACATGTGACGTGTTTTAATCCAATTGGCGTGACATCAAAGAAATATCAATGTGCACACGGGTGTTGGTTCAGAGGACGGACCCGTCCACATTGGAGTCAGATAAAAGTCACGTGTAATTAAATGTGAAACGTCATGACATGCAAATCGAATCTGAGCAAAAAAATCTGAATTAATCAATGTGACTTAATGTGAATGTAGCTGATAGTTTGTGTTTCAAAAGCCCAGAATTGGTCCTGATTGCTCCTCTACACCTGCAGTGTGTAATCATTTGTAATCTCACTCACGTTCCCCAGAAGAGGACGTGTCCCCTTTGGAGTCAAGTTTTCTTCTTCATGTCTTCTCAGGGAGTTTTTCCTCGACACTCTCATCTCAGGAATCTAACACGTGTGAAGCTGATGCAGTGATGTGATCACGTGGA
Organism: Clarias pachynema; assembly: GCA_030014365.1. NCBI lineage: Eukaryota > Metazoa > Chordata > Actinopteri > Siluriformes > Clariidae > Clarias > Clarias pachynema. Next base: position 470,157 of record JAQMYL010000015.1, on the reverse strand, counting down.
CATTCTGCCACATAATGTAGATGTTTAACAGAGAAACTCGTCCTGTAGAATAATAGATCCTGTTATCTGCACCACTGTTCCCAGAACCTTCATGTGAAATCCTCTGCGCAGGTTTGAGAATCTGAGGAGAATTTTGAACCGCTCTTCCCGGCACTACTACAGTATGATGTAAAATTAGTCCTCTTGTGCATGAAGCGTTCTGATGGTCTGTATTAAATTGAAGACACTATACCTTTAAACATCGGCGCCAGTTTCCACACTCCGAGTCCGCCGATGGACGTGTACTGACCGAGCGCACACTCGAGGAGGAACAACGGCATTCCGGCGAATATCAGGGTCAGAAAGTAAGGGATCAGGAAGGCCCCTGTGTGGAGACAAATACAGAAGCTGCAGATCTCACAGTCAGGTTCAGTCTATAAACACAGAACTGTTCACACGAGACAAGTCAAGACCTGCGTAAGTCGCTCCGGATAACAGCATCCGCCAAATACTTTAATATAAATATAAATGACAGAATATGAAGGTTAGCGTTAGGGGTGGGGTTAAAGGAGGCGTTTAGGGCGGAGTTCAAGTTTTTGCACATTAAAAGGTTTTTAAAATAATAAAATGACAAGACATTCTCTTTCAGGAGTACAGCTGCAGATAAAACACA
>JAQMYL010000015.1:427774-459056 GCA_030014365.1 Clarias pachynema | reverse complement strand
ACTCAATCTCTTATTCTCACTCACTCTCATTCACTCACTCACTCACTCACTCACTCACTCACTTTCATTCACTCACTCACTCACTCTCACTCACTCTCTTACTCTCGCTCACTCACTCACTCACTCACTCACTCTCACTCACTCTCACTCACTCTCTTACTCTCACTCACAACAAACCAAAGTGTATTATACAAAAAAGACTAAACAAAAGAACAAAGAACCAAAACAAACAAAGAAAACAATATTTACATAATATATACAAATGAATGTGGTGTGTTGTGGAAGTGTGTAGACTCACATTCACTCACTCTCACTCACTCCCATGCACTCACTCACCTACTCCAGAGTCCAGGTTATTGTACGAGTGTGTGTGAAGAGAGATGAGTCGGGTCTCACCGGAAACGATGGAAGCAATACCGGAGCGAGAGTGAAATCCCGAAGCGGTCCAGTCAGCCGTAATCCAGACAAAGGGACAAATCGAGTCATTTCCCGGGCCTGCTTTATATCCGGGTCAGGTGACCACATACGTCACCATCGGTAGGTAATTCAAACCCTCCTGGGCGCGATCAATAAGGCGATCAATAAGGTGATCAATAAGGCGATCAATAAGGCGATCAATAAGGCGCCGCAGCTTATTTTATCATTGTGCCGTCTTACTCTCGCCCTATAACGGTGTTCTTTATGTGACTGCACTACACCGTGTGTGTATGTGTGTGTTACTACATACCTAATGGACATTATTCACCCTTTGAAGTTGAACAGATTAGCCTGTAGACGTGCATGCTAATGATTAGCTGTCAGGCGCTATTAGCATTGCTAGCATGTTTACAGCGCAGTAGAAGGTGTATTTGTGAGACACGGGGGTATTTTTAGCCCCAGCTGTATTTTAAAGATGACATTTGGGAGTGAAGAGTTTCTGCAGCAGGTAATTTCAGCCCACACACACACACACACACACACACAAACACACACACACACACACACACACACACACACACACACACACACACACACACACACACAGAACTCAAATGTCAGCATGTTCTCTGCTTTTCAGTTCCTCGCTTTCAGGCTCAGGAATGTGTAGAAGGTGAGGTGCAGAGCTTCAGCTTTCCTTCAGTTTCTGGGTTTATTTAAGCGGTGACCCTCTGGTCTGAAGGCTGCGTCCTGATACAGATTTAAAATCAAATAGAAATGAATAAACGTGGCACAGAGAAGTGTGTGATTTATTAATGGTAGAGTGGACTGGAAGCTTGAGGAATCGATCATGTTCTTGACAGGAACAGACTGACGGAGGTAATGTGGTTTTATAATGTGGTTTGGTTCTTGTTAAAGGTCCAGAGAGTGAGAGAGTGACAGAGTAACACGAGTCAGAGAAGACTTCCACTTCCTGTTTAAAAGCTTCTCCTCCTCCTCCTCCTCCTCCTCCTCCATGTGAGAATGAAATTACTCAGCTCGCTCAGTGCACAGAGAGAGAAATAAACCAGCCTCGAGCTGATCCTTATTTAATCCCAACAGTTCAGAGGCTAATGGTCTCGTCATAAAAACACACCAGGAGAAGAAGAACGCTGTGAGGAACGAGAGGCTGCTGATGGGAGAAGATAATGAGATAAATAATCTTACACATGCAATACACTGTTTTACATCCGCAATATTTCATCTCATGGCTTTAATAATAATAATAATAATAATAATAATAATAATACATCAAACATATTAATATTACTTCATTACTTACTTACATTTACACATCAGATTATATTTACATTACTGTATCTTATACAATAGGAAAATATTCAATCATATCTCAAGACTCAATATATTATCTTCTAGTCTAATTGTATAAAGAACAGACTAACGCTAACACTGATTACTTCCTTCTCCACATCATTGGCAGGTCCAGTGTTATGGATGTGACATTTAGACTCGTGTCAGTGAACTAAATGCCTTAAAGCACAGACAGGTTTAAAGGGACACTTCAGGATTTTTCAAGATGACATCGAGATGCCTGTAAATACATTACACCAGTTTATCACCCGGAGCACGAGTGCAATGTTCGTCCTGAGCAAAGATACGTTCGGCTGAGACTCAGGTGTGGACTTACGCTCCTCTTTAATAGCAGTGAACTAACTTGCATAACTTTGTTTAAACTAAAAACAAACAAACCATGAAAATTCATAACTTTGTACAGGCGTGACGCAGCACAGAGTGCTACAGGAGAGCATTTCTGCTTCCATCAGACTCTACAGTATCATCGCTTAAAGTGTTCGACTCAAACCGGATTCACAATATACATTTTTCTGCCACATTTAATGTAAATAATGTCACATTTTTGGGTAATTCATGTGCAATAATTTACAGTGCAATAATCTTATGGCTCTTATACTGTACTTTACTGGGGCTTTTATATTTTACTATTTATTATTATTATCAATACATTATTCTTATTCTAATCATTTACATCCTGAAAATATCTTTTATTTCATCAGTTTTATAGATGTGACATTAAACAGAAAAACCTCTATGACAGACTAGAAGGTTTTCTATAAACTCTGTGGATGTTAAAGACAGAAGGTTTTACACTCATACTATCAGAGAGACCAGAATAAACAGGAAGTGGAGGTTTGAAAATGTCACTTTTGTAACAAATGATTTCAGATAAACCAGTGTTGTGATGTGTCTGAGTCAGTCGTCTACACACTCTATAAAGAGGTTGATTATTTTCTTATTACAGCATGTCGCCCAAGTGTATTCCTCTTATACCATAACAACTTACAGTACATACTGTAGTAAGTTTAATTGTAGTAAACAACAATTACTATTTTTAATGACCTTTTTTTTTTCATGTAAAGTTACATTTACAGTTGTGGAACAAGGCTGAAAAGAACGAGTTCCTGTTGTGACTTTCATTATAGCAGCTATAAACACTCGTTCCCTCAGCAGCCTCTTTATTCTCTCCTGTCACTGAGAAACCACAAAGCAGCATAAACTCCTCTGGTCTGAAGCTCTTTATCTCTGTACAATGTGCTGACACTGGAGACTCCTTCCGTACACATTACCTAAATGCCTCAGATTGCACACTGTACATGCTGATGTGAATGCGCTGTTGCTATAGAAACGATAACGGTTATGGTTATATTTCAGTTGTTTTTTCTTTTGTATTGGGTTTGTTTAGTTTACGGCTGTTGTTTTCATGTTTAGTTCACTTTTCTCTCCCACTGTGACAGAATGCAACTACATAAGAATGCAGCAGACTACGAGGAGGGCTGTGAGCCCGGGCACGCTGGTATTCACGCTGGCATTTGGCACCACGCCTTTGCCCCAGACAGAGCTCTTGAAACTTATGGACGTACCAGCTGCCTGTGATGGGATAGAGTTTGACCAGATGGATTTTCTCCACAGTGCTGGATTCACAGGGAGATCTTAGCAGATCCTAAGCCATGAGAGTGGCACTGGCCGGGCACGTTCATGGGTGCAGGTCCATGGATCTCACAGCAGCATTCCAGCCTGGGAAATATAGTGGTGTTCATCCAGTTAAAAAGGGTCGATGAAATGTTCTCTCACTCCAGATATGAATCAGGTCCTGTTCGGTGGTATACGATGCCTGACCCGGACTCTGTCCTGCCTGAGCCATCTGGGTTCGGGGACATTGCGTTCGTCCCTCCACTGGTTTTGTAAACATCAAGTTCTCTCCATACCCTAGCTGTGAAGTCATGTTGGAGTCACCATGCAGCTTTGGGGACACCGTGCTGGTGCACCACATGGCTTTCAGGTTTTTATGCAGCGCCTCTTGTTCCAAACAAGTTGCCGTGCCAATTTCCAGTGCCCATGCCAAGCTTTGACCCAGTACCAACCACCACCTCTGATCCAGTGCCTGTGCCAGGGTTCAGCTTTGTTTTAAGCTCTGACCCTGTGTTCAGGCCAAGTTCCGGCCCCGAGCCAAACTGACCCAGACCAATTCACTCTGCCACGGTCCGACCTCACATCCATGCCAAGCTCACACCCGATCCTCATGCTCAGTTCCTGACATCTCCATCAAGTCTCGCCTAATCTTTTAGTTAACCTTAGTATTAGCATTAGCATAAGCCTTAGTGATAGGTCCTAACCAGTCCGCACTTGCATCCTGCCTCTCAGAGCGAGAGCGTTCATATAAAATCTGCACTACTGTCAGAGCTGCTGTTACAGAAAATGAAGCAACACTTTCTGACCAATCAGGACACAGAACAGCAGCGTAGTTGCATGCTGGAGTTTATCAGCTTGTGTGCTCTCAGTGAGTTCAAACAGGCTCTCAGAGGCTGAGATGAAGATGTGTTGAGAAAGATTCTTTAAGATCAAATGTTCTGTTTGTCGTGCTGTGTTAACGTCACACATTTACATTTTTCAGCTTTGCGTTGATTATCTCAGACCCTTTTCAGAATCGTCCTCGTGTTGTTATAAATCCTGCAGAAGTGTTTTGAAAGAAGCCGAGCTCTCAAGCAGGAGACGAGAGAAAAGCGCAGGAAAAGGTTTTTCTTTTTAAGGAGAAATGGTAAGAGGAAATTGCTGTGCTCATCTCTCGCTCTTCTCCTCCCTCCCTCTACTACGGAGCCCGAGCGTTTCCATGGCGACCATTCCTAAATGCCGGGCACTGAATGGTGGAACAGAGTGCTTGATAAGTGTTTTTTTTTTTCTGATTACGGTACAGGGTGAAGGAGAAGAAGGCTGGAAAAGGAAATTCGTAAAAGCTGCTCGCTCCATATGTCCTTTTGATACGGTTTCTGTCGGGACGCCAATCAGGAACCTGCGCGCTTTACGACGGAGACAGAAACCCGCCGCATCTGCTGCCACCTGCTGAGGGCAGGAATAAATAAACGACAAATTAATTAGATTAAAAAATGCCAGAATAGTAGATGTAAATTAATAATAATTTTTAAAAAATCATAGAAGTAAAGAAATCTATAGTAAAAAAAGAATAGTGGCCATAGAACATCTTTCATACATGTGAAAAGCCATAATAAAAAATAAAAATAGTTGCTTTTTGTTATATATAACAAATAATGACAAATATTCATATATTATTTATGATTCAACGCAACAATCATGTTGAGAGAACTGTAATGTTATGAAAACCTCTGTGTTTAGATAATTATTGTAAACTAAAAGGCACCGTAACATCTCCAGGTGAAAAACATTCACACAGTTAAACTCTGTATTTTTCCTGATATTCACTCGCATAAAGGTTCGTTTCTTCTTCCTGTGATAATTAATATTCAGCGCTCGCTCTGCAGCTCCGCTAGCTCCAATTAGCATTCATTAGAGCTCAGTGTGAGCGAGGATCAGACGCGCCTCTGTGTCCAAGTCCAAGTAAATCCCACCACCACCACCTCCATCATCATCATCATCATCATCAACAACAACATCATCATCTTCAAGATCATCATCATCATCATCATCACTATGTAATATGTATATTAGGGATGGGAATTTTTTTTCAAGACATCACAATACAAAAAAGGGTCATGATATGTAGATATGGGCGTGGTCTCCTTCATACCAGCAACTTATTTTTTTTTTTGCAATAAAGATAACAAACATACAGTTAATACACAGTGTTATATCAGGGACTAGATTTTTGAACATGAGCTTGAGCTGCATTTTTCACTCCTCTAATCTCTCTCTCTCTCTCTGATCTCCTTCTGATTGGCACAGCGTGGCACATGTAGCACAAGACCAGCCAATCAGACGCTCAGAGACTGCGGGAAGTTGATTCTAATTGGCTGTGTCAGATAATATGTCATACAGCTATGCGCACGCACACACACACACACACACACACTCTATGCTGTGTTCAGGCAGCGTTTCCTCACCTGTTCTGTCCTGTGTAAAGGTTTGTGTGCAGGTTTGTGCGGATCCTCTAGTGGAGAACACGGCATTCAAAAACACACCTAAAGCTACAGAGAGAGTAATAGAGTCCAGTGTACACGCCCATCAGCCAGAACATTACAAACTAATACAGAAATCCTCCACATGTCGCGTTAAACACAGCTACATTAGACAGAGAGCCAACTATAAAAAACAACCTTATGAAATAAAAACATAAATTATTAAAATTACCATAATATCATTTATACCATTTATTTATGTGTCCAAATCATGCCAAAGTGTTTATGTTTGTGATGCCATTCATGTTTATTACTGATTGGCAGCTGGTTATGAGGCTCCGCCCCTTTGAGAGATCCCCTAATAGTGATAATGAGAAGCCGAGCGGACGGACGAGACAAGCACAGACCTCGTTGTCCAATAAACAGATAATTGAGATAATTAATGAATTTGGGGGTTGTGAGTTAAACCCCGCCCACCCCACACTCCCATTGACACTCAGACGCACCGTGTGCTCGGGCGTGGCTCAAAATGAAACGTTAAAAGCCTGTTGCTGAGTGAATGTTCATTTTTTCATCCGATTAAATTACATGTACTTTAGACACATGGATGAGACGCATGGATTAACTGAAGGTGTATCAGCTCTGTGTCACAGGTGGCGCTGTTCACCAAAAATAGAGTTTAATGATGAACAGAGTCGTACCGCAGTGTGATCGTTTACTAAAATCTTCCACGTGTTCGTCCTGCGTGTGGACTTTCGCTGGATTCTCAGGATTCCACAGGAAAAATAACAAAATCAGAAGGTTTGGCCATTGCTACATCACTTCCTGTGTGTGTGTCATCCAGGGTGTAGTGTACACTTCACACCTCACACACAGTGCTCCCAGGATTCACTCCGGATCGGAGATTGAACACTGAGCAGTGACGTCTAACAGGTTCGTTTTTCTGGACAAAGAATCCAAATTTTATCCCAAATATAATCGTATTACATTCCACACACACACACACACACACACACACACACACACACACACACACACTAGCACATCATAAACGTTAAGTCAATTTAATAACACAGCAGGTGAAGTTAATAACAGGATTATACACTGTTACACTGTAAGCATTAAACTGTAATAAACAATAATAAATTAGTTTACTTGTTAAACAGTAAATCTACATTCAGATATACAGAAATAAAATCAAATATACTGAAAAAAATACTCAAAAACATGAAAAAAATAAATAAATAAGCAGCGATACGCTACACTCACTAAAGGTTAATAAATACATTATTACACTGTAATAAAACTAAACAAACCGTATTCCATTAAGTTATAGTTTAAGTTAAACACAGTGTGTGCACTCAGGTTTGGTGCTGCATTAATAGTGTATCGTGCTGTATGGAGGAGTTATAAAGCTTCATAAAACACTGTACAGTTTACTGGAAACACAGTCTGAAAATAGTCTGAAATTTCGCTGTGGTGTCTGACACCAGGATGTTGGCAGTGGATCTTTGGGTGCTGTGGGCTGGCGGGGCGGAGCCTCTGTGGATTGGACTTGTTTGTCCTGTGCGCCCCATGGGACTCAGTTGGATTGGGATCTGGACAGTTTGGAGGCGGGGTCGGGGGCGGTGTGCGGTGGTGGACTGGGTGTTCTGGTGCCTTTCTATTGTGGTCACCGTTAGTTTTTTCAGTTTTTTGTTGTTTCTCTGGGATCGGAGCGGACGGGCGTGGCTTTGGTCCCCGCGGGGGTGGGTGGGCCTCGGGTGTCCCTGATCCTGGCGCCAGTTTACTGGGGTGTAACTGATACCAGTGTGGTTCAGTTCATCTGGCAGTTACTTTATGAAAATTAATGAATGTGATGAAGGTAAATAAACCGCAGTCATGTGACGCGTAACGTCTGTTCACACAGCGTCTGACCTCATTCACCTCCGTAATCGCGTGTGTTCTGTCGAAACCTCACCTGCTGAGACGATCCAAGCTGTTCTGTGCCCGTGCAGGAGACCTGAAGAGTTTTATACAAATCTTATGTTCACAGGTATAAATATTTGCACACACACACACACACACACACACACACACACACACACACACACTGCTCTCTGCAGAAGTGAGTCCAGGACGGACCTGTGTCCTGTTCTTATGTTGAGTTTTTAAAAGTGTCACGAAATTCACAGAGTAAATAAACATGAGCGCGGAGCTTTGCTTAAATTCTAAATAAATCTAATAAAATGTATCTCTAGGACTAGACATGTCAATTTTTCTTTATTGCGTAATATTTGCAATACTTTTATCTAACATAGAAGTTCTAGAAGAAACCTTTAATGTTTTTGTCATCATCACACACACACACACACACACACACACACACACACACACACACACACACACACACACACACACACACACACACACTCTTAGGTTTAAATACACAGGAGGTTTATTTTGGCTTCATCCCTCAAAACACACCTGCAAAAGTTCTTTGTGTTTTACATGTTAAAGTCTCTTTTTGCTGTGGAAATAAATTTAAATCAGAAATGTCACTAATGCGAGGAAGCAGATGGTCTGCTGTAGTTACAACATGATCGACTCTGCAGCTTCAAATCTGAAGTTTATTCTTAATTTCCCCAAACTGCCAAACATTATCATGAGCAGCACCAGTATCATTAATCCTAAATTAGTTCCTTCCTGACCTTCCTGACCTCCGCTGTTCCTCTGCTGTTCCTCTGCTGTTCCTCTGCTCCCGTTCTGCTGGAATGTGGAGTGTGTGGTGTGTTTCACTGAGATTAGACCTCCACCTCCGCTTCACTTTCTCTAATCAGCGGTGCTTTATCAGAGAGGGAGCGAGTGTGTGATCCTGATGGACAGACGTCATGTGGACAGGATTCTGGGACATGGGCAGTGGGCGTGGCTCGTTTTTATCTGCTGCTATAAAGCCCACTGAGGTCAAACACACATCCTGATCTCCACTGAGGCCCTTGAAGCCTGCCGTCTGTCTGCTGCACGTTCCTCAGCGCCATGAACGACATCTACAAAGCAGCGGTGAGTCTGAACACGTGAACACGACACCTGGGGTTTAAGCTACACTGAGTTTATGCCTTTATTACAGCACACGGAGTGTTTATTCATTTATTATTAATGTTAATAATCACGATAGACGTCTGTATTTAATGCTAAAAGTCTGTGTTTCAGAATTTTCATTTTCTCCATCAACTGAGAAACTTCAACAATAAACTTCTCAAAACGTTACGTCTTTTGGAGACATTTAAAGCGGTGTACAACGTTCATGGAGACGACGGCTGCAGTTACAACAGGCAGTGATTAATAATAATAAATATAAGAAGAAATTGATAATGATGATAATGATAGTAATTATTCATTCATTCATTCATTCATCTTCTATACCGCTTTATCCTGTATTCAGGGTCGCGGGGGGCCTGGAGCCTATCCCAGGAAGCTTCGGGCACGAGGCAGGGTACACCCTGGACAGGGTGCCAATCCATTGCACGGCATGATAGTAATTAATTTTATTTATAGATGAATTTTTACACACAGTATATCTGTATAATTAAGAAGTAAGAAAGTAACTCAAAATAAAAATAGGTAATAATGAACAGAGATGACTGAATAATTTAATTATTATAGAAATATAGAATAAAGTGAAGTATGAAATAAATTGTTATTAAAAATTGTATTGAAAACTTCAAAGCTTTTATGAGTAACTGGGAGAATTAGGTCAATTGTTTAGTAATAATAATAATAATAATAATAATAATAATAATAATGTTATTGCAGTTGAGTTATGAGCTCTGACGTCACACTGCGTACTGAGCGCTCAGTGAAATATCTGGAAATTCAACATTTAAAAATTTTAAAAAGTAAAAGTTTTTTTTTTTACTTTTGTGATTTTATGTTGTAACTTGTCTCTTGTTGTGACTCGAGCTCAGTGAAGTTACTGTATCTTCAGTGTGTCTAGGAAAAATGTTTTTCCCAAAATATGTATAATAAATTTCATAGTAAATAATGAATACATATGTCAATATATAATAAGTAACGAAACATAAGAATGTACAAAAATGTGAAAACATATTTTTTCGTGAGGTTTTGAAGCTGCTACTTGTAATAACTGTTAAGTTACCGAATGCGGTTCTTCACTCGATTAAGGGTTAAAACAATGTGGAGATGAGTCCTGTAAGATTTATTAAACAGTAGTTTATTTTGCACACGTGCTGGAGTCGAGTTTAAATATATTCACACTTATCAGCTCTGATAAAAGCCTCTTAGCGCCGCGGGTCCTGCTCTCACTCACGCCTGCACACCGACACGTCACGCCGCGTTCTGGCTAAATCTGGAAATCAGACGAGCTTTGATAAAAACTCTACAAATTCCTGCACTATCTACGTGTGTGTGTGTGTGTGTGTGTGTGTGTGTGTGTGTGTGTGTGTGTGTGTGTGTGTGTGTGTTTAATATTAATGGAGTGAATGTGTTTGTCGGTCTGTAGGTCATTAATATTATTTAATCAGAAGACGTGACGTCAGCACGAGCGTCTGCTCCATTACAGATTTACTGTTCTGTTGAAAAGCTGTGATGTATTTATGGATTTATTTTAAATATCTTTTAGGACGTTTCAGAGGTTTTAATCTCAGGGACGTTTCTGTGTGAACGAGACTGAACGAAGATGAACGAAAGATTCCACTGAACCTGTTCACACTAGAAAGTTATGTTCCAATCAAATCCAATGGATCTGAGCCCGGGGCGGGCGCGGTGCGACGTCTCTCACTGCTTTAGTTCCTACCTGCAGTTACTTCCTGTTTCCTGTTTGACTCAATAAAGGAAGGAAAACCTCTACATGTGATTCCATCATGTCTTATCATATGTGAGCTCTCAGTGAGTGTGTAGAGAGACGTTAGGAACAAATAAAGCTTCGGACGTGTCCGAGACCGCGGGTGTGTCGGGTGAATTAGATATGAGGCTAATACAGTTAGCTCACTCTGCTAATCTAATCTGAGAATGAAGTTGAGTGTGTAATGTTGAAATCACACACCTGAGCTTCACACAGTGTAGGGTGGTACTTTATCTGTGTTCAATTCTCTATGTTTGTTTACATCTGAACTAAAATAAAACACCTGCCCGGGCCACGCCCATCAGGGCCACGCCCTCTGAGACAGAGTGACATGTGACCACAGAGTAACAGATAAAGAGGCTTCTCTCTGAAACTAAATGTGAACACTGGTGTGTGTGTGTGTGTGTGTGTGTGTGTGTGTGTGATACCTGAAGATGTGATTTATTATTTATTCTGATCGTTGCAGGTCGAGCAGCTCACAGACGAGCAGAAAAATGGTGAGTAACCAGTAAAACCTATAAAGTTTTAATGTGGATTAAATGAAAGTGGATTAAAATTAATCCAGGAGCTTTAAACTGTAATCTGCTGTAAATCATCAGGACTGAATTTAAAGCCGTCAATACGTTCTGCTCTTATGTTTGAGCATCTTTACTAAACTTTAATACAATTTAAACAATCTGCAAAAAACAAAACACACAAGTGCATAAATATTTACTCCCCCATCACTGTGAAGCCTGTAAAAGATCTGATCAGAGGTCATGTGATCTGTCGGAGTCGATCTGTGTGTAGTTAAAGTGTGTGTGTTAGAGAACATGCCTACACACACAGCATCACGAGGACCAAAGAGCAAATTATTAAAATATCTCAAACCTTGTATTTGAGAATCTGAACGTATAAACTTAACTTTTTACTCTGAATAAATCTAAATAAAAGTGTTTAATCCAGTTCACTATATATAAAGTGTTTAAGGGATGTGTGTGAGTGGGGGGGCTGATACTTATGCACACCGGCGTGACGTTGCGCTGACTCCTCAGAGTTCCGCGCCGCCTTCGACATCTTCGTGCAGGACGCGGAGGACGGCTGCATCAGCACCAAGGAGCTGGGCAAAGTGATGAGGATGCTGGGACAAAACCCCACCCCCGAGGAGCTGCACGAGATGATCGACGAAGTGGACGAGGACGGTAAACACACACACACACACACACACACACACACACAGTGAGCTATACTGCAGTGTGTACCATTAGAAGAATTCTCAGGAGTTTCTCTGCTGTAATGAGACCTGATTGGACACTGCAGTGAGAGAATCAGACGATAATATGAGAAGATTGAAATGATTAGACACTACTCATGTGATTGATGTGAAGCGAGCAGTTTTTGTCTGGATGAGAGAAACACCACTGAGATTAGTTGAGTACTTTATAGTTGAGTACTTTACAGATCACTTTTAGATGAAGAGAAAGTCATGTAAAGTCTAACCAGCTTCACCACAATGTGCCTCGTTCTCCTCTAAGTTGCTCTAATGTTTAATGTTCAGACATTTTGCAAACAAAACAAAAAAACAAATGAAAAGATTAGTAAGATATTAGACATGAGCACCAAAAAACCTCAATTAATCACAGGAGATACCCGATCTAAGCAGAGTTTAAGTTTAAGATTAAGTTTAAGATTAAGTTTAACACATTGGGAACTCTCCTGGTCCCCCTGGTCTCCCTGACGGACCTCAGGACATCAGGACATCAGGACGCTCACAGAGACGTAACAGAGTCTCAGGCTGCTGGACGTGTGTAAGGTTTTGCTGCAGGACTCGGACACTATCGTGTGAAATGATATCCAGCGTTATGAGCAACACAGCAAAGTAGCATAATAAATATACCTGTTACACTGGACTACACACACACTACACTCATGGAGACAAGACACATCTGCATACACATCTGTATACCTTTATCCTTCACACACGTCTCTACTTCTTTCTTACCCTTGATTTGATTTGGTGAGCATCACTACATCACCCGTCATCTCCAACCCCATCAACTAACAGATGAGACTAAACCAGGTCACCTCGCTGGAGTGCAGACTGGTTTTAGATTATTTTAAACGGTTCAGAAACCTGACAACAAAAATGCAACTCCAGTTGAGTGAGACCTTAAACTACGGTGGGTTTTTTTCATAGATAACCCAGCAAAACCCCCCCCCCTCGCCCCCCACCTTCCCCGATAACCAAATCCTGATCTAGGTTCGAGATCAGCGCCGAGTGTACACCGTGTCTGATTAACTCTGTGTCTGTTGGCTCAGGCAGCGGGACGGTGGACTTTGAGGAGTTCCTGGTGATGATGGTGAGGTGTATGAAAGACGACAGTAAAGGGAAGTCCGAGGAGGAACTGGCTGAACTCTTCCGCATGTTCGACAGGTTCGCTCGACTTTACCAAGCCGGGTTTAACACTGATCCAGCGTCTCATCTGAACAGCTCGAACACTCAGACTGCTGTGTGTGTGTGTGTTTGTGTGTGTGTGTGTGTGTGTGTGGCAGGAATGAGGATGGTTATATAGATCTGGAGGAGCTGAAGATGATGCTGGAGGAGACGGGAGAGACCATCACTGAGGACGATATCGACGAGCTGATGCATGACGGAGACAGAAACTACGACGGGAGAATCGACTATGATGGTGAGAGTGTGTGTGTGTGTGTGTGTGTTTCAGCTTCTATAAATCACACTTGGAACAGAGTTTGTCTGAGCCACATGAACAACAATCATAACACTTTGTACAACAGTACAGTAAGTCGTTAAACACGCCCACTATGACATCACAGTTTTAATTAAATTTTAATTAGTAACACTCCTCGTTATTTTAATCAGAAATATCTGTTAGTAACCCTGTTGTTTTTGATCATGTACTTTAGTCTAATCTTTCTTTCTTTCTTTATTTATCGATGGTTGTGCTCATGTAGCATTTTGTGCCTCAAAGAATTTATGCACTTTTAATATATTAGTATAATATAAGATTTTTCATAATTGCAAAAAAGATAATGTATAATAGAAAACTAATTAAATAGAGAATTAATAAGACTTGAAAATTAAAATCTAAATTTTGGTGTTTTTCATTTGCATAATATTCACATAGAATATTCTATAAATAGTGTGTATGATGTGTAATAATGCTGTGTGTAGTCCGTTTGCATGTGTGTATTTTATTATTATTATTTTTACATTTATCTATCTGTCTATTTTTATGGGTTTCAGAGTTTATGGACTTCATGAAAGGTGTGGAGTAGGAGTGAGTGTGAAGGTGCAGACAGGAGGAGTCGAACATCGCCGTCCATCAGTGGGAATTTAACATTAAATGTAACATCAGTGACGTAACGCTTATGATGAACCGTTCACAATGTACATAAAAAAAACCTCTGTATATGTGTGTGTGTGTGTGTGTGTGTGTGTGTGTGTGTGTGTGTGTGTGAGAGAGAAGATTTTTAGGGTTTTTAATTTGCATGAGTGTGTAAATCTCACAGTCTCCCCTCAGTCGTGGACACGGAGTTTATAATCGCTGCTGAAACTCCAGGTGTGTTCAGCTCATTTCTCCTGGAGGCCGAGAGAACATAAAGAATAATAAACTGAATGTCTGGGAAATAAATCAGCTCATTTTATCTCATTTTTACATTTTTAATCTCAAACAAGAGCTCAAATATGAGAAATAAAGCGCATTTACACTTTACACTTCACTACATTTGCTTATTTGAAGTTCCTGAGTAACGCGACAAGCTGAGTTTTGACTTTTGTTTGACTTTTGACATCTTATGAAATTCCATTGAGAGAAGAAACCCAGTGAGTGTTTGTAGCTGCTATAATGTAAAAGACAAAATGAGTAACTGTTTCAGACGAGTCTGCAAGAAAACACAGCAAGTGAGCAGATAAATCAAAAAACGACTGGAATTGGGTTAAGATCTGTCCGAGACATTATTAAACCCAGAAGGACGGAGCTGAACCTCAACCTGAACCACAGAAGGAATGTGATCAGAAACACATCCCGAATCAGTCTGATATGAGATCACTTTCGTATGGTGAAAATAACCTAAATTGAAATCTCTAGAAATTGATAAATTGCAGTGTTGGTATAAGAGGAATAAAACACACGGAGTCATGATGTTCTGGAAAATTAATCAGCTTCAGGATGGTAACAGAAACTCGGCTTCATCTCACCACATACCATGAATGCACAAAAGAACAACCCAGTTCCTAGTGTGTATGTGTGTGTGTGTGTGTGTGGTTACACAACACATGGATTGAGTAGTTATTTACGGCCGACCCCCGGATCCTCCTGTTTGAAGGCTAATCTAATGACATCACCGGTGTAGATGCCCCCCCCCCCCACGCCCCCCACCCCCATCTTGTGAAGCTCAACACACTCAGACCCCGAGCCCGAGGACCCGCGTCCTCACCACCACAAACACATGACGTTTAGCTCCGGCCCACAAAACCACGGATCAGTGTTTTAAACTTAATGACTTCCCTTAAAGCACACACACACACACACACACATACACACATACACACACACGTCGCTGTGAAATCCAAGTCTAAACTCCACCTGAGAGGATTCCTGACGCCCCTCGGGGACGATAAATCCACACTGCACGTTTTATATCAAGTTGTTCTGATTATTTTTTACTTTGTGCTGCATTAAGCTGGATAAAAATAAAGCGCATCAGTCCTACAGCTCAGTGTCTCATCACCCACTCGGATTATCTGGGTCTCTAAGTTTACATTTTGGTCGACCACTGACTAAAATAAAGCAGAATATAACTTTATAAGTTTGTACCCCCCACATTTCTGGAAGGAGAAAAAAGCAGAATGCAGCTCTATTTTAGAATTTAGATACAGAATAATACCAGTAAGTGTGGATGTGCTTGAAAATAAAAACAGAAGCCCTGACCTCGGAATTACATAAAAAATTAAATAAAATAAAACTTTGGTTATTTTGTTCTAAGGGTGTACAAACTTTTGCCCTTGAAGTCTTGAGACATGACACATGTTTCTTTCTTTTTTTTGTTTTTTTTATGGAAGCGTTTTCTTTCATAACACCGTTCTGTTTTCCAACTGACAATGAATGTTTGGTGTAGACGAGGGCGGACCTTTGGTTAGTTGGTGGTCATGTGACTTTTTAAAGGTGTGGTTTTACTGACGTGGAGCCGTCTTTGTCAGACCCTATAGAATTCGACCCTATAAGGTGTCGTATCATTTTATATCTCAGGGTGACGACGCGGCGGCTCTCCGTTACTACACCTCACTCATACACGCGGGGCAACACTTCAGACACGCGGGTTAGCGGCAGGTGTGGGCGGAGTCAATGTGGAGAAATAAAAAAGTACAACATATAAAAATTAAATCTTCCTAAAATGTACATAATTTATAGCCGCAAGTGAGTGAAGAGTGAGGCGGGTGGGGGGTGAGGGAGAGGAGGGGGTGAGGGAGTGAGGCAGACGGGGGTGAGAGGGTAGGGGGATTGAGGGAGAAGGGGAGTAAGGGAGGGGTGATTCAGGCAGAGGGGGAGTGAGGCAAAAAGGGGGGGTGGGGCAGAGGGAGGAGTGAGTGGGAAGGAGAGTGAGGTTACGGGGGGAGTTATGTAAGCTTGGATGTGAGTCGTTTCCCTCTGTAGCCTCTTCCTCTTTTTCTTCAAACTGCCCTGAGTCAGACGCCTGCATGTGACCTGCGTTAAATTAAAACATCCTTTACACTCAGATATGACCTTAAGTAAACCCCTCTCTCTCTCTCTCTCTCACACACACACACACACACACACACATACACACAAATCAGGAGCCAGTCAACATTAAGAAACCAGCAAAACCATTAGACACTGAGCTCCACAGGTGTGACGGAAACCATCAGGGTAACTGCAGCAGCCTGGAACTCGGCTTTATATTCCGTGCTGTACGTGATATTTCATAATTGTTTTTGCCTCAAAAGTAAAGAAAATGCACATTCTTCCCCTCTACTTTACTTATTCACATAAAGTTAAAATAATCTAAATTTTCATAATCAATATGTATAATCAATATGTACATTTATTTACAGTAAAGTTATACAAAAAAAACTCCAAAGATTTAGTAATTAGTAGAAATTAAAGCAGACCCTAAACCCAGTCTCTCATGAGGTTTTCTCATGATATTGTCCTCGGAAAGATCATTTAAAGTCCATCTTCTTCTTGAATTTATTGAGATGATCAGATGATGAGACACGTTGGAGACACGTCAATCAGCTCTACTACCTCAACCTTAATACAGATACATAAGACCCAATTTGACGTGCAGTGGTGGCGTCAGCGTCTTGACCAATGTAGCTCCAACTTGACACTGAAGTTCCTGGTTCCAGTCCCACTTCCGATAGTGAGCCTTGGTGTCCCTACTGTCCCACAGATATTGGGGGAACTTTCGGTTACTCAGTCCCAGTCAGACCTGCTTTGAGGCTGTAGGCAACGTCCCAAAAGGAGCTAACAGCGTTAACAGCATAATTGCAGAGAGCGTCAGTGCAGGAAACACTTGACCTGAGGAAAGACTTCAGGAGCCTGAACAGCAGGAGGGCAGCAGCAGGACCAGAAGGTATCTCAGGTCATGTCCGGTGTTCTCTGAGATATTCACCCTCTACATGGAGCAGTTGGAGATCCTCATGGGCTCTAAAGAGTGTATTAGTCTTCCTGTCCTGAAGAAACTCCAACCTGCCTGCCTCGGTGATCTGTAACCTGTAGATCTGACCTCAGGTGTGATGAAGTGCTTTGAAAGGCTGATCAGAGACTTCATCACCTCTTCATTACCTGACACACTGAACTCAATACAGTTCACATACAGGCCAGAGTCGCTCAACTAACACCTCCTGGCAGACACACACAGTACAGATGAGCAGACACGCCTCACCGTCCCTCACCCTCAGCACTGGAGCCCCCAGGGGTGTGTCCTGAACCCCCTGCTGCACTCACTGTACACTCATGACTGCATGGCCACACCCAACTCCACCTCCAACATCACATTTACTAATGACACTGTTAGACCCGTGAAGACCTTGAGGAGGAGGTTGCGATGGTGAACTTCAACGCAAAGCAGGAGTGAAGCTACCAGCCCTGACCAACCGGAGCTCCAGTGGAGGGAGTCGACATTCCCTGGTACCTCCATGATCACATCACACAGGACCTGTCATGCTCCTGTCACAACAAAACCATGGTGAAGAACGTCCTCAGTGCCTTTACCTCCTTAGACATCTGAAGGTCTTCAAACTGTTCTCCAAGGAACTGAGGAAAAGGCAGAACTCCAATATTTTCCCCTATTTATAAATATTAATTATATTTTGGCACTTTAACTTCACGGCATCTCAGGCTGAAGGACACACACTTCACTTCGCTGCATTTTATTCTGATACTCATTCTGTTTCTCATATTCTGATATTTATATCTTTTATATTTCTTATACCGGTGTTTCCCCGAGTCTGAGAGTAAACAGGTGCTGCAAGCGGCCAGAAGTCATTAGTACAAAATAAATAAAACGTTTTTTAAAATAATAATAAAATTTACTTTGCAATTTTGTAATTATGTTTAAAGTTAGAATAAAAATATAGTTACGTGTTTACATTAAAAAACAGAGCTAATGAAATAAAGGCATGGAATTTACAGAGTGATCTCAGTCTTGTGTGTTGATCAGAGATGTGATTAAATCTTTTGTGTCTCAAACCTTTACACACTGAGCTTCAGGCTGGTTAAGTTAATGTACGAAGTTACACATCGCTGCACTTTGTACTGATTGTGTGTTTTTATTAGAAAAGGAATAAACCCAAGAATAAGACTATAAAAGGAAAAAAATATAACAAAAATATAACACTTGGCTTTTGCTTTGTAACCAAATGAGATTCAACTCAAAAATGGAAATTATTAGGCTCTTTACTTTTGATTCATTTCAATGTGTTGTTTGTGTGTTTTCTTTATTTTCTCTCTCACGTACTCAGGACTCGGCGTTTCTCTTCTGCTCTGATCGTTACATCTTTAACCCAGTTAGTGTTTGGACTGAAACAGCCTGAAGCTCGAACAGATGGAAACTTCAACCTTCTGCTCATAACGGCACCAGTCACACTCACCACACAGTAAACTACATTAAATAATCAGCTCTGAGACTCTGACACACACACACACACACACACACACACACACACACACAGCAGGAGGGGAATGGAGGGGAAAGAAACAAACTCAGGTCTGAATGAAGATCTTTAATAAAGAGGTGAGGAATAAGATGCAGATAAAACCAATAATGAGAACAGGAAACCATGACCATATAAGGAAAGTGGAACCCTGAAAGGCTCAGAAGGGCTCAAATAGTCACGGAGAGACAAAAGGGTCAGAGTCAGAGGTTTTTGATGTGATTTACTGCTCACGGAGTGTAATGGCATTTTAACTGGGGTTTTTTAAAACACTTTCTTGTGATCTAGTTTAATCAGTCCAGTGTGTCCTGACTGCGAAGGTCCTGATGTTGCCTTCGTCTCGTGTAGTTCGTCCATCTTAAGGTTGTGCATTTTGAGATGATCTTCTGCTCACCACAGCTGTACAGATTTACTGTAGACTTCATGTCAGTTCCACCATTTCTGCTCGCGCTCCTCTCAACTCTCTCATCATCAAGATGTTTCCAGTTTAATTGTGTTCTATTGTATTTAGATTAGATTGCAATGCTGGCTTGTGATTGGCTGATTAGATCACTCCTGAAATGAGCAGGTGTTCCTAATAAAGTGGACACGCACATTAAAACATGACATTTTAGACATCGCTTTGGAAATTTAATCAAGTTAATGCAAAGTTATAGTATTTCGATAATAACACATCAGTTAATGTGAATGTTGATTCCTTCTCAGCTCTCAGTTTGTTTCGTGTTTTAGTAAATTAAACTTTTGCACGTTACTCGTTCTATAAACAGATCAAATGTTAAAAATGTCTTTCACCCCTTTTCTGATGAGTGTCACGTCCACTGTATTCAGAGCCCAAACCACAGGGTTAAATACTAGTGACCCTCACACACTCGTCTGATTGGCTGCTGGTTCCTTAGCAACCAGAGAGCGAGAGAGAGAGAGAGAGAGAGAGAGAAAATGTCCTTGTACACTTCACCTCAAGACTTCATCAAAACACACAGGTGGAAGAAGAACAGCAGTGTTTACAGTCAACTACAGAATTATTGGCACCCTCTAAAATATTGGCACCCTCTAAAATAAAGAATGTAAAAAAGTGTGTGAATTAGAAACACTCAAACACACACACACACCGATAACTACTTTACCTTAAATAGTTGTTTGTTCCTTTGAAAAATGTCTAAAAAACATAATTTCATTTAAAACATTGGATAAAATAATTGTTTTAAAATACACACATAATAATCATGGAAATTCATAGAAATTACAAATTATAATTTGTTCAATATATATATATTTTTTTAAAAAGTAAACCTACGTAAATTGTAGTTCTCTTTGATAAAAAAAAAAACAAAACATTATTTAATGTGTAATAATTAAAAAAAAAAAAAAATTGTACTGCTACAACAATACATTTTCCCACAGGGATCAGAAAAGTACTCTTTTCCCCCACACTAATAAAATAACTTACATTTTCTTAAAAAAAAAAAAAAAAAAACTTAAAATTTTAGATTAACCTCAAAATTAAAAGAACATTTTAAGGTTTCTTTTTGCTTAAATGAAATATATATTTTACATTTTTACACACATACATTTAAATAATAAAAACTGACGAGCCTCAGGAATCTAGATGAGGCCAGATGTGAAAATGCAACAAAGCAAAACAATACAATTCCATCAGACGTTTTAAAGTCATAAATTACATATATACTGTATATATCACAAGAGCTCATCCAGTACATTATCACGATGCATCGATCCTGATTTGATTTGTATTGTGATTCTGTATCATCATTTATTTATTAAATATTTATTTTAATTGAAATTGAAAAAAATTAATTTCTTTCATTTTTGTGAAGCTGCTTTGAGACAATAACCATTGTTAAAAGCGCTATATAAATAAAATTTAATTGAATTGAATTTTATAAATATCAAGCAAGATTCAATATTTTTTCCAGATTCGTTACAATTCTAAAGTAACGTAACAAATAATTCGCTTCTACCACACAGGACGCTGGGCTGCGTGAATAGTTTAGAGCACCACCTGCAGGATTATGGAGGAACTGCAACACTTTGCCACCTTAATGCAAACATATACATTTTATTTATTTATTTATTTTTGATTTTGGTGTGTGGAGTCAGTGCAGCAAAATATGTATTGTACGAAACTGAATCAATTCTTTTCTGGTTCAATCATATATATACCGTATATATTTTAATGAAGAAAAGAAATAAACCAGACTGCATTTTTTCTGTACATTTATTTCACACTGTAATGATTCACACTGGATCAGGATTTCACTGCTGCGATTCACATGAAATTTACTTACAAACACCATCAATAATTCCTCTCCCGTTAATATAAACATTCGTTTTTATCTCAGATTATATTAATAATGAAAGAAATAAAAAGATTGAATGTAAACCTCACTGTTTCCTGTTGAAATAAATAAATAAATAAGGAATAATGTTGTAAGTCTGTCCCTTTAATTAATTCCATGTTGTGTAGAGAGAGGATTTATCTACACAATAATTTTTTCACTAATATTTAGGCCAGTAAATCCCCCGGGTGTTTACAGCTTACATAACTCAAAATATATTTAAATCTTATTAACACACATTCCACAGTAATGAACAACAACAATGCACACATTTTACAAATAAATATGTTCATCTAGCTACTGGACTGCAATGATTTCATCATAATATACATACAGATTTCGCTCAAACAAACTATTTATATTTCTAAATAAATAAATATCACCATCTTGTGGAAAACTTATCATTTTCAGAGTTTGGAGACAGTGCAGTCATTAATAATCTGAAACAGAAGGTGCAGAGCGTAAAACATCACAGAGATCTTTTCACTTATTTACCATGAATATGAATATATTTCAATAAAACCCGCTGCCCTCTAGTGGTAGAACTCGGAATTACCCCGGACACAACACAGCAGTGTTTCACTAAAACTCCTCAGACACTTAAATACAGAAAACTGGTGTAACAGAGTTTTAAAGTACTGTTTTAGACCAAAGGGAATGCAGTTAAGGAAGGTTTGAGCTGTGAGGTTAATGTCAATAAAGTAAGCAAACCTCGAGCTTAGCATCAAACACTCGCCTCAAAACCCATCAAAACCCATCAATTCTCATGTACGAGCTCTGCCATCAGAGTCTAGACCACGCCTCCTCTCAGAGTCTGACACACTCTGACTGACACACACACGCACACACACACACACACACACACATCCTTAGTGCTCCATGTGAAACTAGAGGACATACACTACTGTTAAATTACTGTTAGACTAAACAAACAGATTTCTGACACCAAACACGTCTGTCTGCACACATCTCCTCTGATGCTGTTGGGACACGCTGTGAGCAAACCTCAGAAACGCCTCCTCAATTTAAACACACTATTAACGCATCAGAACATCGGAAATGATAATACTCAAAACACACACGCATTTTGTTAAGAAAGAAAAAATGGAATGGTTTACTCATATTGCACTGAAATGAGGACGTCTTAGGGATAGAGAGGGGCGTGGCTTACTAATCAGTCTGGACCGGGAAAGGGCAGGACTTATTACTCAGTCTGGACAGGGAAAGGGAGGGGCTTATTACTCAGTCTGGAATGGAAAAGGATGGGATTTACTACTCAGTCTGGAATTGAAAGGGGTGGGGCTTATTATCCAGTCTGGAATGGAAAAGGGCGGGGCTTACTACTCAGGCTGGAATGGAGAGCAACAGAGCTCGTCACTCATTACACAGGATGGAGAGGAACAGGGCAGGTCACTCAGTCAGTGTCTTGTCTTCAGTCTGTGGGATGGAGAGGGGCGGAGCTTGTCATCAGTTTGTGGGATAGAGTGTGGTGGGGGTTTGTACTCAGTCTGGGGGCGGCAAAGAGCAGGGTGTGTTACTCTGTGGGGCAACAACTGGTGGGCTCTATCCCATTAGTTTGTGGGATAGAGAGGGGCGGGGCTTGTCATCAGTTTGTGGGATGGAGAGGGGCGGGGCTTGTTACTCTGTCTGTGGGACAGAGATGGCGGGGCCTTTGGGGTCGTCGAAGCGGTCCATGGTGTGCAGCTGCATGATCATGTGCAGGCCATAGGTGAGGACCAGGACCAGGAGCGCGGAGGTGAGCAGACCCATCCAGATGCCCGGGGTGAAGAACCCGGCGCAGTCGCTGGCATAAACAAACTCCTTCCCTGTCACGTTAAAGCCCTGGATCTGTCGGGACACAAGCAACTGACTTACCTCATGTATACACAATATACAATATGTTTTATAAATAACTGTTTAATTTGAGTTTCACAGAAATCATTAAAATTATGTTTATTACTAGGGCTGAAACGATTCCTCAAGTAACTCGAGTAATTCGATTACAAAAAATTATCGAGGCAAAATCTTCTGCCTCAAAGCTTCTTTTAATTAATTTTAAAAGCTTGCATTATATTTTTGCGCAATTATTTGTTGACAGCGCGCTTTTGACAAAGTATGTGGATGCAAGCCGCCAGTAAACTCCAACGAAGAAGAAGTGCTTACGTCACCCAAAAAGCGGAAGGAGAAGCAATCAGTTAGCCGTGTATTAATTTGAGGGAGCGTTCTTTTGCGCGATACAAAATGGAACGGAGCGATAAAATTATCAGCGAGCTAAGAGAAGAAGAAACCAGCAAGAGAAAGCGACAGGAATAGTCAGTAAAGGCTTATATGTTACGCCTGAGCTGTAGATTTTGGAACTTTTAGTTCTGAAAGTTTAGTTGCACACCTTAGTGTTTTTGTATAATTATTTATTTCAATGTGTGCCTTAGTTAGCCTTAGATACTTAAAGTCATTTGAAATTCCTTTTTTAGTTTTTGCATCTGAGAAAAGGCTTTAAAATAAGAATGTATGGCACAGTAATGCACTTAATTAATCTCAGTCAACTTTAATACCCCTATCTATCTATACCCCTGTCTATCTATACCCCTATCTATCTATACCCCTATTTTGCGCGGTGACCGGAAGTACGGTTCATCATGATTCACCGCAAGAAAAAAAAAATCACATGTTAAAAAAATGTAATTTTTTGGCGGACCTTGCAGAACGTCAGCGGAACGTCAGCGGAACGTTGGCGGGCAGTCGCGGCGGCTCACGGTGCCTAACACCGCATCTCACCGCGAGTCAAACCGCATAGGTGAGATAGGAGTATAAGCTATTCCTTGTATTGTGAATAATGACAATGTTTATTTTTGATAAAATGCTGTATGCATTTAAAAAATAAAAGTTGATTTTTCTAAAAAGAAAACCAATTAATCTTTGTTTCTCTTATATATTTTACATTGCTGTTTAATTAAGCAAAAGTACATTTCATCCAATTACTCGATTAATCAATTAAATTCTTGGTAGAATACTCGATTACTAAAATATTCGATAGCTGCAGCCCTATTTATTACAAATTTAAAAACATCTAAAAACATTTCCTTTTGTTTATTATTGCCAGGAGTGTACTGATCCAGTACTCACTATCAGCATCACTTTCAAAATAATGTTGTATTAGAAATTAAACTGAAATAACCTTTATACCCGGTTTATTTAAGGAAAAGTGACAGGGTGCTGGAGGGAGCAGGGTGCACTAACTTTTGAAATTGTGTGTAAAATGATTGACAAAATCACTGAAAAGCTAAGGTTCAGTAACAAGATAAAATACAATATAAACAAACAAAAAATCCCAAACACCTTATTAAATAAATAATGATTGAAAAACTCTGGAACAATAAAAATGGCTGGGACAGAGATTATTTTTCACATTAATGATCATTTCCTTAAACGTGCTGCTTTAGTATGGTGTAACTGTAATGTAATAGTAACTTTAACTCTGTTCAAGTTAAACCCACAGCAGCTCCCCCCAGTGGCCGTACCTGGAAGTCATCGAAAGCGATCCTCCAGTTGTTGGCGTCGTCCTTGGACGAGTGGGGTGTGAGCTGTGGGTAGCGGAAGCTGGTGACAGAGTGACAGCGGTACGAGTACTCGGCCGGAGCGTAGATACTGCGGCTGGCGTTGAACGAAGCCGTTTGTCTGTCGTACTCCAGCTGAACCCGATCCATGGTGAACCAGCGGCGCGCTGAAACCTTATAGAGCCTCTGACTCATGACAAAGCTGCAGAGGACAGTTACAGTTACACAGAGCACTGCTCATCCTGATAATAAACTGTCAGTTATCAATCACGGTACTTTTGTGTGCTGATTCATGTCTCGCCACCCTGACTCCAAAACAAATTTTTTAATGATTTATTACATTTAAAATAGACGCTGGTCAATCAGTCAGTGACCGGAATTGGCGGGTTTTCAGTTTGATCAGACCGATCACACTGGACCGAACCGATTCTGTTTACAGCGTTACGTTATCAGAAGTCTCATGCATTAAAAAGCATTCAATCTGCCCTTCTCTCCAAATTCTGCAATCAAATTAGTTTCAAAACACACTCACTACACACGTGCATTCGAAGCTGCGTGCTCATGACTGCTCAACACGCACTAATTGTCAAGTTGAGTTTTCACACTTGATGTGTTTGAGGCAGAAAAACGTTGCTGTTTCTTTATGATCCTACAGGTGGCGCGCTAAACTATTCCCACACTGGCATCCTGTGTGGTAGGAGCGAATTATTTGCCAAGCTTGTATAGAAATAATAATTATGGGTCATGACAGAGAGACGCATTGCTCAGTCACAATGTAGCTTTATGTTAATTTAATTTGAAGTTAGTTTGTGTTGTTTAAATGCTGCACGTGGTTGTGAGAAAAGTGAGAAAACTAATGTTACAAGGAACGGACTACATTTAATTACTCGTTCCATTTAGTCATGAAGCTGCTGATTGTTTTTTGTCTTGTTAAACTGCTGTGGTGTAAGAGAAATAAAACACTCCGGAACCTCAACCTCAGTAAGGTAAGTGTACTTACTCACTTAGTGTTTACATGAAATTCTGACATCAGTCTATGGGTAGAATGCATATCTAGGGTGCCATTTCATTTGAGAATGTTCATACAGTACTTACATGAGTTTGAAAGAGCGGTAGTTTAACACATTTTCGTAGTTCAGGACCAGCCTGTGAATAGAACAAGCACGTGTTAAGATTTTTTTAATTACATTTATAAACTCTAAACCTTGTCCTTTTTTGTAGCTCACCTGGAGTGTGTGGCGTTACAGGAGGACCCCTCCAGGTTAGGAGAAACCCCCTCTCCAAAGGTTTTAGGGCTGAGGTTGTGTCTCTCCCACTTTCCTGAGCGATATACACTGACAGTCAGGTTCTTGGCCCACAGCAGGATGCAGGCAGAGCCGCGCTCCTTAAACTCCACAGGGGCGTAGGGAGCAGGAGGGCCCTCACGCCGGTACTGCAGCAGAGAGCGTGCTCCGACAGAGCGCACCTCCGGAAACACCTCCTCTATCACCTGACACAGGAACGAGAGAAGGTTTCACTCTGCACTCAGTACAGGATCTTTGAAGGATTCTTTACATTTTAAACTTTAAAAAGCTTGAATTTAATTCAAGATTCAAGATTAAAGAAGTTTATTTGTCACATACATGGTTGTACAAGTACAACAGCACTGAAATGCAATTGCAACAAACTCCAGACTGTGCAGATTTTTAAGAAGAAGAAAAAAAAACACAATAACAATAATAAAAGAATAAGTATGTACAAAATAAAAATAAGACTAAGACTATTTTTTTATTTTGTACATAAAGTTGATCAACTTTAAGTTCTGTATCTGTTTATCTAAAACTTAATCTATAAAATATTAAAATTCAGGAAGGAGTTAAAAACACAATGAAATAAGTGAATTACAATAACCTAAAAGATGAACATTTAAGATACTGTTTTAACACAGTTTTATTGTCTTATCATTCAGCTAAAGATCTGTGTGAGATGTTCAGCAAATGGGTTCTTACCCGTGAGGGGCGGAGAGCAGTGTAGATGGCTGTGTAAGGGACAGACTGACTACCCATAATACTTTGCACCTGATTCATCACCTCATCTGAAACACACACATCAAATAATAAGTTTGCACATTTCACTCCTGATTAGTGTGTGTGTGTGTGTGTGTGTGTGTGTGTGTGTGTGTGTGTGTGTGTGTGAGAGTGTGTGAGAGAGAGAGAGAGAGAGAGAGAGAGAGAGAGACACTCACCATTACCACTGAGTACCTCTTTAACAGACATCATATCAGCCCTAAGAGAGAGAGAGAGAGAGAGAGAGAGAGAGAGAGAGATGTTATGGTTAATCCCAGAAGCGTGTAGTATTTTGTGTAGTGTGTACCATATTATGCAGTATATTGTGTAATAGAGTGTACAGTGTGAAGTAAAGTGATAAAAGTTTGTGTAGTCTTTAGTTCTGTGCAGTGAGGTGTGTAATATGTTGTGTAGTAGAGTGTGTGTAGTATGTTGTGTAGTAGAGTGTGTAGTGGGGTGTGGAGTATGGTGTGTAGTAGAGTGTGTGTAGTATGTTGTGTAGTATGGTGTGTAGTGAGATGTGGAGTATGTTGTGTGGTATGGTGTGTGGTATGGTGTGTGGTATGGTGTGTGGTATGGTGTGTAGTATGGTGTGTAGTATGGTGTGTAGTATGGTGTGTAGTATGGTGTGTAGTAGAGTGTGTAGTATGTTGTGCAGTAATATGTTGCGGCGCAGCGGGCCGCTCACCCAGAGGAGCTGTAGGGCAGACTGAAGATGAGCAGTGCAGGGAGAGAGGCGTTGAGTCTCAGCTGAGCCAGCGTGTCCGGGTCCATGTAGAGCGGCGCCGTGTTCAGCTCGTCCTGCAGCAGCGTCGGGAGAGAGGAACTGGCCGAGGACCACACCGACGGCAGGAGCAGGGACGAGGACGACTGCAGAGTCGCCTAGATAACACACACACACACAGAAAGTGTGAAGCCACAGAAAGACCATCACTGATCACAGATCCTCAGACCTGGGGATTAGAGCTGCACATTGTAGAGAAACAGGACCTTCAGACAGACCGGGAGGTTACAGGGTTACCGATCAGGGGGACACAGGGGCGTTCTCATTTACCCCAGGAATTCATCATGTGGACATAATTAAACTGAAAGTGTGGGAAAAGGGGTCATCTCTGTTATTTCACTAGGGAGCAAAGTAGAGTAACAATCTGACAGTTATAGACCATAACGCTGTGAGCTCACAAAATCCCAGTAAAGTCTTTTTCAGCTGCGTGAATTCTCTCACCATAATGCGTATGTGTGCGCGTGTGTGTGTGTGAGAAAAGAAATGACATTGATCATTACTCACCTCCAGATTGGGAAAGGCGCTGCTCTGTTTGTTCCCAAACACGCCGGCATACTTGGTGAAGTCATCAATACTCAACTGAGGAAAAAAGAAATAAAGAAATATTCTCATCATCATCTAATCTAATCTAATTCATAAAAAAAAACAGTACCTGACATATAAAACTGTAATTAAAGTTTTTTTTCTTCTTCATAGAATGCATTTTATTTACAAATATTTTTGTATTTTACTTTACAGTATATAACCATTAAAGTTCCTCCTACTGTTGTGCTTGCTCTTTACTCAGTCTTTGATTTATTTAAGTGGATTGTACGAAAGGAGTGACGGAGGCATCAGCTGGAGAATCGGGAATCAGAGCGACGGTGCGAAATGGAGAACCGCGCTCTTCACACCCAATTGACACAATCCTCATGAGAATGAGCAAGCACTCTGAAATTTATTTTCAATTAACACACTCTCTCACTCTCTCTTTCTGTGTGTGTGAGTGTGTGAGAGAGTGAGTACACAACCGTTGCACTGACCTTATCCTGAAAGAACAGCAGGACGTTGTGAGGTGCAGATCTGAACGCTGTGTTCAGGTAGGACTGGAGCTCGCTCAGTGACACGGTGTGACCTGCGGCTGGGCCGGTCTGGGGAGTCAATGAAAACCTGGGAAAAAATACATTATTATTTTTTTTAATACAGTCATATTTGGGGTGTAATATATTATTGTTAATAATATGTTAATATATTATGTGTTAATATATCTTTACGTTGTATACGCGTTAATGTATAAAATACTTTTCAGAGTATTAGGAATATCGTGATATTTTTCACACCGCGATATTAAACCGATGTATCGGCCGACCGGAGCCGCTGCAGCACTGGACAGCGACCAAAGCCGAGCTCGCGCACTGCAGCACCGATTATTAACTGAAAACCCGATTTAATCGTGAAAAATAAGATTATTATTGGTGACTGAGACAAATGTGAGGTAAAGATAATATTAAAACACAGAACTACATGGGCACAGAGCGAAAATTTCAGGGCTCGAGCTCCCTGTCTGAGGTAACACTCAGCTAGCTTAGCACTTATTCTCTATACACGAGTAATAATTCTATATTTCAAAGGAAAAAAGCAAATATTCACCCGGTGCTGGTCCACATCAGCAGAGGAACCTGTTCTGTGCATTGTCCAGTCGCGAAAACAGCGAGCAGAGGCAGAAGCAGCATGACCGCAGAGCGCGCCTCGGGCCTCCTCACAGCCGCCATCTTCCGCTCCATCGCCGGTCAGCAGTGACGTCACACCCCGCGTGCCACTCTCACCAGCAACTTAGAAATATGTGTACCCCAGGATTTCCGGTCACCTGATCTCTAGTGGTTGAATTTTATTCAGCATTTGATATTATTTAAATATTATATTAAGATGACCGTTTTATAAGATACAGAAGCGCAATTCTGCCATGGGATAATAATAATAATATATTTTAAAAAGCTACACGATTTTACACTGTATTATCGGCTTCGATCACCACAGGGTCCTGAGGGTGCTGTCTGTGCAACGGTGCACAATATGACGCACCACAGACCACGTGATCATCAACTATGCTGAATCCAATGTGGCATTTTTATTGTGATCTTTCTGTTCTGTACCTACAAAAGCACAACACAGAAATTATATATTTATAAACTCAAGAGATCATGTTACACACATTTAAAAATAAATTACCATTGCAATGTTTTCCACAGTCCACATAAAGTTAATAGTAATAATAATAATCTTGGGCTGATGTGGCAGAAGTTAAAATATTTCTTAAACTGAGAAATCTTTCATCTGATTTATCTGAAATGCGATGTATGTATGTATGTATGTATGTATGTCTGTATGTATATTTCTACAGCATGAACATGGCAGAGATGTAAATTAGGACTGTAGTATTTAATATGAGGATTTTTACCTTTCATCATTTTTGTGCAGTTTACAGTAAACTTGAACAATTTAATTCCTCCATATCAACCCGTACTGTACTCCATATGATTCTAGATCATGTTTTAAGTGATTCATTTAAATTAATTGCATTCACAGCAACTGTTAAAACAATTTAATCAGTGAGAGCACCATATTCTTCAAAATGGCGTAAAAAAATCACCAGTTCATCATGATCGATCTCTCTCTCTAACGGTCCGAGGCACACAGGGATTGACAGGCTGATTCTCACCTGTTTAAAATCCTGTTCACCTGTGTGTCTGTGGAAAAGCACAAATCCATCGTTCTACCTGGAATTTAGAAGAGAATAAAGAACCTGATTCTCGAGTAGCATAAAGCTGAAAGAAAATCTGGAGTTTGTACCGCACAGGGCTCCTTTGTAGTGAATACAGAATTTTGACTTTCTGGAGGGTTCGATTTAGGACTTTCTCTGATCTGAATGCTCAGGTACGGAGCACATCATATCATAAAAATAGGTTGTGTTTGGGAGCTTTCCTCTCAAACGGTTCTATGTTCCTTAAAAGTTCTTCGTAATAAGTAATAATTCATTTTTTACAGAATTTCTGAGTAGCACCCATGCAGAGATCTGTATTATTTAAGAGCTCACTATAAGGGTTCTTGGTTTCCTACAATGGTTCTATAATGTAACAGTTATGATGTTCTAGATTATTAGGTGGTGATTTCAGGTTCTTTTCATCCTAAAAGCTGGCTGCAGGCCACTGGATTAGAACACATTTTTCAGGGCTCACAAGACAATTAAAAGATTCCTAAAAGGTCTGACTTGGAACCGTCTGTGAAAGACCGTTAAGAGTTCTGAAGGGCTTACGGGTTCTGATGAAGACTCTCTGATTCTAAACAGAGCCCTTTAAAGATAAAATGAAATAATTAAAAAATAAATAAATAAACAACAGATTCAAAATTAATTTAATAAACAGTGTAGAAATTGCAGTCATTCATGATTGTGATGCATTTGTAGTAATTTCAATAAAAAAATCTAAAACTTGTATAAAACCGCCTCATGTAGAGAGCCTCACTTCATTTCAGTCTGGTGTGTGTGTGTGTGTTTTAGTCTCTATCCAGCATGTCCTGTAGGTTCTCCATCTGCACGTGGATCACCGGTTGGTCTGAATCCTCTGATGAAGAGCTTCAGCCTGTGATTTTAAGGTGCGGAACTCGGCCTGGATGAAATCGGTCAG
>JAQMYL010000015.1:402965-413284 GCA_030014365.1 Clarias pachynema | reverse complement strand
ATAAATTGTAAAATGGCAAAACAGTAAGTTTCTGTATAATTTTGCTGTAAAAAATACAGCAATTTGTTACAGTGTAGTTATAGCCGAGTGACTGGTGGCTCTCCAGCAGCAAAGCGTCACTGAGCTGCAAACCAGTATAACCAGAGCAAAGCAGACTGGAGCCAGCAAGTCCCACTGACTGTGATCATAACCTCACAGTCTCAGGACATCGACTGTACTACACACCAAACTCATAGAATATTCATTTACAGTATGTTCATCAGAGAGAGACAGAGAGAGACAGAGAGAGAGAGACAGAGAGAGAGAGATCTGGGACATTTGATTAAACAGCTTTACAAGAGGAAGAAAAAAAGTCTGTTATTTCACAGCCAGTCAGATCTCTTTAACTGTTCAAGATAATTTGAATTTAAATTAGCGTCTGATTAATAATAATAATAATAATAATAATAATAATAATAATAAGTGTCCCTGGCCCCTGTTCAGCTGAATATGGATGATGATGATGATGGTGATGATGATGATGTTAAGGCGTACAGTGCAAACAAACCTGAAACCAACCCAGGAACCTCAGGGTGGATCCCCTACTGCACTCCACTAAGTGGCTGCAAACAGATCATCTGGGTCTCATGAAACATTATATGGAGGAAGGACAAGAGGAACAGAAATGGATCTACAACCAACAAGCCCAAGGTTACACGTTTCAGCTGAGGGGATCAGGTTCTCCACCTGCTGTCCAGGACAGTTTACGAGTTAATGGCCTGGAGCAGAGTGTCAGGGTCTGTACGAGACCCAGTGAAACTAACCTCGACCTCCATCAGTCAGGTAAGAGGAAAGAAAACCTTCAACTGTACCACATTAATCTCATAAACAGACATGGACTGAATCTGTTCCTGTCTGATCAGCCTGTGATGATGTTTGTCTGGAAGAGTCAGGGTTCTCCAGAGTGTACGAGGGCTCGACTCCCTCACAGGGGCACTAGGGGGTGAGTGTGGGTGAGTGTGCAAGTGTGTTATAAAAAAAAACAGGACTTGGTGCAGCATGACATCGAGACCCTCTCTGGACTGCCGGACTGACAGCAGCCTTGCAGAATCCCGGAAGCCACCTGGTTGTTGAGTCTCACTAAAGCCGTAAAGCCTCGGCTAAACCAGGTACTGTAGTTTCCAGAGACTAAACCGCTTACCGGTTCTGGTTCTGCTCAGTGGTTAAGGCATTGGACGATGGTTTGGAAGGTCTCAGGTTCAAATCCCACAACTGCTGAGTTGTTCCTGTTGGGCTTTTGTGAGAAAGGTTTTCTGAGGACTTGGGACACGTGACATTCGAGTGAGGAAATCCCCACAGCTGAATCGCTCAGTCCGGGCAAAATTTGAATTTATAAAGAATCTCAGGTTACACAGGAATCTACAGCCTTCCACAGAAACGTTTTTTTATTTATTTTTCTCATTGTGCAATTAAATTGTGTTGTTCTTGTTCCTGAGTGATGTAGATTAGAGAGAAAAATTATTCGTTCTTTTAAACTGTTTTCCATTTGGAATTTAAAAAGGAAAAGCAAGGAAGCAGGCTTTAGTTTTATTTATTTGTTTTGGCACCCTTAAATAGGAAAGTATTAATAAAAAATAATTTATTGACCAAGTTTGAATACATTTCAGTTTGAACAGAGTCAAGCAGGAAATACAGTCAGATATTCTACACCTGTACACACACACACACACACACACACACACACACACACACACACAGACAAACACACACACGCGATTTTATGATTATAATATGCACCCTTGAATTTCTGCTTTTATAAAAGTTTGCTAAAAAAATCCTGCTGGTGTTTGTTTTTCCGGCCACCGAGTCCCCGACCTGCACCATCACACACTGGCTGTTTATAAAACCTTCCCAGTGACCCACATGTCCCATGTCCCAGTGTCCGGCTCTAATGCAGAAGTCTGATCTACAAAGTAACGCCTGATACACATGCAGGACTTTCAGGGTTGTTCTTTAACTTTATTAAAGTTTTTTTTTTTTTTTATTAAAAAAAAAGTTTCCTTTATGATCAAATTAGATCCGGGTTCTTGAACCTGATGTGGGATTTTCAGCTCACCGTGGATGTACAGAGTCATTCATTAATGTCTGAAGAAATCCCAGAAAACTCAAACTAACCATCAGGAAATGAACAAACTAAGATCACTGAGACAGTTTCATCAATCTGATGTTTAATGTCAACAATAACTGAAGCTCTTAACATGGTACATGTAAATTTAAATGTAAGACACGCCTGTAAATTGCACTGCTGACACGTGATTGGCTGATTGGATAAGTGTATAAATGAACAGGGGTACCGGTGCTCCTAGTAAAGAGTGTGTGTCTCATATTTGTAGGTTTATATTCATTACTGACTCTCATGTTATGATAAGAAGATGTGTGTGTGTGTGTGTGCGTGTGTGTGTGTGTGTGTGTGTGAATATTGTGTATGTCCTGTATTAATAATGTTTTCAGGTTAATTTTGCTATGATATGAGGATGCTAAAAAAACATTTCAAGATAAAACTTACACACCTGGGGACTTGGGGCACGAGACGGGGTACACCCCTGTACACCCTGGGTGGAGGGCCAAGGCACAAGCACACAGTATAGGGAATTTGGAAACACCAATTAGTCTAATCTGCATGTCTCTGGAGGAAACCCACCAAGCTCATGCAAACTCTACAGACACAGACCTGAATTGAACCCTCGACCCTGCAGGTGTGAGGCTACAGTACTACATCACTACACCACTGTACTACTGAGTGAACAATAAATGCTGTTTATGAACCAGTTGTTTTCTTTCCTTACATTAACTGTATTCTCCTTAAGAGGTTTATGCAGTGTATTATACAGATGATCCTCGACAGGGCGGTTGGTGGTTCGGTGGTGGGCCCCTACCCTGCCGTGTACCCGATGACCAAACCCCAGACACCGGATGCGGTGCCGGTCACAAACCTGTGTATCAGACGGTCCACATAACATTATGAAGAAATCCTAAATATTTTACAGTACGACCTTATTTTCAACTTTTCCCCCTTAATCGATTAATGATTACGTAATTCTTTGTGCATTTTCATTTCAAACCAGAAGAAGACTTTTTTTGAGAAAAACTCTGAATGAAATGCATGTTAAGAAAATCTTCCACAAAGAGCCGACTGGTTCTGCTCGAAATATGGTCTAAAGTTATATAAAACCCTTTGGAAAGTTTCTTGAGGAAGAAGGAAGTGAGTGAGTTGGATGTTGAAGTGTTTAAATAAGACCACTACTCATGCATGATGATAATCGGAGACAATGAAATGACAGTTCCATCGTACTTTAAACAAACATCTTACTCGCTCTGGCCTGCTGCCAGTCGCGGATCACATTTACACTGTGAGTAAACAAGATTAGCATCTGCCTGACACGACTGTAACGCTTCGACAGGTAGAAGGTAAAAAAACACCCCGCACTTCTTAGCTTTGGGGTTTTTAATTGCGCATATTAAGCAATTTTCTTTAGTTCTGTGTTCAAAACTTCCCCTGAAGGGCCAGAAGATCTTCAGGAAATTAATCGCTGAGTTTCCTCATGGATTACTTATGGGAGAGTTTTACTGTTATTAGGACATGTAAATGCCTGTGTGTGTGTGTGTGTGTGTGTGTGTGTGTGTGTGTGTGTGTGTGAGCATATCATTTGTGTCTTCCTGGTGTCGTGATGTCTGACATGCGCTCAGTAAAAGTTTGTTTACAGAATTTTTTATATTTCACCTGTTCAACAAATATGAATCAGATATTAATTCCTCAGTTACAGATCCATATTTTATAATATTCCTCTGAAATGAAACGTGGAGATGTTCTGGAGACCGATAGCATTTTAAGAATAAGCAGATGTTTCATTGTTCATATTCTACATGCTGCAGCAAACAAGAGTTAATGGCGGCCCACTGAGGGAAGACTCACGCTGCCCCATAGAGTTAAGATAAAAACAAAGTCAATAAACAATGATGAAGAATACGTTTGCAAGTGCAGAAAGTGTGCGTATGCTGTACAGCACCGATGCTAAGGCACAGTATAGTGTAACGGAGGAGTTGTGTAGTTGTATAGCAGAGATGCTTATGTGCGCCGTTGTCCTCTGATTACCGGCATTTGTTACAAACAGTGTCACTGTGACGGCGCGTGACTTCAGTCGCCAGTTTCATATCCAAGTCTCAGTGAACAGTGTGTAACCTCAACATAATGGACTTCATATTAACTAAAAGACATTTCCTGATGTACAGCTGCACTTTTGACTTCAGAGTTCACAGTTATAGCAGGGATTTACTGTATGGTCTCACTATCTGGTATCACCCACATCAACGAGTCTGGATCCTCTCAAGGTTCATTTAATTTTGAAACTTACTGTATATAGGGGAATGTTATTTCTTAAAATCTGCTTTTCACCTGTCCTTTGTCAAACGTGCTATACAAATAAAATGTAATCGAATTTAATTAATTTAACTGAAACAAATTAATTTCCAGGTTAAAAATTTTTTTTAAAAGCACAAAAACAGCCTGAAATTTCCCAAAATATTCATTATTATTAAACTTTTTCCCATATTTTGGGACGTTCATTTTTTAGGCTCTACATCAGCAAACAATCTCACCACGGCTGCACCATGACCAGGGTCACAGTGTGATCAGAAAGTTTACTTCTACCTGCATGCGGTTCTAGTACCAGAACTTCTGTCT
Source organism: Clarias pachynema (assembly GCA_030014365.1). Classification (NCBI taxonomy): domain Eukaryota; kingdom Metazoa; phylum Chordata; class Actinopteri; order Siluriformes; family Clariidae; genus Clarias; species Clarias pachynema. The sequence goes on along the minus strand of JAQMYL010000015.1, from coordinate 408,564 downwards.
TGTCAAGATTAAGCAGAAGAAAGTTAGCATCAAGTGTGTAATGTCTGTTACACGTTACTCAACTTGCAAGAACACAAGCTGGTGTTCACAACTGCTCACATCTGGCTTCGCTGAGACATAACTGTCAAAACTAATACCATGCTTATAATTTATGTTGCCCAAAGGAACCATGTAGACAGAAAATAGCCATGGGCCTAAAACCGAACCCTTTGGAACACCAAACTTTACTTTAGTACTCATAGAAAAGTCTCCACTTAAATCTACAAACTGATAACAATCAGTCAAGACCTGAGCCAAGAGAGGGCCGTAAACCTACAACATTTTCTAATCTGTGAGGAGAATACTATGATGAATGGTGTCAAAAGCTGTCGAGATCTTAGAGATAAAGGGGAGGTTTATTCATATCGGCCTGTAGTTGGACAGCTGACGGGGGTCAAGGTCAGGTTCCTTAATTAGGGGTTTAATAACTGCTAGTTTAAAAGACTTCAGAATTTACCCGCTGCTGAGTGAAGGTTTAACGATTTTTAACAAAGGTTCAGTTATTGCTTTTACTATCTGCTTGAGAAAATGTACAGGTTCAGGATCGAACTCACAGGTTGATGATTTTGCAGAACAGATGAGGGAAATTATTTCAGTCTCTTAAAGTGGAGTAAAATATTCTAGGTTCTGATGTGATATGGTTAGATCATCACCTTCATTAATATTTATTACAATGTTTGGTTTTAAATAAAACTGTAGAGGTCTTATTCCTAGTTAATTTTGCTACAGTATAATAGTATTTTAATTAGAGTGGAGAGATACGTTGTTCTAGAGGCACTAAGAGCTTTTTTATAGTTCAGGATGTTCTCCTTCCATGATGTTTAAAACATTAACACTCTAGTTTTAAGCTGCGTGTGTGACGTTATATCAGGGTTCTAGCTTTTTCTCTCTATTTATTATATTTTTAAACTGGAGCTACATTATCTAAAATAGTGTTTCCCAGAGTGTGGGTCATACGGGTTCATCATTTATAACAAATAAAATAATTTTTGTTTTCAATTTTGTAATTAGGATTAAAATTCCCATATAATATTTCTGATTAAGTATTTACAGATTTTCTGATTAATGTAACGAAAACTTCAGTGAGGACCAATAAAACAAAGCTTTGGGATTTAAACATATCCTTCACTCACGTTGGTCTGTATTGATCAGAGTTGTGATTAAGGGTTTGGGTGGGACACAGAAGATTTGCATATCGCAGTGGGCCGCAGCCTCGTTAAGTTTGGGAATGGCTGATCTCGAGTATAACAGAAGACTCGAGTCACCTGATCGAGCTGTGACCCGTCTGACCCGTGGAGTCAGGCGGTGATCCAATCATAGCTGATATCTCTGGGAGATCACTGATAAACCTCCGTGTTGTTGTTGTTGATCTGAATATACATTTAATGTAGGTACATTGTTACTAAAACACACTTTAAACAAGGTGAGACGGTGATCTGAGAGTCTGGAAATGTCACTATATTTACTATATTAAATTCAAAGGATTTTAAATCTAAAGTTATTAAATCTAAAGTGTGTTTTATGAGCGGCTCCTACGACACACTGATTTACTCCTCGAGTCCTCGATGGACATAAATGCTGTTCTCAGAGGGTCTTCTGGATTCTCAAGATGAATATTAAAGCTGATGATAAAATCTTTTCAGTAAACACAGCTGCTGTGAGCAACACACTTAAACAGGATACTTACTGTATATAATCAGCTGCTGGACTGAACCCTGGAGTACTGAACTCTCTCTAATCAAACTGTAAAAAACTTATTAATGTCTCCTGGCATCATATACTGAGCCGCTGCTGATGCTGGAGTTACACAGTGTTCATGAAACCAGTGGCTTCCTGTTAACACTTACATTATAGCAGCTATAAGCACTTGTTCCTGTGCTGACGCTGGAGACTCCTTCCACTGATATTACACCATGAAAAGTCATTATTTTTATTCTGTTGGTCTGGTGGACGCACTTTTGTGCCACTTACATACAGAGCCACACACACACACACACACACACACACACACACACACACACACACACACACACACACACACACACACACACACACACAACGCCCTCAGGTCTGTTGACTGGAGAAGTCTGACACGCCTCTTTTATTCCCTGAGGCTCTTTAACAAACTCTTGAGTGCTGAGTGACTCTCATTTAAAGTCCTGCAGCACAGCTCTGAAAGGACACACACACACCCACCCACACACACACACACACACACACACACACACACCCACACACACACACACACACACCCCTTCAAATGGTGAAGACTCAGGACACACAGGTGAGACCCTCAGAACAGTGTCGTCTCTCACTGACCTCATCGTCTCGTCGCTGCTCAGGTGAGTCACAGAGTCTCATTACACATTAATCACCTGCAGTTATTTCAGAAAAAAAGAGATAAACCGCATAGTAATAAAAAGAGCAGTTCCGCACAGGTTCTAGTCTAACCAGGTTAAAAAGGTTCAGGTGTTGTGTGTTTTGTCGTTTCTGGAAGCTTCTGTCACCAAAACAAATCCCTTTAAAACGCACAATAAATAAGATTCTGATTCTGATTCTGATGAAACACGGGTCTGAATCAGAACCTCCAGTTAAATTGTGAAATATTATCTACATAAGCTGCATTACTGACGTATAGAACCTAAAATAAGATCAAAGTAAATTTTACAGTTTTTTAATCCAACCGTTCTGTGTTTAGTTACAGATGAGAAAATAAATCTCATCTTATTATTTATGTATTAAAATATGTTTATAGAAATGAGGAGAACAAAATGTATAGAAAAATGTAAAGTCCTTTTGAGCAGAGAAACATGAATGACATGAACATTTGGATTATAGCTGAAATAATAATTTATTTGATTTTGTGTTTGTGAAATCTCTTCATCTGCTTATGACGACTCGATGTTTTTATTTGTCTGTTACTTACACATTTTACTGTCTGTGCAGCAGGATGTCAGTCAGAGGTTTTAAACAAACAAACAAACAAACAAACAAACAAATTAAGAAATAAAATAATAGAAAAGAAAGACAGAAAGTCTCTAGCTTTATACATGTTAAATGCTTTTTATTAAATGTACTTTCTAACAAAATTATATTAAATGAATATAAATGGATTTATTATACATTTATAACGCTGCTGGAAAAGTGTGTGTGTGTGTGTTTTCTTTAATGGTTCTGGTTTATTTTTGTTTGTTTTTTGGTACTTTTCTTTAACTCGAGTGTGATCTAACTGGGTGTTAATGTAGATTTGATCATCTTTCTGTAAACACTTATAACTGTGTCTCTGTACAGTCAATCAGTACGGTTTTTCAAGTTCCTCACTGGTGTGTGTGTGTGTGTGTGTGTGTGTGTGTGTGTGTGTGTGTTAGGTCCCTTAGCACTGAAGTGTCTCTACACTCCTCCAGGACAAGCCAGACTCAAGTAAGTGCCAGATCTTGATCTGCTGAAACAGCAAGACTAAACACAGATTAGAATAAGAATACTGTACACACACACACACACACACACACACACACACACACACACTTTGAATACAGATTTATTTCACTGTTTTATATACAAATTGTGTTACTGAGAATTATATGTGTGCTGTCTCCTCTCCAACACAACACACACACCTCCTATTCTAATCTATTCTCTCCTCCTCATATTCTCCCTCACACACTCCACTGTACTCGATTATCTTTACATATTTAATTATTATTAAATTTGATTCTATACTAAGGTATATTCATGCTGTTTATATTCACTCTGCTCCGTTTTACTCTACTTTAGTACGCTCTACTCTAATGCAGTAAACTTTGTTCCACTGTACTCTATTATACTCCGTTATATTCACTATATTATAGTTCTACTCTATTGTTCTACTGTATTACACTCTATTATACTTTCTTATACTTACTATTGCTCTATAATACTCTAGTATAGTTTACTCTGTTCTGCTCTACTCTGATATAATCTATTCTAATGTAGAGTGGAACCTCGGATTACGAGCATAATTTGTTCCGGAAGCGGCTCATATTCCAAAACACTCGTAAACCAAATTTAATTTTCCCATAAGAAATAATGGAAACTCAAATTATTCGTTCTACAGCCCAAATAAATAATTACATAAAAATAATTAATACAAAATATAAAGTAAAAATTAAACAAATTAACCTGCACTTTACCTTTAAAAAAAGGAAAAACAAATCCTGACAGATAAATGTGCGCGCAGTTGCTGTGTGGGGGTGTGTGTGTACGGAGAGACTGCTTTATTGGAAAAATCTGCAAGGAACATCGCTAATCACACTCGCGTGAGCGCATACTAACGGAATCACTGCTGTAAAGTAAAAAAAAATACAAAATTTAACCTGCACTTTACCTTTGAAAAGAATCACGACAGAGCGGAGTTTCTGTGTAAGGCAGACAGTGTGTGTGTGTGTGTGTGTGTGTGTGTGTGTATGAAGCCGAGAGGAGGATGGGGTGGGAGGGGGTTGCTGTAAAGGCGAGAGTGTGTGTGTGTGTGTGTGTGTGTGTGTGTGTGTGTGTTGGTGTGAGTGAAGGAGGACGGTGTCAAATTACGCACACACACACACAAACACACACACTCTCTCTCGCCTTTACAGCCCTTCCCACACAAACACACACACACACACTCTGCTTTACACAGAAACTCTGCAAGCACTAAGACCCAGCAGGGGAGACGATTACTCAGCACAAGAGAGAGAAAAACCGTTGGCTCAGTTGTGATGACGTGACGCTCAGTGTCAAAACAAGAAGCGCATGCGTGATACATGATACTCGGTGCTCGTAAACCAAGACTTGTTCGTTTTCCAAGTCAGAATTTATTAAAAATCTTTGCTCGTCTTGCGGAACACTCGTAAGCCGCTTTACTCGTAATCCGCGTTACTCGTAATCCGAAGTTCCAATGTCCTCATTTCTGTTCTACTTAGTTCCACTTTGTGATATTTACTACAACTCTATAATACTTTACTCATTTCCAATCTACTATAGTGTACTCTGGCCTAAAACGTAGAAATAAAATTCATAACCAGAGTAGATTTCAAACTTTTGGCAATATTTACAATACAATATTTTCTGCTTCTCATTTGGCCTCTGGGGAAAAATAATTGCCCACCCCTGGTTTAGCTTATGCTGTTCTACTGTATTACACTCAAGTCTACTATATTATACTGACTATTACTCTATGATACTCTATTACAGTTCACTCCGTTCTGCTCTACCCCATTATATTTTGTTCTACTGTGCCCTATTATACTTTGTTCTACTCCATCATACTTACTGTTACTCTAGCACACTCTGTTCTACTGCATTACACTAGATTTTACTTTGTTACAGTATACAGTACTTACTCTTACTCCATAATACTCTATTACAGTTCACTCCATCCCACACTAATCCATTACACTTTGCTCTACTGCAGTGGTTCCCAAGAGGGGTCGCGGAATAATTTCAAGGGGTCGCGAAAGGGATTCAAAAATTATTTTTTTTTTTGTGATTATAATACACACTTTTCAGTATTACAAGTAAATGCTATAAATAAATATTTTCTGATTTG
>JAQMYL010000015.1:384637-396279 GCA_030014365.1 Clarias pachynema | reverse complement strand
GTGTGTGTGTGTGTGTGTGTGTGTGTGTGTGTGTGTGTGTGTGTGTGTGTGTGTGTGTGTGCGTGTGTGTGTCTGCACAGTGTTTATCCAGCGCTGACAGCTCGACACTCACATGTTTGCTCTTGAAGGAGTTGATTGAAGGAGACACGGATGTTTAGTGACATGCAAAGAGTCCTGCGGCGGTTTTCTGCCTCGATGTTCCTCACAGCGTTCCTGCAGCGTTACACCAGTTCACTGTAAAAACCTGATCAAGACCTTTAACACGTTACCTGAGTGTGACTGTAATAAACACTTCTGTGTTTGTGTTAAATTCACTGTGAAGATCTTTTTTTAAAAATTTTGCACACTCATTGAAATTCTTACACACACACACACAGACACACACACACACGCGCACACACACACACACACACACACACACCGGAAGTGACATCTTTCAGATTGATAAACACTGATACTGAGATCTGATCCCACACATAACAGTAACAGAAGGAGCTCCTTCTCATAACAAACGCTGTCTTATAACATGTCATTATAAGGTTATTATCATTATATAAATAGGAGAGGTGTTCAAGTCAAACCGGGACTTTGATTTGTATAGAATAACAGAACACAGTCCCGAGAGTAAAAACTCCCTTTATGTCTCTATATAATCCCCTGATACACTAATGCACTTATCACAGTGTGTCACTAGAGCTCGGACACCATCAAGGGAGAACGTTCTCTCAGTACGCCGGAGCCGTGACCGGACTGTCTGTCTGATTCACGTCTGAAACACCGGCCTCCCAGGAACTCCATTAATGTCCCAAACATGTGGAAATGTCTTGGAGCCGAGTTCCTGTAAGGTGCAGGTGGTGTTGGTGAATGGGTTTGTGTACAGAGTGTGTGACGCGCCTCTTATTGGTCACGAGTTATCCATCGACTGTCAGTGATCAGACGTTCCACTCTGGGAATGTTCACGTAAACGACTGCGGTGAGGCTCAGCCGGGATCGTCACTCACAGACGTACGGACTTCTCTAAAACGTTCGCACCGTTCAGATGTTTCACTGCGACTCAGAGTCTCATCACCGCACCGTGACTGAAGCCTTCAGAAATGTTCATCACAAGACCCGGTTCGACTTGAAAATCAGTTGAGTTCAGTTTACTTTGGGACTCAGATGAAGACTCAATATTAAACACTCTGAAGTTATAAACTCTATCTGAAACTCTAATAATTAAAAAGCTCATTAATATACATTGAGTTAATTATAGTTTGATAGTTATAGATTATTGATTAATTAAGAATAATGTTTAAAGTATATTTTATTAAATAACGTAGGAGCTTTATTTGTTTATTGATATTAAGTCAAATAAAAATATTAAGCATATTTTTTTAAAAACCAAAATGATGCTAAATAATTAATTAATGGAGCTTTAGAAGGCAATGTCAAATTACTTACCTACATTTTACTGATAAATCATTTATTACCAGACTTTAAATCTCAAATTTCTCAAAATTATATTAAAAAATAAACGTGTGTGTGTGTGTGTGTGTGTGTACAGGCTAAGAATAATGCACTATGAACTTCTGTAGAAACTGACTGCAGTGCATCATGGGATTGCAATCAAATGCTGCACTAATTGTAGACTTTAATGAGAATCTTATCTCCGTATGTGAGACCTTCAGCTCTTTATCAAATACAGCTTATTATTTATATTATAAAAACGATATATTTTATTTATATTTAAATAATGTAACTGGCTAATCTGAATAAATCTGAATAAACATGAATAAACACACAGAGAACACAGTTTTGTTTTCTCAAGCTTATTTTTTTTCCATTCAAACTAATATTGCAATATCAACATCAGCACAACGACTTTACTCAGATTCTCAGTGCTTCATCCTCCTCTTCATCCTCCTCTTCATCCTCCTCTCCGTTCCAGACGTTTCATCTCGATGCATATTTAAATGAACTTCATGGCATATTAACATGAACAGGCACTACACCAGTGAGGAGAATCCAAACACAGCACTAATTATTATCATCATCATGAACATCACATCCGTCCTGTGGAGCGCCGTCTCGTCTCGTCTCGTCTCGCCTCGTCTCGTCTGCATACCGAGCAAATCAACATGAAAAAAGAAAAAGAAGTCTGGACGTTTCGACACACTCTGGTTCAGGTTTCGTCTCTACGCAACACGTTCGTACAGTGACGAGAGAATAGAATCTTTAAATTACAGCATCATATACAAACGGACGTGTTTATACAGGAGGATGTTACACACTTCCATCGCAGTCCCAATGAAACGTAACACAATGATGTTGCTATAGTGTACCGTTACCTTAGTAAGGATTTTTTTCCATAAATCTTTGTAGTTTTTTTGCTGTTTTAACATTTTACACATAAATGACGACTACAATAATTCTTCTGCTGTGTTTCAAACACTTGCATTTTTTCACTTTTTGTCTACATATTAACACAATTCATACACTGGATATAATAAAGATGTTTTCCTTTAAACATTTTCCCCAACATTGATGTGTGTGTGTGGTATGTGTGTGTGTGTGTGTGTGTGTGTGTGTGTGTGTGTGTGTGTGTACAATAAGAGGGACAGCTTATATTAATACAAACCGTGTAAAAGCTGGTGTTTCTGTTCTTTAGCTATAATCACTGATCAGGATATACTTCATTCATTCATTCATTTATATTTACATTTTATTATATTTGTTTTTATACTCATCACACTTTTCAGTTATTATTTCCTTTTTTTTATTTCTATTTTATTATTTTCTTTTCCTGGTTATTTCAGTGCTGTGTTCATGACTACTGGGAATTCTGGACTGGTTTTAAACATCGTCTCTGAGAGCTCGACATCAGCAGTTTAAATAGTTTTGATAATTATATTATTTAGTTATATTATTTAGTAAAACATGTTAAAATACTGTTTAGTTTTACAGCGGTACCTCAGCATACGAGCCTTAAGAATTTAGCATTTTCAGCAGACGAGTGACCGAACCGTCCCGAACTGATCGATCACTTCTACTGGTTTACGTCAGTGGAAACTCAAGCAAAGCCAGTTGATGTATTTTTGTGTCTTTCCTTTTGTGTAAGAAGCCAAGATCAGCAGCAAGAAGGAAAAAGGAGCCGCTTTCAGTTTGGTTTTTAAAGCAGCCGGTGCCGAGAGGAATCATAAATTAATATTAAGTGAAGTTTAATCTCTATTTATTTCATATTTTACTTCATTTACACGGCTTTTATAAATGTTTAGATTTTTTTAATATGCAAAAATATGATTATAGTGTTGGAAATTGGTAATATTGTTAATATTTTTGTGAGTCTGGAGCGGATTATCTGCATTTACATTATTTCCTCTGGGACGATGTGTTTCACAATACGACATTTCACTTTAAGAACTCGACTAAACTCGTATGCCGATGTACCGCTGTATTCATGTTAACATCAGGCATAAGATACAGTCTTTATTAAATCAGTCATATATTAACAGCATTAAAAAAAATAGTTTTTTAATTAATTTAAATTTAAATTTCATATAAGGACAACCTACTTAGAATCTTCCTTTATAACACATTAATAACCATTTTGTAAATATTTAATGAAGCAGCACTGCAGGATTTATATAAAGCTAGGGTTAGTTAATGCTCACCTGCTCTTTCTTTTTCTGACCTAAAGCTAATCTCACACACCTGAAATGATCAAAATTGAGATCTGGATTACATCATCTCAGACCCTCAGATCTGAGATCGCGGTCATTGTCTGATTCGTTGTTTCTCTGCTGCTTTGTTTTTCTGTACAGTTAGAATAATATTTATATTTGACTAAATGTTACAGGTTTGTTTATTTACGGTTAGTGTTTGTAACGTCTAGAGGAAGAGCGTTCCCAGTTCACACGCCTTACGCATTGCCGCGAGACGATCTCCTGATATAATCGTCACGGATACATAGCCTGAAGCTGTTCTAGCGTAGCCGCTCGCGCGAGCGTTATAAACGCCTCTGACCGAGTCACGGCGCTGAAGCAGCAGGACAGGAAGAAGGAAATTCTGTATATTCAGGATGATCAAGGATGTCTGAGGATAACTTCTGAAGTTCAAACACGTCAAACGTTCACGTCGTTACAAGGTAAAGTAAGACCCCAGTGAACCGATGCATCATGCACATGGACATGGTGATTTTAGATAAAAATGAGGTCACACGACGCTCCCTCAGTCCCGCGAGCGCAAATAAACCGTCCGTGACGCTACAACAGCGAGATGCTGACAGCGATAACAGCGATGGAGTGAACGCAGAACAATAAACAAGTGCGAGAGACAGATCACTTCAGGTTTCAGGTTTCAGGCTCCTCCACTTCCCGGGGCTGAGGATTGAGAGCTGTGTGTCTCAACACTGCCCCCCATCAGACTGTGGCCAATCTGAGAACTGCACCCATAATAATGATAATATTAATAATAATTGATGAGTGGAGTAGCTTATCGTTTGCATGGCTGTGTGTTTGCTAAAATGCATGGCAGAAAACAGGAATAACGGTCTGTACACACTGTGTGTGCCATGCGTGTCCGTGTGTGTTTATTCCTGTTTTCTTAACATGACTGCAAGAACAGTGGACATGTAACTGTACTGACACACACACACACACACACACACACATACACACACACAAACATGCACACACACACTGTGACATTGCAACATAAAGAGTTTCCCTAAAACGTATAGATTTTATCGATATGGCGAACATGAAGCAGCGAGCCGCACAGTTTTCATATCAAACACACTTCTATATGTTTCCCTGAACTTGCATATGGTTGTACGTGTGTGTGTGTGTGTGTGTGTGTGTGTGCTATTGATACAGATTACAGAAGTAAATGCTCCTGTACATAAGGTATATGCTCCGCCCTCCGTCACACACCGCAGGCTTATATACTGTGTGAATAAATGTTTAGAAGCTTTACTAAGACATTATTTAGTTTGTGTTTAGACGAGACTGCTTAGCACATTTTGTTGGGGAAGTGTGTGTGTGTGTGTGTGTGTGTGTGTGTGTGTGTGTGTGTGTGTATATATCGCTCTGAAGTCTCTGGCTCTGTGCCGGGTCGTTATAATGCGGCGTTATGACTTCCTCCGTCATTAGATTTCCTCCACGTAGTTGGCGGGGTACAGTCCCGTCCGTCCGCTGTCCAGGCGTCCCCTACACCAGCCCTGATCGTCCTCCTCCTCGATCTTCATCAGCTCATCTCCTGGGGACACAAGATGAGGAAACCTGTCTTTAACTTCTCCATGTTCATAAGGCTACATTGAGTCTGCATAAGCCCTATACGACAACTGAACCAAAAGCTTCACTCAAACAGATATCAGACATTGGGAACAAAATAACAACTGACTTGTGGCTTAGTAACTGCTTGGTGACATAAACTTGACATAAACGATCTTAGCTGCTGACACTTAAATAAGTAAATAAGGCTATGATGTACAAGGTCTATGTGACAACTCATAAACCTACATAAACGTTTATTAAACCTAATTCCAATGTGACACAGACCTAAAGAAGTTATAAAAGCTTCAGCGTGTTCATAAGGCTATCATCACCATCATCATCACCACCATCATCATCACCACCACCATCACCATCATCATCACCATCTTCATCATCATCACAACCACCACCATCTCCATTATCACCACCTTCATCATCACCACCATCATTACCATCATCACCATCTTCACCACCATCACAACCATCATAACCATCATCACAACCATTACCATCACCACCACCATTATCATCTTCATCATCATCACCACGATCACCATCTTCATCATCACCATCCTCATCATCACGACCATCACCATCATCAACACCTTCATCATCACCACCATCAACACTATCATCACCATCATCATCACCATCACAACCATCATCACCACCATCATCATCATCACCACCTTCATCACCATCACCACCACCATCATCACCTTCATCATCATCACCACCATCACAACCATCATCACAACCACCACCATCATCACCATATTCATCATTACCACCACCATCACCATCATCACCTTAATCATCATCACCACCATCACAACCATCATCACCGCCACCTTCATCACCATCATCACCACCACCATTACCATCTTCATCACCATGATCACCATGATCACCACCACCATCACCATCACCACCATCACAACCATCATCATCACCACCTTTATCACCACAACCATCATCATCATCATCATCACAATCATCACCACCACCACCATCACCATTATCACCACCTTCATGATCACCACCATCATTACCATTATCACCACCTTCACCACCATCATCACCATCATCACAACCATTACCATCACCACCACCATTACCATCTTCATCATCATCGCCACGATCACCATCTTCATCATCACCATCCTCATCATCACCACCATCATTACCATCATCACCACCTTCACCACCATCACAACCATCATCACCATCATCACAACCATTACCATCACCACCACCATTACCATCACCACCTTCATCATCACCAACATCACCACTATCATCACCATCATCATCACCACGATCACAACCATAATCATCACCACCATCATCACCATCACAACCATCATCATCACCACCATCATCATGACCACCTTCATCACCATCACCATCATCATCATCACCATCACAACCACCACCATCATCACCATATTCATCATTACCACCACCATCACCATCATCACCTTCATCATCATCATCACCACCATCACAACCATCATCACCACCACCTTCATCACCGTCATCATCAACACCATTACCATCTTCATCACAATGATCACCATGATCACCATGATCACCACCACCATCATCATCACCACCTTCATCACCATTACCATCATCACCACCAGCATCACCATCTTCATCTTCATCACCATCATCACCACCTTTATCACCACAACCATCATCGTCACCATCATCACCATCTTCATCATCATCACAAGCATCACCATCACCATCTTCATCATCACCACCTTTATCATCATCACCACCACCACCATCATCATCATTACCACCATCACCATCTTCATCATCACTATCATCATCACCACCTTCACCATCATCACCACCATCACTACCATCATCATCACCACCATCATCATCATGTTGAGGTCTGAACATGAGGCTCAGGAGAACTCAGGGTTGCCAGGTTTACTGTTATCCTGTGTAACTGCGCTGCTTTGATTTTTAATTTTTCATCACCTTGATTTCGTATCTCATGGTTTCATTAATTTGCCCTTGAGTAACTGTCTGAGCTCAATATTACAGTAAAGAGTTACTTTAAAATATCAGCACTATTAGTTGCTACAGTAATAGTTTGAAATATCTGTCTTAGTACAAAACTATATATAATTGTGCAGGATATGATTAGAATTAGATTAGATATGATTAGATTAGATTAGATATGATTAGAATTAGATATGATTAGAATTAGATATGATTAGGATGATGTGCCTGCTGGGTCGATTGTTGTTCTCTGCGCTGCTGAATGATGAGTGTTGAAGTCGTTGTGCTTCCACTGTTGTTGTTTGTGTAATGTAAATTATGCTTAATTTTATTGTGTTCAATACCAAAGACTTTGTTTTCTTCTTCTGTATTTTCTATTCCAGGTTTTTTTTTTCCAGGTTTAAGGGTCGAGGGGTTTGTGTTTAAAGGCTGTAGTTGTCAACCACTAGAGGGCTCATAGACTCATGTATGTATGTATATGTGTGTGTGTGTATGTGTGTGTGTGTGTGTGTGTGTGTGTGTCTGAAGTTTATTGTCTGTATTTCAGTTCCTCTGTGTCTGGCATCTGTTCTGTTCGCTGTGTGTCGTGTATCTGAACACGCAGCTCATAAACTCCACTTCATCAGCTGCGTAACTCGACTCTGAACACGAGGAAACGTTCCTCACGTAAACACTGATGTCAGTTTTCAACACTTAAAAAGTTTAGATGTGTTTTTTTTTTACCTTGATTACTTTTATTGATGACATGATGTACTGCTCGTACAGATGATTAGCATTAGCATTGCTGCTAGTACAGATGATTAGCATTAGCATTGCTGCGTACCTGCTTTGAAGCTGAGCTCGTCTTGTTCCTGTCCATCGTAATCGTACAGCGCTCGCACCCGCACTCCTCCTCTGACCGGTTCGTCCTCGAACGAGTTCCCGCCGCCGTTAGTCTCGTTTCCTGAAAAACCGGCCGGCTGTTCATCATCGGACCATTCTGTGGAGTACGCCTGGTTCTTATCGTAACTGCTCACACTGGAAAAAACAACAACATATGAGAAGGTGAACTTATCTCCTGAAGAACGATAACATTCTGAAGAGCGCGTGGTGGAGATGTGTGAAGCGGTTCTGAATGAAAGTGTAGTGGTGCAGCAAGGTCGTGATGTGGATATTTAACATTTATGGAAGGAGTCTCCAGTGTTACAATCAGAAGTGAAGGCTTAAGGACTCTCAGTTCTTCAGAGCAGATGCATGGAGGGATGGATGGTGGTGGTGGTGTAGGAGCGTGGGCGTGTCCTGACCTGCCGCGGTCTTCGGGTTGCCCCCCGTGCTCCGTACTGGGCGTGGCAGGAGCAGCTCCGTCCGGCTTCTTCTTCTCTCTCTTGGCCACGGCGTTGGTGGCGTCAGGGTTGTACTCCTGAGGTGAGACGGGATACGAAAACACAACAACAGGCGGAGTTACGGGGGTTTAGTATTTATTTGGTGGAATAAAAATCTCGGTCCATGCAGACTGTTTTTAACTGAAATTAATTTCTAATGATGAAGAAATAATAATAATAAAATATTAAAGCCCCTCCTCCAGCTCGGGGCTGAGCTTCACGCAGGAGATCTGACTGTAGAGAAGCTCAGCGTGTCGCGGCTTAGAGGCGAGGTCAATTATGGACGACCAAATATTTTATTTATGGTGGAAATTTTCTGACTGCCAGCACACAGTGTTTATGTTTCTGATTCTTATTTCACATTAAACAGCTTTCTTAATCTTAATGCTTCAATTAAACAGTTAGATCACTTAAATATATACACACTGTGTGGCTAATACAGTGGAACCTCGGATTACGAGTAACGCGGTTTACGAGTGTTCCGCAATACAAGCGAAGATTTTTAATAAATTTTGACTTGAAAAACGAGCGTTGTCTTGGTTTACGAGCACCGAGTATCATGTATCATGCATGCGCTTCTTGTTTTGATGCCGAGCGTCACGTGATCACAACTGAGCTGACGGTTTTTCTCTCTCTTGTGCTGCGGAATTGTGGGTAATCGTCTCCCCTGCTGGGTCTTAGTGCTCGTTTCTTACTGGTATAATCAACATCCGTGCACGCGTGTACTGTTTACTATAACACTGTGACACCCTGTGTGTGTGTGTAAAACATATTTTATTTTGTGTTTGTATGTGTGTGTGTACAGCGCGCGTGTAAAGCAAGTCGCATTAGAGAGGTTAAAGATCCATTTTCTCTCTCTGTATCAGCTTTGTGTCTGTGTGGGCGCGAGTCATTTGACACTGGGCCCCTTCACACACACACCCCTCCTTTCGCCTTCACACACACACACACACACTTTCTCTCTGCTCTACACAGAAACACTGCTCTGTCAAGTGCAGGTTCATTTGTTTGTTTGTTTTACTTTACAGCAGTGACACGTGAGTGTCATTAGCGATGTTCCTTGCTAATTTTACCAATAAAACAGCTTTTCCGTTAATGTGTGTGTGTGTGTGTGTGTGTGTGTGTGTTTGTGTGAAACTCAAATAAGAGAGATAAAGGTTTACTGTGGAAGATGAGAAGGGGGTGACGGGAGGAGCTGATTTCTCCTGTCCTCTTACTTTAGCTTCACACACACACACACACACACACACACACACACACACACACGCACACACATACACACACACACTTGTAAACAGTGCTGAAACAGTGAGTTTGGAACAGGAGTGAAACAGGAGGGTTTTCAGATTCGCTCACTGAGTGTAAACAGTAAGGTGTTTAAAAGGAGTTTAATATCTGATCTTAAATGTGTAAAGTGTTGATATATATTTAATTTAAAATGTAGCGTGTGTTCTACACCGTCACAGATCATTATTATTATTATTATTATTATTAGTTTAGGCTTGTATATTCCTGAATATAACGAAAATACTGTATATACTGTACAGATATTCATTATTACATCAGCGCCCCCTAGTCAATATATTTCAAACTGCAGTAACAACCAGACCTCAAATTATAGTTTATTATGAAACTATAATATTATAAAGTAATATTATTTTTAAGGGCCGATATGTGACTGAGCATTCGGATAATCATGTAGAAATATGAATTAATATCTTACATTTTCCCGTTCTGTGTTTTCCTGATACGGCTAAAGTGCTGTTAAAATAAACTAAACCTTAAAAATCATCTAAACCTATAAAGATTTTAAACACTGATGTGAACAGAAGTTTTTCAGCCAGAACACTGAATATACTGAATATGATGATAAATCTATAACCAGCGCAGTCAGGACTGACATTTACGGGTTTGTCTGTTTTTAAACGTGATGCTATAAAGTCACATACAGACCTGATTGAGCTCAAAGAAAACAAACTGAAGAGGAAGTAAGGGTTATAATACCCATCATGCCCTGCTGGTGTTCGTTTACCTCGAACTGGGGCCAGTTCATGTGCATGCCCGGGCCGTGGTTGTTGCTGAACCACTTGAGATCCTCCTGCGAGTTGATGGCGAGGATGCTGCGCTCCAGCTCGCGGTAAACCGTCGCGTAGCTGCAAAACACACGGACCTGCAGCTCGTTAACTGGAATTAAAACCTGAGCGATAGAGTGTACTGCACGTGGTGTGGAGCTCTGACCTTTGGTTCTCGGTGAGGTTGAGGTGGCGCTTGATGTCCAGCAGAACCTCTTTGAGGAAGTTGAGTCTCTTCACCTCGTGCTGCTGGCACTGATCGAACACCTGCTCCATGCTCTCCATGTACTGAGGCTGGCACTTCGCTAACTCGTCCAGAGACTTCTCATACTTCTCCTTCGCCTGGCTCACACACACACACACACACACACACACACACACACACACATTGGTATCTGTATTCACCTAATGTAACTTTTTACATTTAAGATTTTTTAAAGTTTTTTTTATATTTCAAAGATGATCGTCAGTCTGCAAATTAAATAATTTATAAAGTTGATTAAATTATCAAAAATAATTTAACAATGATAAAAAATATTCTACAAATTAAATTTTACAATTTATATAACAAAAATCCAGACTCCTATACACTTCCTTTTATTATTATTATTATTATGTTTCTTTATAAATAATTCGGGTGTTTTTGTTTTATTAAGTGTCTCGTGTACGTGATGATAATCGTCCCTGCAGTCAGGCCCGGATTGGCTAATCGGGAGGACCGGGAGAATTCCCGGTGGGCTGGTCCGTTTTTTGGCCACGAGGGCCGGTGTTCCCAGCTACCTGCACTCACAGCAGTCGCAGTTTTTATTTTATTTATTTTATTTATTTTTACCATAGTAGTCTCACTCTTTTTATTCATTATTTTATCGCAGCTCCACTCTTTTTATTGATGTTCTCGCAGCCCTATGAGCAGAATGCAGCCTGCAGGTTAATGA
>JAQMYL010000015.1:349335-359335 GCA_030014365.1 Clarias pachynema | reverse complement strand
TTGTTTTTAAAAAGTCCTGAACTGCACTTGTGTCCGTCTCAGCGTCTGTCTGTGACAACAGTCTCAACTTATGGACAGAGGTGGGAGGGACCTGAGTACATTTACTTTGTTACTGTAATTAAGTACATATATCTATATTTAAGTAGTTTTATTAGAGATTACTTATTACTTCTACTCCACTACATACTACAGCCAATGCGGGTGGTATCAATAAGTTTGGAGACTAGTTCTGTAACACGCCAGCAGATGGCAGCACAAGACTGAACAAACACACTCACAGGGAGAGGCCCTGACGACCGACCTTCATAAGTCAGCGTGCCAAAAGACATGTTCCTGTGCACATCTGGAGCTGTGAGTCCGGTGTTACACTGTTACCACATACGGACAGCGTGTTAGAACAAAGAGCGAACGGGAAATTCTGTGTGCGACCCCAAACTGTCACCAGCCAAATCTACTGCCAGGGTTTAAGGTGTCTGAGGGAGGACGAAAAAACAGCGTGTAAACAAAACTAATCTCGAAGGTTTTTGACACCACCTCATATCTGTACTTTCTACTTTACATTGCGTTACATAAATACAGACATGTGAAGTATTTGAAGTGGGAATTATGCCATTATTACTTCAACACGCCTCATAACATAACAAGTGTTTAAAATCAGAAGTGGAATACAGCATGAAAAACAGAACCTTCACAATCAGGAGAGAGAGAGACAGACAGACAGAAAGACAGAGAGAGAAACCGAGAGAGAAGGTGATATATATAGAGAGAGACAGAGAGATTTTTACTATAAAAAAGGCGACAGTGGGCAAACGAGGAGCCTGTATTTTTGATACTTGAGTAAATTTAAAGGTGTGTACTTGTGTACTTGTGTACTTGTGTACTTGTACTCCGGTACACATGTAAAGTGAGGACTTCTACTTTTACTTGAGTACAGTTTGCCCCAGGGACCCTTTACTTTTACTCAAGTAGTTCAGTTTATAGACATTTATACGCTCAGCAATCACATCTAATCAACATCTAATCAACATCTAATCAACATCTAATCAACATCTAATCAACACTTTCATACAACCTCAGGAGCAAAATGTCAGATTCAAATAATGTTCCAACAAACTGGGTTGCACCCCCATCACGGCGTATCCAGTGTTATAAACGAGACTCTGGAGTTCATCAGCGTTCGTCTGTCTGGGAAAGTTACTCTCTGTTCCTGATCACTGAGACGACGAAGGAGAGAAAACCTCCACAGTCATTACAGCTGAACCTCATCAAACCTCAGAAAGCTTTCGCTCGTGTTCATGTTTTCAGGTGGAACTAAAATTTAAAGAACCCTGTTGTGTTGTGAGCTCCGTCCCCATGCGGGTGTAAAATGGCTGTGAATAAAAAAAATTAAAAAAAACACCAGCTGGAAAATCTGGAAATGATGGTGAAGCTGGTTGTTGAGGCTTTCTGAGGACTGATGGTCTTGTGAACTTTGCCTTGGCCATAGGATGAGCTTTTAACAAGATAACGATCTAATTAATAAATGAGGGGTGCCATTAATTGTGAGATATTGTTTAAACTGGAAATATCATTTTTCTTTCTGCTCTACTTTTTTGTTGTTGTTGCTATATGTACTGTTTGTGTGTTTTGTGCTGAGTTTTTGATTTACAGTTCTGTGAAAAAGTATTTGCCCCCTTCCTGCCACATAGCTTTTGCTTGGCCAGCTTTTCCCCTTAATAAATGAAATCATCATTTAAAAACTGCATTTGTAATTACTCATGTTATTTTTGTGTAATATTAAATTTTTGTTTGATGATGTCAATCATTATGGTGCTTTTTTTTGGATGGTGCATTATAAATGAAAATACACTGCATTTAAAGTCATGTGATGAAGCAGAGAGAGAGAGAGAGAGAGAGAGAGAGAGAGAGAGGAAGAGGGAGAGAGAGAGGGAGAGTGAGAGAGAGAGAGAGAGGGAGAGTGAGAGAGAGAGAGAGGTTTAAAGCAGCTCGACGTCTGTAATGAGGCGTTTAAAACCAGCCGAAGCTCCAGATGCCGCAGCCTCGTAACTTTCACATAAACACGGTGTTCTGCACTCAGAGCTCACATTATCACATCATCACATCATCACTTTATCACACAAACCCGTGTTAGAACGTTCCACACTGCAGAACCACGGCAGGTGACGAGGTTTATTTGCACACTGAACATTACAGTATAGAGTCACCACACACACCACACACACCACACACACCACAGACTTTTTCAGCAACATGTCACTTTATGTCACTTTATTTCCAGACCCCTAGGGGGAGTGGTCCGGGTTCGAGCCCTGCTGCTGGTGGTTGTCACACCCTATAATACACAGAAACTGGATGTGCTTCTCAAACCCGGTTAGAAGAACGGTAGTGTTGTGTCAAGACGAGCGTCCGGTGTAAAACCTTTTTGCCAGGCTGTGTGTGGAGCAGACGATGTGCTGCGGCGACCCCTCGATGGGTGCAGACGAACGGAAGTTTATTTCACACACACACACACACCTCTCACACTCATGATGAACTCATGGTACGTGTCACTGCAGCTCCAGCGTGTTCCTTTGTGCTGTAACGTTTCCAGTTAAACCTTCAGAACGTTCTCTATTATCTAATGCAGTTCTTCATTTTCTTAATTTCTTAATTTTATTTGTTTATTTTTATTCTTACAGTTTTTGTTGATTTCATATTTTTCTTTTTCTTATTGTTTGTCTAAAAGTGTAAAACATTTTGTAAGGTATTTATTTACGAAGGTGTTTGTTTGCTGTGTGTATGGAGGCTTTGGGACACGTTGTCGCTCTCCATGCGTCGGTCTGTAGAACACAATAATAACACGATAATATTCCGAGTGAAGCTGCAAGCAGAAGCTCTTCTACACTAAAACTGAGTTTTTCGAGTAATATTTTTAGACTATTTTTTGCTCTCTGTTGTCGTGGCTTTCCATTCAGATCAAACTGATTTACGGAACGCTGTAAAAAAAGTGTCTTTAAGTAACTGTTGTTTTCGCGAGCTTGTTAATGTTTATGGTGCAGGAGGACACACTCCCGCGGTACTGTGGGTAAGACCAGGCGGTTTGGGGCGGAGATGGCGGTAGAGCCGTGAACCACATCACATCTGACGATTCAGGACACAAAGACTGCAGGAGGACGAGAGTGTTTTAAAATATTAACCCTATCACTATTTATTTATTAATGAATTTATTATTATTTTTATTTATTGTGATCAGAACTTGATCTTGTGTTTAAAGTGTTGTGAGCGAGCAGCGGTATGTGAACTCATACACACACAAGAGTAAACCAAGTGGAAACAATGTTTCACATCACTGTGTTTGTCTCAAAGTTAGTTTAGTGTTTGGGAGACGATCAAGACGCCTGCAGATGAGATGAGATTTAGAGCAGTGACAGATGGAGCTCGTTTGTGTTCTGACCTGTAATAAGGGGCGGAGCGTCGGGTGGAGGAGAGAGGACGATCGGGAGGTCACATGACTCAGAGGAAGCACTTGGCCCGCCCTGTTTCGTATCAATAATCATCCAAACAAAAGATAATTATTTGTTACAGACTTTGGATGGTTTTATTCCAAACGTAGCAGTGCAGGAAGCTGATTTCAGATTTTGAGTTTTCTGAACTTTATTGTTTAACATCAGTGTAAGGAGTCTCCAGTGCCAGTGCTGTGTAACATTCAGAGGTAAAGCTGGAACTGTGAGTTTTCCCACATCTTCAGGACCGAGGAGTTTACACTGATTCACAGATTCTAAAGTCTTATTAACTTCTTGAAAGAGAATAAAGCGAGAGCGGCGAGAGAACGAGTGTTTAGAGCTGCTATAACGTCAGGGAGTCACCATGAACAGATAAAAAGTATAATATAATTAGTGAATAAATAAAGTACATGAGAAAATGTTTAATCACTGATACGTTGCTGTTGTGTGAGGGGAATAGAACACCTGGGGACATGCTGTTAGAGGAAAATAATCAACTTCAGGACAACAGTGAAGGGAGTGATTATTTACTACAACAGCATCACACACTGTGTTTTATCACATTTTGTTCATTTTGTGCTACAGACTTGGGAAACTCAGGAGGTTGTGAGTTCTAACTCAGGAACTGCATCAGTGCTCGCTAAGCTCAGATTGAAATGATGAATGAATGAATTAATTTCAACAATTATTCTCATGATTTATTCATGTTGTATCTCACTCAGCATTTCCCAGACTGCACCAGAGGAAATGTTCTGTTCTGCTCTGAGATGAGATGAGATGAGATCCATCTCAGCATCCAGATTACTGTTCAGTATCGCACTTCTGATGTAACCAGAAGGTTGTGAGTTTAATTCCCAGACTGCACTTCTGCAGAACCCGGGTGAGGGATGAACGTGAGGTTCTGAGGTCTGTTATCATTACACTCCCTCATCTGCGAATGCTTTTGCTCAGCTCCAGAAATATTGGCACCCCTATAAAGCTGGATTCACGAGTGTTTAATAGTTCAGACTGTAAAGTATTAAGTCCGAATAATAACGTAGAATTGTATAATAATGAGATATTATCTTCATAATAAATCTAAATAATGATTTAGCACACATTTACACAGAATATAACCAAACCGTATATGTCAAAATTATTGGCACTCCTAGAAATTTTAATGAGCAAATTATAACTGAATCATGTGTGTTAACTAAAAACACAACTGCATGCACAGGTGGGTTATGGGTGAGATTGTGGGTGTGGCCACGGGCAGGATTATGGGTTTGGATGGGGTTATGGGGTGGGTTGTGGTTATGAGTTGTGGTTTTGAGTGGGGATGTGGGTGTGGTTTTAGGTGAGGTTCATCAGGCCGTCACTGGAAACTGGAATGTTGTCCTGCTTAAATGTTTAAAACCTGAAGTGCGTTTATAAAATGATCTGTTGTGTGATTGAATCCAACTAGATCTGATTAGATCTACTGAAAAGGAATGAAATAAAAAAAGATTCACAGCGAAAGGAAAAGAATCTGTCAGGAGTAGAGAGTAAAGGAGAGGACTGATTTTACACTGCTGTCAAAGATATAGAGAATATTCACACACACACACACACACACACACACACACACACTGTACAGGTGATTCACTCTGTGTTTTGTGTCTCGTCTCTTCTGGATTTCTGCCTCAGAGGAATGTGGGGAATTTCTCACTTCATAACAGGGTGATGTGACACGACATCGCGGCCGCGCCCTCGCAGACTCTCACGTCTCACTGACTGGCAACCGAGAGAACCGAGCGTCTGATATCTGAGGTCTGATCTGCCACAGGACCCCAAAGTAAATCTGTGTGTGTGTGTGTGTGTGTATATGTGTGCTGATTAAATGAGATTCAGGTCGAGGTGAAGAGAAACGATTTCCTTCTTCAGTCCGTATTTTCTGTCCCTGATTCTGTAAATCATTCTGTGTCTGCCAAAGAGAATAAATATAAAATGTACAATAACTTATCAGGCGTAAAGGTGAGTGAGTGTGTGTGTGTGTGTGTGTACTTGAATAGCTATTAATGTGGGGACATCGACCGGAATAAACATCCATCAGCTGGGGACCTGTGTGAAAGTGGGGACCTAAAATCGAGTCACCACTTAATTAACCACTGTAGCATGTATATCTCACCGAGCTGACCCCCCACATTAATATCTCTGTAGTCCGCAATATCAACATTTGCACGTAACAAAGTGTGTGTGCGAGTGTATCGTCTCCGCGCCTCACAAGTGTGTAAATAAACCACCCTGCTGGCCGTAGACTGAAAAAACAACTCGTTAGACACTTTTTGATGTAATCCAGCTGTGCTGAACTCTGATTGGTTAACAAGCGTAATGAGCTCACTGCTTGTTGAGCCAATGAGGTGTTGTTAAGTGACTCATTAAGGGAGGGACTTCTCAGTATAGTACAACCTCATTGGCTCTCAGGAGACCCTGTGAGGACAACACCTTCACCACAACACCGTAACAGGAGGAGTCCTGTCCCACTTCACCCGACATGGACAGCTCAGGACGGGGGTGTGCGCCGTATTTATTCCTCTTTACACTCGGTTTGAACGGCGGAGTCTGAATAAAGTTTAGCCGTGAGAAAAAGCTCTCACTCGCCGGGCTGCACTGAGCGCCGGTCTGAGGAGGAATCCAGTAGATAAACTCGTGTAGTATGGATTTAAAACAGTTTAATTCCGTGACTGGTTAGTGTTTACATCCAGAGAAATCTAACTTCAGCTACAGCCGTGTGTACCGGCGCAGTCTGTGCCCGATCCAGGGTTAAAGTCAGGGTTGTTACCGACCGCAGCTGTCCTGTTACACACACTCCTCCTGCTCTGTCCACAATGTACCCGGATGAACTCACTGACAATCAGCTGTTGAATTGAATTGCAAAACAGAAGAGATTCATTTAAAACTTAAGTTGGAAGTTTTTTATATTAAATTTATTTTCATGACATCAAGAATTTAATTCTTTGTAGCTTTTGAAACCTGCCCAATGCTATGCTAACTATCAGGCAGGTCATAGTGTAGCTGGCTAGCTAGTCAAAGTTAACTAGCTAAAGTTAGCCAAGGGATATCAACCACTGACTAGAAAACTAAACGGATAATCTCGGACTCCGTGCCCGGAGTTTAGGAGCCAAAAACTCTAAAGCCTGGCTAAAATTTCTTTCTACTACTTTAAACTGTACAGCTTAGTTTTATTAGGACAATATGCTTTGCTTGGAATTATTAGTGACTGTTGTGCTCGTTACCGGTGACAAAAAGTGGAACTGAAGCCGACTGTAATCGTCTGGAGTCAGATGGAGCCTCTGGAGATGATCACCATCACACCAACACTCACTACACGAGACCACTCCCTGCAGCCAAGTCTGAAACTGCTCTTATAAAGTGTTTTTTTAATAGTTTAGAAGTCAGGTCCCGACAATATACAATGTGGAACAGGTGTAGTGTGTACTGCACACACTAGTCCCCACACTATGTTTTAACATGAAACTTTACACAGGTCCCCACAATATACTAACTGCAAATGTTTGGGGTTTTTTCCCTAAAATGACCTCTTTTGTCCTATTTTTTTTTCCTAAAACTTTTCACTGTTCAGCTTAGTTTTAATATGTCAATAGGCTTTTACTTTTAACATTATTAGTGACTGTTGTGTCCGTTACAGGTGACAAATTGCCTGTGGAGATCATTATACCCAACACTCACTACATGAGTCTACATACGGAAACTACTTATGCAATTGTGTTATTTTTTACATGGTAAATGTCAGGTCCAATCAAGTTGGAACATTATGTAAAATGTCAATAAAAACAATATAATGACCTGCAGATCCTTGTTGAGCCACATTCAGCAGAAATGCTACAAAGACAAGATGTGCAATGTTTAAACTGATAAAGCTGATTGTCTCTTGCAAATATTCACTCAATTTGAATTTGATTGCTGCAATTCATTCTAAAAGAGCTGGGAGAGAGGTATTTTCATTGTGTTACATCATCTCTCCTTTTAACAACACTCCATAAGCATTTGGGAACTGAGGACACTAATTGTTAAAGCTTTGTAGATGGACTTCTTTCCTGTTCCTGCTTTAATGTATGACTTCAGTTGCTCAAAAGTCTGGTGTCTGCGTTGTCATAGTTTGCACTTCATAACACTCCACACATTTTCTTTTTTTTTCTTTTTTTTCCTGATTTTCACCCTAATTTAGTCGTCTCCAATTCCTCCCCGTCACTAGGGGGCTCCACATTAAGACTACTACTACCACTCAGCCGGGAGGGACGAAGACTATCACGTGTTTCCTCCGAAAATGTGAAAGTCTGCTGTTTTTATACACGTAGTCGGGAATATGTAGTTTTTCAGTCATTTAAATATCATTTTTATTTTTCTAATTTTGAGTTGATAGATAAATGTTGCTGCACATCCTCGTAATCGTGAGATCATTTGTGCCATTATTTGCTGTTGGCTTCGATAAAGTCGACTGAATACAAAATGGTGACATTGAAGTTGGGATGTTGAGTATAACGTAAATAAAAACAAACAGAACACCGTGACCTGCAAATCCTTGTTAACCCTCCATATTCAATTTAATAATTACATTTCACAGTTTAAATCTCAATGTGGGTCAAAATCAAATCGTAAATCAAATCGTGCTGACCTAATATAAAATAAATAATCATGACCGCTTTCTGATCTGTACAATTAACCAGGTAAGAGGGGCTCGGCCGGTAGTTTAGGCTCTGCAGTGTTTGATTCAATTTGATTGACTGGCGTTAATGTTTATTGTCTGAATTTTCCTAAACTGCTTCATTTTCTTACAGGTTTTAAAGTAATAACAACTAATAAACTATTTAATAAACAGTAAAATGTTGTGTAACATGTGTTGCTGATTGTTGTATAGTTGAAAAGTTTTATACTTGGCTGTTATTTTACTAAGACACACACAACATACTAGTAGACCTTTGTGTTGTTGTGTTGTCGCGCTCGGGGCGGCAGTAAGTGCAGAAACTCGGGTTTGTTCGCTGTTTTCTAAATTTGTGTTCAGTTTAACATCACCATCATTTCAGGAGAATGGCTAAAGAAGGCGGGACTCCGGCTAAAGTGAAAGCGGCGCACTGCACATGGTCTTTACACAAAACAGAATCAGTGTGTGTCATGTGCAGCTGTTGGGTTTTGGTTTTTATCCCAAATTGTCAATTTTAGATCAGAATGATTTAATATGAACAGATTTTGAATTAAAAACTGACCCAACTATTCGATTAATCAAACTGACTAGAAAAATATCACAATACATGGCATAACTGATCTACAGTAATCGCCCGCTGTCCAGGTGAGTGTGACGCACTCGTGCATGTGACGTGACGTCTGCTTAAATACACAACATCATTTAATTAGTTAATCCTGTTTCTCATCACAGCAGCTGCTGTCCAAACAGATGAGTTTAAACTAAAGGACATGTTCATAAAAATATTATAATCAGTATAATAGGTGTTTGTGTAATAGTGTGTACAGCTTTCTGAAGCTCTTCTTTTACCTAGAAACATCCTTCTCTCATTTCAAAGCCCTAGTAGTGAAGTACTGCTGTACTGGTGACAGGAGATGGCAAGTAAAACAAAAAAACAACAACAACAATAAAAAGATACAATTATCCAATAAGTCCCATAAAGATGCTGACGTGGAGAAATCCGAGTTTGACACTAGTGAACCCCGTCTCAGGAACCTCAGGGCTGTGACCTACACACAGGGGATGTGAACAATCAGCATGTGGAGCTCAGAAACCCCACTGCAGGAACCGGCACCTTCACCCCGAATCTGTCCCTCAGTCAATTTAAGTGTTAATGAGTGAGTTATGACATCAGGACACTAAGAACTAATCACGAAGCGTAACACACACACACACACACACACACACACACACACACACACAGGAAAATCACCTGCTGGAAAAGTCTGTAGAGGAACCTTTCAGTTCTGTAAAGACCCTTATCCCTTCTTCATCTTTGATTTTTTTTTTTGCTACGATTAACTAAATTATTATTTTTATCCACAGAACCTTAATGTTTATATTAGATTTGTTTTTGCATTAAAATAAATGGAATCCAGTAAAAGAGCTCCATCAGACATTAGTGTTTAAGATTATCACAGGTTCTCCTTCTGACTCTGTGCCAGTTAACGCACATCAGCACATCAGCACATCAGCACACATCAGCACATCCTGCCATGTTCTATTACACACAGTCAGTCCTCATTAATCTGCACTGACTGACTGTTCGGTTCCTCCAGCATCGTCTCAACCCGTCTGTCGTCCTGAAGACAATTACAGGAACCTGCAGACGGAGAGACGCTTCACACACAGACGCGTCCACACTGACTTCAGTACCATGGACAGTTCATACACAATAAACACCCGCGTATACACACACACACACACACACACACACACACACACACTCTCTCTCTCTTACACACACACACACACACACACATACTCTCTCTCTCTCTCTCTCTCTCTCTCTCTCTGT
>JAQMYL010000015.1:334309-342315 GCA_030014365.1 Clarias pachynema | reverse complement strand
ATAATTAATTAATCTATGTTCTATCATAAATATATGTCTGACATTTATAATAAACCAAACGGCTTGAAAATCGCTTGTAAATGAAGCAGATTAAGGTGATTTTAATGGTTGTTAGTTCTCTGCCGATGTTAACTAATGCAGAATAGACGCGGCTTCCCCCGACACAAGATGGCGGCCGATGTTGACGTAACGCTTAGAGGCCCAAGGCGGCATCTAGTCAGTATATCTATCTATGAACTTCACCTACAGCCATGAACAGAAGTGCTGGTGCTACAATACTACTGTAGTGAGTAAGACTGCTTTCAGTTTAGCGCCATCTCTTGGTGTGGATGAAAGATTTTCTTGGCATCACAAATAAATCAACAATATAATCATTTATTACAACAAATACATGGTTTTATAGAAACTGTCAGAAGAACACAGAAGAATAAAATCACAATATCGTGCTCAGCTTCATCCTCAGGATCTAAACTCTTCTAAAAGTGTCTGAGAAACAGAACCGTATAAATAATCAATGAATAAATCTATAAATAATGGAGTTAGATCTGATCCAGGACTCTCTCTCTCTCTCTCTCTCTCTCTCTCAGGTCTACACCGGATGGATTTGCTCGAGTGTATGATTTGCATCTGAAGACAATCATGACTTTATTGTTGTAGTAAATAAACATTGTCATTAACATAATAAATACTGAATATAACAGGATTTAATCAGACAGGTAGAGCAGAAATGTGGAGAAGATTATCTGGGATCATTTCTCACTCTGGGGAATTTATTGATGTTTAACGTTAAAGGAAATGAATCAAATTAAGTGTTATGTAATTAATAAGACTGAAGACTGAATCTGATTATGATTAATGAACAATAATGATCCAGATCTCTGTGTTCAGGCCGCTCGCTCCGCTGACTCACATCGTAGTGAAGCAAATTTAATAAAATGTGGTTGATAGTCATGATAATTATTTGACTGTGATTTTTTTCCACAGGTTTATCAGTGGATTCATTGGCTCATTACTACAGCTAGGATTACTATTATTATTATTATTATTATTATTGATTTTGTAATTCGGCCTCTAGATTTTACTCACATTTGCAGAATTAATAACTGATTAATTGTTTGTTTTAATCCATCTTAGTAATTATATTGTCCATTTTTCAGCTCCACACTGACACCTAGCGGTCAGAGTGAAGCAGCTCGTCTGTGCCTCTCTGTCGCCCCCTGGTGGCTCAAACCCTAATGCTTCACCCACTTATCCAGTTATCTGATTATCGGCCTAAAATGATTACAGAAATAAACAAAATACTCAGGTCTAACTGAAATCTTGATTTCTACTGTCAAGATTTTAAAAAATATTTTCTACATGAATCGCATTAAACTTCTCCTGTAGCCGGGAAGCCCAGACCCGGCGGTGAGTGTGAACATCAGAGAGGCCGATAAAGTTCGGACCCGTGTTGAGTTTTAAAAGACTATAAAAAGCCGTCATTTATCTTAATATGTTCAGACAGATTTAGAAAGATAATTTAACAGAGTTTTATTAAATAATATCACGTGACACACAGGCTGCAGAGCCGGGCAAATGTAATCAGTAACGCAGGTCATCCATGTTTTATTGCTCATCGTTAGTCTTTGACTCAGAAGTGATTCACACTTTTTAATTGATATATATAAATCTACAAACTTTAAATGGCCTAAAACTTCCAGATTTATTAAAAAAAAAACACCACAGCTTTCACAGAAATTAAAAAAAAAATGCTTCCATCTTCCTTTTTTTTTCTTCTTTCAAACTCATGAGCGGTTGGTGCAACACCGCCACCTACTGGACTGAAGCGGAGCAGATGATTAGCAGCAACAACTGTGGCTTTTTAATGAGATGTGACGTTAAACGTTTAAACAATCAAATTGGGCTACAATTCAGTGCTTGTTATGTAATTTAATTAGTTTTTCATACTATAAAAATAACTCTAATGAATCAAATCAAACTCACAATCCTGAGAAATCAGATCGAATCGACGGTTTGTCTCTGACTTACGGCTATGATGCCATTGAGACCTTCTGAAAGTGTGTGTGTGTGTGTGTGTGTGTGTGAATGCTTTGTGACTGTGTGTACTTTATTTTACGTTTTAAACTCTATTATTCTCTATTTACAGACTAAACTACAAACACCAGACACAACGTCTGAGTCGCTCACGTGCCTTTATTGTTCCACATAATTAAATTCATACAGGTTTATAATCGACTGGGTTTAACAGGACATTAACTACACGTTCACACACACACACACACACACACACACACACAGGTTAAAGAGAGGGATCGAGTCAATGTCGATTTTATGCGTGTCCTGCTAAAGCAAAGAGCTCGACCCAACATGAGATAACACACACACACACACACACACACACATCCAAGGTTTAAATTAAATAAATAAAAACAAACTTAAATCATTATTTTATTTGAGACGCTGCAAAAAAGGACACACATGTTATAGTCATTTGATATGAAATAAAAGCAGTGTGTGTGTGTGTGTGTGTGTGTGTGTGTGTGTGAGGGAGATTTCCACTTTACTGATTTATGAGCATTTTCTCTGTATGTCTGAATAATCGTCTCGTGATGTCAGAGTTTGTTTCCAGTTCAGCCGATCAAATCCAGGTTTTAGTTTATAAACAATTAAACATTAATTAATGATTTATTTACTGTTTATTTGAGTTATTATACAGCGGCACAAGAGCTCCTTATGATACTGAAAGACAGAATTGATGAAAAGAGCTGAAATAAAGTTCAGAAGTGATTTGATCTACACACTAACGAGAGACGACACACACACACACACACACACGTGTGCGCTTAGCATCACTACAGTCGGACATGCTCGGTTAATATGAGGGTTAATAAGCAGGTTATTAGTGTACTGATTAATATTGCACAGTTTCCATCTGTCGTTCGTCCTTTAACTCACAGAGAATAAAAACAGCAGAACAACAGCGGCGTCTCTTCTGTTTCCTCCTGAATCAGTTCATTAACACACGGCTCACAGATAACAGGCTTTTATAAAATCATGACTTCACCACACACACAACCTTCATCGTGTCCAATCAGCGTGCAAATAAACCCCCGTCCAAGTCTGATCTGTATCCATTACACTCCCACTTAAACATCATTCTGCTTCCTGTCTCACTTCCTGTTTCGTTTATGATCCCGACCCCACTGTGTCCTGTCTCCGCTCGCAGTCTCTCTCACAGCAAAGCCGCATGAAGGAGATGTGATATGATGTGATGGGATGTGAAGTGATGGGATGTGATGTGATATGATGTGAAGTGATGGGATGTGATGTGATGGGATGGGATGTGATGTGATGTGATGGGATGTGATATGATGTGAAGTGATGTGAAGTGATGGGATGTGATATGATGGGATGTGATGTGATATGATGGGATGTGATGTGATATGATGTGATGTGATGGGATTTGATGTGATGTGATGGGATGCGATGGGATATGATGTGATGTGATGTGATGTGATGTGATGGGATTTGATATGATGGGATGTGATGTGATGTGATATGATGTGATGTGATGGGATTTGATGTGATGGGATGTGATGTGATGTGATATGATGTGAAGTGATGTGAAGTGATGGGATGTGATGTGATATGATGTGATGTGATGGGATTTGATATGATGTGATGGGATGTGATGGGATGTGATGTGATGCGATGTGATATGATGTGATGGGATTTGATATGATGGGATGTGATGTGATGTGATGTGATATGATGTGATGTGATATGATGGGATGGGATGGGATTTGATATGATGTGATGGGATGGGATTTGATATGATGTGATGTGATATGATGGGATGGGATGGGATTTGATATTATGTGATGTGATGTGATGTGATGTGTCACACAGCGTCAGGATGTTGTGATGTCGTTAGGAGGGAACGTCGCCATTATTTTATTATATTATTACAGAATGTGAAGGCTGACAGGGTTAGAAAAATCTGATGTAAGTGTTGAACTGATTCGGGTTCATCTGTTTAGATTTTTTTGCAACTGAAACGCTATAAAGCTTCACAGTGTTTATAACAGGTTTATAACATGTGCATCGCGCAGAACAAAGTGTTACAGAAGTGTTAAGAGTCTAAGACTAGCGCTAGAATAAACTGTTAGTCCTTCATTTAATGTTTAGCCGGAGTTTAAAAACAATAAGGTCAAGTTTTAACCACACACACACACACACACACACACACACACACACACATTAATGCCTAAGTTATCCAGTCGTCACTGTACGCAACTAACCAGAGGCAGGACATAAAGACAGGAGGAAAGAATGAAGAGAAGAGAGAAAAGCAGTGTGTGTGTGTGTGTGTGTGTGTGTGTGTTCCGGGAAGTGATCAGGTCCCATCATTCACACAGCTTCTAACTCCACCTCCCTCTGTCTCTCATTCCTTCATATTTCCCAGTTATGACTTTCTGCCCCTGTTTGCCCCGCCCCTAAAGGTTGACCCTTCACCCCTCACACACACCCGCTCCTCTCTCACTGCTGGTCCTCCCCGAACACGTCATTCTGTTTGCGCTTCATGTTCTCGAAGTCGAAGTCAGTCCCCGTCATGCGCTTGTAGATCTTCTTGATGTCGTTGCAGGTGGTTTCGAAGTGTGTGGTGGCGTCGTACGCTCGAGAGCAGAAGACCTGCAGGAGGAACCCAGAGGGAAACATCAGAACCCTGAGCCGAGACGTCTGGAGAGGAACCCCGAGAACCCCCTGTGCAGAACGAGCCAACACTGTGTTTCTAAAGGGCTTCTGAGACGAACCGTTTCTGGGAGCTAAGAAGCCGAGATGATCTAATAAACTCTTACAAACCGCTTGAGGAATCGCATTTCATTTTAGGAGATAAGATCTGTAATTATCTAAAGAACCTGTAAAGAACCCTGCTTCAGAAGATACGGTTCCTTAATCCTCTAATTAATCCTTAAAGAACACTTTAATGTTCAATAACCTCCAATGGAACCAGTTTGAGAAGCTATAAGGCCTTAAACATCTAATGAAATCTTGAAGAACTAATTTTGTAAGTGTGTGTGTGTGTGTGTGTGTGTGTGTGTGTGTGTGTGTGTGCAGGGTGAGTATTGGGAGCGTGACCCTCACCTGACTCTCGGCTCCGTCGTCTGAAGGTTCGTACAGATCACTGATGGCCACAAACCTGCAGAAACACACACGAGCCTCAACATGAGATACGATATAGTGAAGATGTGCTGATGAGACTCATTAAACACGGGTACATAAATGAGACTGTGTGTGTGTGTGTGTGTGTGTGTGTGTGACTGACTTCTGGTCGATGGGCTCGAGCAGCTCGAGAGCGGGCTGGATCTCAGCCTCCGGGTCGTCCGTCTCCACCGTGGTGCTGGCGATGGCGATGTATTTGCCCTGCGCGGCCACGTTATGAGCGTACGAGATCATACACACGTAAATATCTGAAAACAAACAAACCTACAGTTTAATATTGTAATGAATGAGCGGTGAGTCGTGTGAGTGTGTGTGTGTGTGTGTGTGTGTTTGTGTGTGTGTGCTGCCTGTGAGCCGAGTTACAGCTGTTAACACAAAGCAACGCTGACTGCGGCCTTTATACAAAACAATGGGTGGAGCCAAGATGCTGTGTAGGGTGGAGGGGCGGGGCTAATTCTCAAATTCTATAAAGCAGAAACTGTACAGATCCACTAGAGGGAAACTGTTTGTTCTAATATAAATGAAGACGTTTATTCACAGCTTCAGGAAACTTTAAAACTCTTCCTTTGATCATAAAAACTAAAACAAGTCATAAAACACATCGTGAACATCTTACACACTTTATCTAACATTACAATCAGATGTCTGGTGTTCCCTAGTGGGCTTTAATGTGGCTGTGGTGGTCTGTAATGGTGTTAGAGAAGAATCTGCCTAGAGTCTGAGTTTCTAGTGTCCTTTCTTATTTTATTCTGATTATAATCATGTAGTGATGAAAGAAGGTTCTACTGGGTTCTGGTTCAGGGAGCAGGAATTCTCTAATGGAAGCCTACAGGTACCT
Organism: Clarias pachynema; assembly: GCA_030014365.1. Taxonomy (NCBI): domain Eukaryota; kingdom Metazoa; phylum Chordata; class Actinopteri; order Siluriformes; family Clariidae; genus Clarias; species Clarias pachynema. Next base: position 336,254 of record JAQMYL010000015.1, on the reverse strand, counting down.
GATGGAAACCAGTAAACCATTAAAGTCCATTTTGTGATGGAAACCATCAGAGATTAGTTACTAATCAGAGTGTGTGTGTATCTGTACATGTGTGCATAAGTGTATACACTGAACAGACACACACACACACACACACACACACACAGTAATGGAGTTAGTGTAACATAAGCAGACGCTGGATGTCCTGCGGGACCGGTGGACTCGGCGGCGGCGTGTCACTGACCCGAGTTGCGGTTCACTTGGTTCTGCGGGATGATGATCTGGCAGGAGTTGGCGTCGTTGGTGTTCTTGATGGGATGACTGAGGACGCAGATGACGCGGATCACCCGCCCCGCTTTGCGCACTCGGTCCTGAACGTAGCTCGGGTCACAGATCAGCTGCTTACAGCGAGCAACCTGAGAGAGCGGGAAACCCGAGAACGCTGGCGTTAACCAACACGGCGAGGGAGCGCAGCGCCGCAGGGACTCGGCAAAAACTAGGTTTAGGTTTAGAGAGGATTAAAGAGATCATAACCTTCTTGTACACTTAAGTATTTAGTGCTTTTAACTGAAATGTTTATAATATTAACATCATCAGGATGATTTACAGTAAATCTATTAATAAAGACACGAGCTCGAATTCACCTCAATAAACACACACACACACATATATATATGTATATATATCATACAAGTACTCCAGTTTAATACTTTGTTACTCTAATATTACAGACTATAATATTTCACAGTTCATATTTAGATTAAAACTTTCATATACATCTAATTAAAAAGTTAATTTAACACTAAATGAAAGCTTTACTGTGATTCTGATTCTGATGTTGTTTCTGCATTAATACAGAATGAGAGTGATTGGTGCTCGTGCCGTTAGTGATCTGACTGTAGTTGATTGTGGGCGTGTGCAGTACCTCCCCCTCGGACTTCACGCCCACCACACGTCCGCTGTCCATCACGATCTCGTCCACGGGCTTGTTCAGCATGTAGGTTCCTCCGTAAATCGCACTTAACCTAAGCAACAAGGAGAGTACATGAAGGAAAATCTCACGCCGTAACCTGGCAGGTGTGTGCGTGTGTGTGTGTGTGTGCGTAAGAGAGGAAATTTACCTGGCAAATCCCTGAGGCAGTTCTCCGAGTCCGTACAGAGGGTAGAGGTACGGGCTCTTCCCATAACGCGCCAGAGACTCGCTGTAGAGTTTAATGCGGCTGATCGTCTCCAGACACGGCTGGTCCAGATACCTGCAGGAAAGAGAGACGGAGCGGCCGTTATTCACTCTCTCGTGCTCAGAGTCGCGGAATAGATCTGTAATTATCAGTAATAAGGCTCTGATTAAAGCAGCGCGGCGTCCTCTTACTCGTCCGTCCTGTAAAGCGCCAGGGCGTGGCCCGTGAAATCGATGACGTCCTGCCCCAGGTCAAACTTCTTATAGACGTCGCGCATGGTGGTGCTCCTGGGGTCCATGCCCTCGAAGGTCTTGGGGTCGTTCTCATCAAAGTTGGCCACGAAAACCAGGAACTTGCGGAACCTTCTCTTCTCGAACATGCCCATGAGGTCTGAGCAGAAACATCATCAACAGCAAAGTTTAAATCCTGTCTTCCTCTTCAGCTTGACCTCACTGATCCCACCTTTATTCATCTCTTATAAACTTCCTGATCCTGATCGAAACCTCTATAATCTTTATAGAACCTTAAATCACTGAGCTCACCTTTAATAACTGACTTAAAGCTTTAATAACTGTCTAATCAGAAACTGTAGAACATGTAAAATGACGGCTGATCTCAGCTCTAATCAGATCTAATCAGAGGGAGACACTGACTGGAAGCGAGCGCCTCCGACTCGGTCGACGGAACCTTGTAGATTTTTCCTCCTTTATAGACGAAACTTCCCTCGATCACTTTAAAGTCTAGATATCGAGTCACTTCTGTGTAGAGCAGCATCTTCACCAGCTGAC
>JAQMYL010000015.1:203591-215453 GCA_030014365.1 Clarias pachynema | reverse complement strand
AGTTAGTGCAAAAAGTAATCCAGTAATTAATATTGTGCAAAAGAGCATTTACAGGTTGGTGTGTACGATAGTTTGGTGGTGTAGGTCAGTGTGTCTGCGCTTGTGTTGATTAGTCAGTCCAGTCTCAATGTTTTGAGGTAGTTGAGTTAAACTGAGTGATAATGTTTGTGTGTATGTGTGTGTGTGTGTGTGTGTGTGTGTGTGTGGGAGGTTAAGCTGAAGATGTCACTTTATCTTTAAGAAGTTAACATTTAAGTGCTTCCTCCTAGTGATCTCTCTCTCTGCGTCTTCACTAAAGTGTGTTCGTACGAAAGCTGAACGTTTTGCCGTGTCGTGCTTTAATTCTACATTAAGGGGGTTAAAGAGCTGGCGGTTCTTAAAGTAAAACATCATCCTGCCATTAACTGTGTTCCTGATCAGATGAGAGGAACACAGACATCAGATCACTCGCACGTCCTCCACCTGGACCTTCACCACCAACACGTCCGCCACCTTCTCCATCAACCTCCTAAAACGTGGAACATAAATTGATTGTAAAAAGGAAAATTCTTAAAGCCTACTTCCACATGAGACATTTGTACCCCTGCTGAGGAGTGTGACATCATTAATAAACTCATGGCAGAGCGCTGACACGCCCCACACGGGGCAGAATCCCAAGTTTTGGTAAAGAGTTAATTATTTGAGAAACGTGTCATGACGGTAAACAGGCGACGTTATAAACGCTGTTTTTTCAGTGAGTAGAACTGAATCACCTGACTCACTGAACGACTCCTGACTCACTGGACGACTCCTGACTCACTGGACGACTCCTGACTCAGTGAACGACTCCTGACTCACTGGACGACTCCTGACTACATCAGTGTGTTGCTCTCTGTGGCAGCGTATGAATGAGAAGGTGTTTGGCAGGTGAGCACTGCGGTCAGATGATTCTCAGTAATTACACACAGCGCAAGCCGAGGATCTGTTCTCTCTCTTGTGTTTACGCTAAATACAAGAACATTTCCTAATGGGTCAGGCCTGTTGCACACATCCTCCTTGAGTGCAGAGATTGTTCTGGACCGGTTCTGATGGACTCCTGACTTCAGCCCAGAGTAATGAGTCGGGTAGTATTAGATCTCGATCTGCTGGTGTAAGTTTTAAAGCCAAAAATATCACATTTCATATCAGGACAAATGCAGGACAGGGCTCCGGTCCGGTCCGTGTATCAGTAGCGCAGTGTTACAGTCAGATCTATAATATGAGAGTTGTGGTGAGAAACACAGCAAGGTCTCAGTCCTGAGTGTTCTAGTGTTCTAGCGCTGGGTTAAAAGCAGGACTGTTCAGTTTTCCACACTGAGCGTGCTCAGAAGCAGCTGCTGCTCATGTGGGCCTCCGTCTCCATATTACATAAGACCGCCGAGTGATTGATGAGCGGCTCGGTTTACGGCTCCACAGCCAACTTTCTCTCTCGTTTACTCACACCGACTCAGAGAGAGGAACAAACGCTGCATCGACGCAAATGTGAGAGAAAAAAAACATCAGGAAGAGAAAGAAAGGTGAGGATGATGAGACGTGGCTTCATCCTGGAATAATGCTTACTATTCATCAGAGTCGTTTCTACACTTGCTGATCTCCAGCCTCACCTTTCTCTAAAACTATATCCCATAATAATCACACCAAAGCTCTCAGCTCGGTCGCGGCCTCGCCCCGGTTCCCTCCACACTGATCCTGAAAAACAGGAACATAACTTGTTGCATAAGAGACACATGTTTCATTCACCACACAATCATTCACCAACACCACTTGCACGTTACAGGAACTCGGCTGTGATAAGTGCATTAGTGCATCAGGGGATTAAAAAGAGAAATAAAGGAGTGTTTACTCTCAGGACTGTTCTGTTATTCTGTACAATCAAAAGTCCCGCTTTAACTCGAACGCTCCTCGTACATTAAAACAGGTTGCTCAGTTTCTGTGTTTTTATTCTCTTTATTAAAATGTTTAAATAAACTTGATCCAGTCAGTTCACTGCCCAGTCCTAATTATCTTAATGGTTTCCACTAAATGCTTCCCCTCCACTGTAATGGTTTTAATGCGTCTTGATTCTCTTGCAGATCCAGAATACATTTGGTGAAGAGCAGAAGTGCTCAGTGGAACCACATCGGGTTTCTCCACATTGTTTTAGATCCACACTGCCACCTACTGCAAGGACGTGTGCAGCACAGGACATATTAGAGGACAAATTACACTAGACAGTTAGTTAATGTTAACCTTCACCATCTTTAACGTATCATCCAATAATTAATGTTAACCTTCACCATCCATCAAAGAATCCTAAGAGAATGTAGAGCACATGATATAACACGCTTCTCAAGGTTAGACCCTGATATATTCTAGATGTAAAAGAATCACTGTTCGCTTTAAAGGAGAAGCTGGTTACATTGTCTGTGCCTGTGAGTTTCGCATTTGAGGGAGAGACAGCTGCAGCGAGAGGCCCAAGCTATGCCCCCTCCACTCACACACACCATGATCATTCATTAATATTATTGTTATTACTATTATTATTATTATTACTATTATTATTATTATTACTATTATTATTATTATTATTATATATTTTGTATTATTACTCACTCATCGTCTGTACTGCTTTATCCTGTATACAAGGCGGGGTACACCCTGGATGGGGTGCCAATCTATTGCAGTTCTTCTTCTTCTTATTCCATATTACAGCTTTTTAGGAAGTCAGCGTCAAAGTACAGTAATGAAGTGCTGAAGTCAGAGCTAAGGTGAAATACACCACTGTTATGTAAAGACATGAAAAAGCTGATGATTTGGTACAGTTAGGCCATGGAAAATGCAGATTACTGATCATTGATTACTGATAGATTACTGATCTCTAGGGGGCGCTGTGAGGGGCTGACGGATCACTACAGAGAGACCTGTGATAACCGCTGCAGTGATACGGGTGGAGTAGACGTATGTATACTGTATATATTATATAGACTTCAAATCATTAATCTCACTGTTCATTAACATGTAGATGGTTTTAACATGCACAACCCCTCGCTGTCACATGACGCGGCGCCGCTACGACTTACGGAGGACGCCACGACCCTCTGAACAGGAACCTGCGCTTAACCCCTGACCCTCAACTGCCTTCTTACTGTTAATATTATAAATTATTTCTCTCAGGCCACGTTGATAGTGTAGGGCAGAATCTGTTCTTCATTACCAGTGTAAACACACACACACACACACACACACACACACACACACACAGCAGTCAGGACTTGTGAATGAACCACTGACTCGAGTCGATGTGGAGGAATCAGAGGTTCTGCGGAGACGACGTGGTGTGAGCGGATTATCGAACACAATGGTTCAGACGGTGCAGGTGATGTTCCCAAAGTTAACTTAAGCTCTGAAATTCCACAGTCTTGTAGAAACTCGTACACAGCAGCGCTGCTCAGTGGAGGAAATACAGCAGCACTAATCTGTGGGGTTTATACTGTTAGTGATGTGGATCATTAAATAGTGTGTGTTTGACTGATGACCTGAGAACCTCCGGGCGTGTCAGCGTTACTTTACTCCACACTCCGCGCGTGTTAAAAACGTATTCATTAACGGTTTAAGTCGAACACGACCAAAACACACTGTATCATCTGTTCTCCTGAACTTATGTACTATTCATGTTATTGAGCCATTATTTATGACCAGACTTTTATCCTGTACGGAAAACCCGCCCCCTCGCGAGCGCACCCGTTAGCATGCACGTCGTGTGGCTGTGATTTGCTAAAGTTTTTATTACATTAAAACCGGCCGTGCTCTTTGACTTTCTGGAAAGATCTCAGAGTCTGTGAAAGTGGAGCGGAATCACGTAAAGGCATTTTCAGTTCATAAAAAGTAGGACTGAGCAGAACATACAAGATGCTGATGACCTTCACAGGATCCGGACTCTGGATCTGTTTACTATAGCGGCTGGTTTTTAGAACTTCTTCAGTGGTATCTTTCCTGCTCTAACTGCATCCACTCTTCTCTTCTGTGAAGGCTGTGCACTAGATGTTAGAGTGTGTGTGTGCGGATTTGCATTCATTCACACACTCTAAAGGAGTGTTAATGAGATCTGGTGCTGATGTCAAGGAGTCTCCAGTTCCAGTTCATCCCAGAGCTGACTGTTCGGTGGGGTTGAGTTCAGTCAGGGCTCTATGCAGGACAAATAATTTCTTCATGGAGCTGGCTTTGTGGATCTCACAGGGGTTCGGATAGTTCCTCTTAGTTCTAATGAAGGGGAACTGTAACACTACAGGGAACACAGGGACATCACAAATGGGTGTGATGGTCAGGGGTGCACATACTTTTGTTTAAAAGTATACTATAACATACACCTGTGCCGTGCCATGCGGGTCAGAGTATGAGATCGGAGCGTGCTACACACACACACACACACACACACATGAAGGAGACAGACGGCACTGGATGTCTATTTCTGTTCTCAGATACGATTATCTTCCATATCTGATTTGATTCCATCAGACTCGGACACGGTTCAATCGGTTCAATCGGGCGCGGAACAATCGTGTTCACACTGATCCACATGATCCATGTTTAGGGTCGGGTGTTCTCAGAATCGATCCTGGGGCTCTAATGTGAAAACCCTCTAACATGTCACTTTGTTATGGTGTTTTGAATGTGGGCTCTGCACTTTTAAATAAATCATTTTAAAACCATAGAGTGTTCCTGAGCTTCTCCATCAGCGTAGGTGACTTTAAGCTTTCGACAGAATGTTCTCTATCACACAGGGCTGCGTATAAAACCCTTCAGGAACAGAAGAACCCTTAAAAATCCACATTTTGCTTTCAAAACTGTGGGTTAATACTTCATGGTTAGTTTAATTATCATAATGTTTAGTTCCAGTCCAAAAGTTCTGATCTCTGGCTCCATGCTCTCACGGCATCTGGCCTCCATCACGGCTCCACTTCACTCATGTGGTAGTGTTTACAGCCCCTCCCGTCCACTCTCCCTCTCTAACATCGTGTGGTTCATGCTGACATCCCAGTGCCAGCTATTCAACAAGCTGGAGTGTGTGTGTGTGTGTGTGTGTGTTAGAGCTCTTGCTCGAGGCCAGGTTTAATTCCTCATGCTGCCGGAGTTGATAATGATGTCATTGAGAACGCAGAGCTCCCAGGACCTGCGTCATGATGTTCCAACTCCACCAACAAAAAACAAGAAGGTGAAAAGATCTATTGAGCTGTGAGAAGAAGTTCCTCCTTGTTGTGGAGTGAATACAATCTGTGGCACTGAGGAAGGATTTTCCATAAAACATGGCAGCTGGAGGGTGATGGTCAACCAGATTACACTGAAAAAGAAATAAACTGGTGTAGTAACAACCAGACAGTGGACAGGATGGTCAAGGAACACAACAGCAGTCAGTGATGTCACCAAGGACCTCCACGAGAGCGGTGAAGTTCCTACACACTACCATTAGAAGAAGAATTCGAGAGCAGAAATATAGAGTCAGAAGAACAGATTGAAATTCATAAAGAAGTAAAAAAAAAAATCCATCAGCAGATCTGAACCCAACTGAAGAGGAGAAGATGCTGCTGGAAAAGACGACTGCAGCAGTTCGGTGATGTCACTGGGTCAGCGAGCGACTTTGTGCACTTACTGCAAATGACAGACATCCAAAGATTGAAAGACATTTACTTTCATCTGTTCCGATACTTTTGCTTACACAAAAATCGAGTATCACTGAAAGCACAATCATCAAATCATCACAATGATATGTGCAATTATTCTAAATGTTGAAAGGTCATTGATGTCATCGTTAGTATTTCATATAAATTTCATTATAAATAAAAAAGGACTGCATCCCTTACATTCTTTTATTAAAAAAAAAAAGAAAAGCAATCAGGATCATGCGTTTTTCTCATTCCTGTTTGAAAGGCGGCTCGCTCCACTCTTAGGCACGAGGAGGTGACAGCTGATGGAGGTTTACCACAAAGTCATTAGTAGTGTAAAGGCATGAAGGAAAAATAAAACCTGGAATGTAAGTGCAGTGGAAATGCTGTACGCTCTGCTTCTGAAATCTGCTCATTAATAAAGTGTATCAGTGTTATTACCACTCCCACAGTCAAGCTCCGATCAAATCTCTGGCACTGAGTCCAGCAACCTCGCCAAGCTGAGCTGGAGGAAGCAGCCACGGAGCTCGGCCTGGCATGCAACAAGAAGCAAATCAAATGAAGATAAAATGCCTTTTTCCTCTCGAGTAAATTATAATCAATCTTCTTTGGATTTTTGCTTGAAAGTTAAATTAGTGATAATGAAACGCAGCAGATGGACTTCGCTTCGCACTGGGCCATTTACTTCTCTATCCTACACAAAGGCTTCATAAACACCATATGACACGGACTAAAGGCTTCATAAACACTGTTCATAAACACCATATGACACGGACTAAACGCTTCATATGACATGGACTAAAGGCTTCATAAACACCGTATGAAATGGACTAAAGGCTTCATAAACACCCAATGGCACAAACTAAATCCCTTCATAAATACTGTATGACATAAACTAAAGGCTTCATAAACAATAAATGACACAGACTAAAGGCTTCATAAACGCTGTTCATAAACACAGTATGACACGGTCTAATGGCCTCATATGACATGGACTAAAGGCTTAATAAACACCATATGAAACGGACTAAAGGCTTCATAAACACCCTATGACACGGACTAAATCTCTTCATAAACACTATATGACACGAACTAAAGGCTTCATAAATGCTGTATGATACGAACTAAAGGCTTCATAAACACTGTATGACATGGACTAAAGACTTAATAAATACCTTATGACATGGACTAAAGGCTGCATAAACACCGTATGACGTGGACTAAATGCTTCATAAACACTGATCATAAACACCATATGACACGGACTAAATGCTTCATAAACACCGTATGAGACGGACTGCCTTACTTTTGTCTGCTTTTCTTTTTATTTCATGTCAGAATCACACACTGAAGAGGTCAGTAACTTTATTATACTTACAGTGTGTTCATGAGGGCCACGTCAGAGGCAATATCATCTCACACACACACACACACACACACACACACACACACACACACACACACACACACACAGAGCTGTTCCAAATCTGATCAGGGAGAAGATATAAATGGATGAAATTAACAATACATTACTCAAACTCAAATTATTCGTTCCACAGCCCAAAAAAATAAATACATAAAAATAATCAACCCAAAATATAAAATAAAAATAAAACAAATTAACCTGCACTTTACCTTAAAAAAAAAGTAAAAAGAAATCCCGACGGATAAGTGTTTCCATTGTGTGTGTGTGTGTGTGTATGTGTGTGTGTGTGTGTGTGAATCTAACGTAAGCTCCCCTCTCCCCCTTCTCGTCTTCCACAGTTACCCTTCCTCCACTCTTTTCACACACATGTGCACACACAACGGAAACACTGTTTTATCGAAAAAATAAACAATAAATCTCTCTAATGACACTCGCTTGAGCGACACACTAACGGAATCACTGCTGTAAAGTAAAAATAAAACAAATGAACCTGAACTTTACCTTTGAAAAGAATCGCGACAGAGCAGAGTTTCTGTGTAAAGCAGAGAGAGAGAGAGAGAGTGTGTGTGTGTGAAGGGGCACGGTGTCCAATGACGCGCGCAGACAAAGTGCAGGCTGGTACAGAGAGAGAAAATGGTTCTTTACCCTCTAATGAGACTTTCTTTTGCTTTATACGCGTGCACACGTGTGTTATAAGAAACAGTACACGCACTGTACACAGGCGCTTACAAACACAAAATAAAATGTGTTTTACACACACACGTGGTCACAGTGTTATAGTAAACAGTATCCGTGATGTTGATTATACCAGTAAGAGACGAGCACTAAGACCCAGCAGGGGAGACGATTACCCACAATTCCACAGCACAAGAGAGAAAAAAATTAAAAATTTAAATTTAAATGTTATATTTAATTCAATTCAGTTCAATGTTATTTTTACAGATCGAGTTATGAATTTCAGCAGATACGAAGTTCTAACAACATTCCTAGATGCAAACAAATTGTCCATGACACTGCACTAAAGTATACCAATATTTACAATTATATAACATATTTTCAGTGTGTAAGTGAATGTATAAAATGTCTAAAGTCCAGTATATTGTGTGTGTGTGTGTGTGTGTGTGTGTGTGTGAGAAATTAGTCGGCCTCACCGGTTTCAGTGAATCAGTCTGGGAGCACGATGATAGTAAATCTGTCCCATAAAACTGTCCGAAACTTGGTTTGCAGTCTAAGTTAAGGCAACATCTGTGTGTGTGTGTGTGTGTGTGTGTGTGTGTGTGTTTTAGTCGTCCTACACAATAACCCGCCTCCTCCTCGTCTCTGTCTCCAGTGATTCTCCTTCACTGTGAGATTAATTTCCTTCACATGTTTACGATTTCGGGCCACATGATGGCAGTGTTGGGAAAGAGGACAGATTTAGTCAAGTGGATCGTTATGCCGTTTATTGTATATTTGTGTCAAAGATGTACAAGATTCACTTTGTCCCAAACTTATGAACAAATCCGACTTTTGAACCTGTTCCTGGAATGGAACTCGTTCGTAAGTAGGGGACTCTCTGCACAGCGCACGTGACAATTATCTTTGTCGCAAAGCAGCTTTGTAGAATCAATGAAATAATGAAAATGTATGAAATAAAATGATCAGTTTGATAATACTGACAAATGAATGATAATTCTACAGTAACCCTAAGCCCCATTCCTAAAGCCTAACCCCTATTAATCCCATCCTAGAACTCTAAACTCTAATCCTTTCATCTGTTTGTTATGAAACTAATCACACATGGTCACCATTCTCAGTAATAATTAATAAAAAATTCTGAAATAAACTACATATATTCCTCAAGTATAAAGCTTTATTAAAAAAGCTTTCTTTTGTAAATGGAAAACTGATTCACATTGGTCAGATATAAAGCCTCAAACTTTATCATTAAATGTAAAGCTCAGAGCAGCTTCTGTAGTGTTACAGCGAGACGATTTATTAATCAGCTTATTACACTTCAGATTTTTCCCACAAGCCCCTCTGCAGCTCTCCGGCTGCTAAATATGACGTCACTAACAGAGACGCCGTCGAATGAGGCTCCGGCCAGCGTGAGTGGAAGAGCGTGATCGCCGATATACTGCCTCATCAGCTCTGAAAACACAAACACCAGCATGATTATTATTGTTATTATTGTTATTATTATGATTATTATTATTAATAATAATAATAATAAATTCGAGTGTTATGTGTGTGTGATGTTAGACGTGTCTGTAATGTGTGTTAATGATGATGTAATAAAACATAATAAATCATCTCACCGAGTCGCTTCCAGTGTCCCAGGTGATACTGCGGAATGCAGTTCTAAACACACACACATACACACACACATACACACACACATATATATATATATATATATAATTGAACAATAAACTTCACATCAACATCTGAAAGCCTGACTAAAGTGAATTCTCTCAGCGGGGAGACGAGGCTGAAGCAGGACGAACTCACACAACTGTAACACACTGACTCATGTTCCACTTTAAATCCTCTCTGAGAGCAGCTTCCTGAACTTCTACATCAAGCACACACACACACACACACACACACACACACACACACACACACACACTGGAACGCCTTCGCCGTGCTCTCACCACTGTTCCTGTGTAGGCTTGACTCGCTCAGCGCTCATTCTGTACATTACTGCAATAAACGTTTTACTTCCTGTCGTCGCCTCCACTAACGTTATAAATTTTACACAGTTAACAGATCTGTGGGCTACGGAGAAATATATGCAAAACAAACCTAATCTGGTAATAAATTTATCATCAGTTAAATTTTAAATGCCAATTAAGTGATCAATGACTAATCATTACCATCTCTAGCAGGTTCACACACTCGTCCTCTCACCAGTCTCTCATTACTGTCTCTACGAGAACTGTCTCTACGAAACAGCTGTGATGAGAGGTGAGACAGCTTTGACGGGAGGCGAGCATTGGACGCCGAGAGGTACGACAGTGATGAGGAGTAACGCCAACACACAATGTTTATGATGAAGGTTTAATAGGCCCTAATTATTTGTCCTGACTGTTGATTTTCTCAACAGGGAGACGAGATGAGATTGAATCAGACAATAAGGCACTGACTCATCGTCCAATTAAAAGTCTCCATGGAGAGCGTCTCTCGGAGCCGAGAGTGATCGAGGACAGAGGAATGATAAACACACTGAGTGGAAACGTGCTGCAGTGTTTAATGTGACGGGACTGAGCAGAGTACTGACTACCAGCGAGGGACTTGGGGACACCTGGTGGCAGGAACAGGAACTACATGTCATATTTCTACAAAAATCATATTAATATTACATTCTCCACATCCATGGATGAAGAGACGAGAGACAGGAGTGTCAGACTCAGACTCACCTGCAGTACAGAAGCTTTACTCCACACGGGTGATGATGTAACGTTGAGGTGCGAGCTCATGGCCTGGACCGCTTGATCCAACAGCGCCTGACCTTTCACCTCAGATGGACGTCCTAATGTCTCTTCAAACCAAGCACCTCCCATCATCACCTCAAAACACACACACACACACACACACACACACACACACACACACAGGTGAACATCATCAGTGTCTGATAAATCAGTCATATACTGTATGTACAATAAAAGCTTTAAAGGCGGGGTTTTGGAACTGAACAGAGTGAAAGACACGCCCACTCAGATCTGACCTCATGTTTACATTCAGACCCAAAGACCCAAAGTATAATTTACACAGTATGGACTCTGGGACAGGGACGGACCTTAAAGACACCGAGCGGATCTCGTTTCTATATGACCACAAAGACACGCCCACTTATTTCTGCCCTAAACTCCATATAAGGACAATAAAAAGATGTGAATTAAAAGATGAGCGCGTTCCTGCTGCACCGCGGGACTCTGACACGGGGAGGACAAAACGCTGGACACGTCCCTCTTACATTAGTAATGATTTATGAGCAGGACAGGTGAATTATTTAAAGGTTCGGTGCTCTGTGGAGGACTGAGGGGTATTTAATCCTCTTCAAAATCTTCTTAATGGAGAGAGGAGGGGGGGAGGGGAGGGACTTTTATACAACATAATGCACATAACATTTTCTCATGTTAATAAAGAATGTCTGTGTGTGTGTGTGTGTGTGTGTTTGTGTGTGTGTGTGTGTGTGTGTGTGTGCTCCACACACACACACACACACACACACACACACACACACAATGTATTTTCTCATTATTATTATTATTAGTAGTAGTAGTAGTAGTAGTAGTAGTAGTAGTATTGTTATTTTTTCTCAGAAAAGTTCAACTTCTCTCTGTTTTTGTTTAATTTTGGTAACAATAGAAATTACTTGCCAACTTGAAGCACGCACACCTGGTATTGCCAGCACAAGCCCAAGAGGGAAAGATGTATTCAGGGTTGGAGAACGTGTGACCATTACATGTGAAAAAAATTACTGGGTTACCTTGACAAAGCAATCGTCACAAACAATTAAATGCAGTGCTAGTGGAAACTGGGAATCCTCCCCAGTGTGTGAGGGTAAAATTACAAAAAATATTAAAACTGCTAAAATATTGTTGCCACCATGTTTATATGATACAATATGCACATGCATGTAAACAGTGAAAGACCCAGTGTTGATTTAAACCTTGTAGAGTTTATACAGTATATGCATATATTCACAGAAATGACCTGTGAATATCCTCGTGGTCAACATCTGTTACCTCCAACTGACCAGAACATGAAGCGTTATAAATTAAAGGAGAG
>JAQMYL010000014.1:24825290-24835290 GCA_030014365.1 Clarias pachynema | reverse complement strand
GGTGAGGCATGAGTGTGTGTGTGTGTGTGTGTGTGTGTGTTGATCAGGACTCCAGTAATTAGGCATAGATATAATCAGTTCTATGATATATCACAATATTTAAAACACACACACACACCTCTTGTTAAGAAAAAGGAAAAGCCTCAGCAGGGCGTCACGGCGCTCCATCCTTGCCTTCAGGTTCAGTTCATGTGGATTTCTGCAGGTTCTCCAGTTTCTGCCCAGGTAGCTGGATGTGCGATGCTAAATTACCCCTAAGTGTGTGTGTGTGTGTGTGTGTGTGTGTGTGTGTGTGTGTGTGGTTCCCTGGCGTCCCACCCAGGGTGTATTCCCATTTCACAGCCCGTGTTCTTACTGAAGGTCCTGGATGTCATTGTGTCTCTTCTTCATCCAGCAAACTGAGAACTTTGTATCATTTTAATAAACTCCTGTTGGTTAATGCTTTAAAGACATGTTTTTAAACTGGACTAGTTAATTAGCTCAGACAAATCCTGAAAGGTGTGTGTTGTTGAAAACACACACACACATGTGTATCTGGCCAAGGGCGTCTCCTGAACGCTGTGAATGCTAATGATAAAAAATCTATAGAGTCTATATTTAATATCGACACACACTTGCATTGCGTTTGTTGTAGTTACCATTTCTGCTGTAGTCAGTGGTTTAACACCGGAGGGTTGTCTAAATGAAGGTGTGTGTGTGTGTGTGTGTGTGTGTGTGTGTGTGTGTGTGTGTGTGTGCTCAATGTTCTGAATCAGCAACACCTCCAGCATTTAATGACATAAAGAAGCAGATTTATGAGCTCCGTTGCACTTCTGTAGATTTGTATTGTTTGCGAACAATAGAGTAGAAAATCATTACCATTTCCCTTCATTAACGAACCGTGTTCTCATTGTGCAGAGTTTCACTTCCTATGTGTGTGTGTGTGTATCCATGTGTAATGACTGACTGAAGCAATCCTGTTCACTCACCAACTCTTACACTCTATTGTTGAAAAAAGAATTAGTGAGTGATCGATAGAAAGTGAACATTTCCACACGAACTGCGATTAAATTAAATTAAATCCCGCCTCCTGAGTCTGCTGGTGATTGGCCGACTAGAATCCACATGACACTATAGAATTACTTACTGTATATGAGGTCAGTAACTACGTCTGTCTCAGGATATTCACATCAGCTCCTCACCAGGTTCCTCCAGCCTGCACTCGGCCCTACAGCCACTGAACCCTGAACAGCTCAAGTCAGCTTACAAAACCTCTGAATCGGGAGGAGAACAAGTGTTAAAGCGCCCTCGGACTGTTCTACTGTGTGGACGGGTCACATTCATGACATCCTGGTCTGTTACAATCCTTGTGTACATACAGGTGTGTAAAATGTGCATTTCCTGTTTTTTTTAACCCTCTGTTAACAAGGAAGTGTTTCTCACAGATGAGTGGAAAGTGTTTATATTCACAAAATGATGAGTTCCTGAGTTTCACAAGAGTTCCTGAGGTTTGCTAATTCCCACAACACACTCACTGGCTCAAACTGACTCCGGTGAAATCTCCAAACAGAAGAAATATTTACTCCTGTGATGCTACAGCAATCTTGTCCATACCTTCACTCTCACATCAATCATGGAGACACTGGCCAATCAGGGGTGTCTGTTAGCAAACACATGTGGATGAGGGACGGATAGAGTATTACAGTATGTTCCTCTCCTCTGAGTGTATTACCTAAATCTCCTAATCTCCATGCATGTCTCAGAGGAAGCACATGTTAGCCCTCTCCCTTCCTGGTTGGTGGCTCTTTTCTTGATGAGGGAGTGACCTCAAGATGGAATGATGAGATTTCAAAGAGGTGTTTAGTTTTGCTCTGTCCTCGAACCCTCGGACCTGTCTCTCCTTCTGCTATTAGATTAGATGCTTCTGTAATTGGTGTCACTTGCCAACTAAACTGAAGTCATCCTGATCAGTACCCCAGGAGCAGCCATTTAAGTTATGTTCAGCCGTTATTCGTCACATATACATAACTGCACAGTGAAATTTTTTATTCTTTGCATATCCCAGCTTCTTGTTAGTAGGTTGGGGTCAGAGTGCAGGGTCGTCCATTATACAGCAGACAGGGTTAAGGGCCTCGCTGAAGGGCCCAACAGCGGCAACCTAACAGAGCTGGGGCTCGAACCACCGACCTTCCGATCAGTAACTCAGAGGCTTAAAAAGCCGAGCCACCACCGCTCCTATTTAGCATAACCTTAAGAACTTGCTGAAGAGATAATAGCCTTAAAAGAGGTTAAACACCCTGTCAAAGATCATCAAAAGTTAGAATACTTAATATCCACCAAACCTCCAACAAGCAGGATGGACAGTATTTTCCTAAAAAAACCTAAAATTCCATTCTGTTTAAATTATTCCTGGACCCTTTCTCTTGCCATTCCTGCAAATCGAACCTCACTTTGGCAGCTGGATCAAGAAAAATCTCAGATCGGAGAAAATCACCCGACTCCACCAAACTGTTCTAAGAAACAGGCACACTGGAGTCACCAAGGCCCAGCAGGTCCTCACAAGAAGCCCGACAAGACGGATCATTCCTTTGAAGTGCTGCCAGCGTGAACACTCGTGATGTGCACAAGCAAGATCAGCTCAAAGTGTGAGATTCAGCATCCAGGTCTAATTATCTGTAGGAGTTATAGTTCATAGAGTTATTTTGTATTAAGGTGATTAATGCTGTAACCAGACTTTGACCTTAACTGTATGCTGTTTTATACAAAGCGTCGCTTTGATCTTTGTTTCTCTCAATCTCCTCACATCTCCCTGAGCTCCTGTTGCATCAATTTCATACTAGTGCTGTTATTTTTTCCTCCATAATTTATCACACTCTGAGCCAATAAGATCTGTCGATGAACAGCGTTATTGTGATTCTGTAGTTATTTGCAGGATAACAGAGTAAGCGCATCACGTCGCTCTTCTTTCACTTTTCAATCCATCCATTCGAAGCCTGGGACTGATTAATTGGAGCAGGAGCTCCTCATAAATCCATAACGGTTATTTACAGATCTGTCCCGAAGCTCTTCTTTTTCACATTTCCTCTTCAGTCTCCCTACAGTAGCTGTTATGAATATTAATCTACATCATATGTAGTGACGTTATAGCTGAATTTTATTTCTAGCTGATTTATGGCAATTTATCAAATTAATGAATAATCATTTTATTCTTGTTAATTCCAAGCTCTGGCTCCAGCATCACCTCCAGCATGTGTGCTTTGATAGTTTGAGATCCCTGAAGTCATTAAATCAAACAGAGCGCAGGTTCCCAACTGTGCTCCTGCACATGTTAGTGTTTTCCTGCTCTGTCACACACACTTCTCTTCAAAAAATGCTGTTAATTATCTGATTAGTTAAACACTACGGTATGCAGGACAGGGCTTCTCCAGGATCCTGGTGAGGAACAGTGGCAGGCGGTCAATAAGGGGCGCAGGGGCGCCGCCCCCTTAAAGTTAGGCAGAGAAGAATGCTATTTTAAGATGTAATTATTAAACATAATAATTATTTAATTTAATAATGAAATAAGGTCATTTAGTCACAATATTCTGCTGTATTTCTTAATATAATTTATTTACAATAAAAAAAAAATCTAAACTGCATTACGTTCATACGTGTTTGTGTACGCGGGGCGGCAGACAAACGAGTGCCTATGTAGACACGTTAACTTTTGAAAAGCATATTATTTGAGCCTAAGCACTAATTAGATTTTTTCAAATCATTCTTGGGGCGAATCCCCGAACCCTCCCACTTTTGTTCTTAGCAAATCAATATTGTTTTTAAATATTTGGGCTCATGTGATTGGACCATTCTCAACGAGTCTTATTAACGCTCAGCAGATTGTTAGTTAATGTATTGAATAGTGATTGACGTGGAAGCAGCTAAATATGAGAGAAAATTCTGTAATTTTTTCGCTAAAATACCCCTTCGCAAGGCGATCGGACGAAGAAAGAAAAAAGTTCGACCTGATCTTCTAATTAAGCAGCAGTCACGTGACCATGGCCGAGCTTACACTCTGTGCTTTTCCAGCACTTCTTATGGCAATTTACAGACGATTATTAAAAGTTACATACCCCACCCCTCAAAAAAAAAATTTTGCACCAGCTACCCCTGGTGAGGAACCTGTGAGATGGAGGACACCAGGTTAGAGAGCATTCATGGAGAAAGCAGGATCTGATCTCAAGATATGAAACAAAATTGGTGAGCACCAGTGTGTTATGACACGATACTGGATCTGATCTACTGCACCGTGATCCAACTATCTGATCACATGACCAGCCTCAGGCAGAGTATCCCAGTATAGACTGATTAATAAGTCAGATTCAATTTGTTCACAATCACACGGACCTTTAAATAACACCGTTGTGCTCGAGTCTCTTTCCTAATTAAGAGCGATGGAACCAGCATGTTTCTCTCCCACCTCTACTTTCATTTAATTCTGTCCTTTGTTAAGTATTCTTCTTTATTTAAAAATTCTTTTTCTTTTTATTCATTTGCTGATACCTTACTTCCCTTCTGACTTCCTGTCCGCCTTTTTGATGTGATCATCTCTTGTCTGACTTCCTGTCTCATTCCCCATCTGACCTCCTCTCTCACATTCTGTCTGACTTCCTGTCTGATCTTCTGTCTGACTTCCTGTCTGATCTACTAGTCTCCTTGCCCTGACATGTGTGTGTCCAATCCCATACGCTGTGACACACGTTTCCGTACGAGCAAATATGTTTTTAAAAGCACAACATTTCCACAGGATCCCTGACTTAATGTGTTTCTCCACTATGGAGCCATCAAAAGCCAGCTCACACACACACACACACACACACACACACACACACACACACACACACACAGACATACTTGTGCAACCAGTTTTTGGGGACTACACGCTGGATTCCAGACTGTGGGGACTTGTGTTGATAAAGGGTTTAGGAGCAAATAGTCAACAGATTAATGTTTCAAATTAAGCCCTAAACATAGCTGTCACTTTGAGTTTAAGGAAAAAAAACGTTGTTAAAGCCACCTGACATTTCTATCCAATGTGGGGACAATTTCAGGTATACCAAACTTACGAGAACAAGCTAATACACACACACACACACACACACACACACACACACACAACGTTCTGGTATTTCTACAATGTAGGTACTTGTGAATAATGTGGAGACAATTTTTACAAACAAATAAGATGTAACTAAAATGCATATTTGTAAGACAGGAACTGAGTAAGTCAAATGAAAATCAACCACCCTTTATTCATTTCTTTTTAAACTTAGATTTGACATAACCCTAACCCTAACCCTAACCCTGACATTTGCAGTTCAGTGTTTATTGCACTTTCTTAGAAATTTCCTTAAAACTCAATACTTAACATTAGTTATACAGGTATATATAGAACGCAAGTACTTTAAATGTACAGAAACAATTGGACAATAAGATTTTTCTGGCATACCTTTATTAACGAAAAGAAAAAAAAGTATGTAGGAAAAAAGTAGAGAATTTTAATCAGTTACATCCTCCTTTTCAGAGCGGAGACTGACTACTAACAAAACAAAACTGTCTTCCAATACAACAAGCCTTATAAAACTGTTTTCCCTTTTTTCCTATGCAAGGTTTGATGAACATTTACAGATGATTTTCAACCACTTTTACTTCACTGGTCTCACATTTCTTAAATTGTAACAACCTTAAAACCTGAATAAATGCAGAACACAAAATTTCTTCATTTTCATAAAAGCTTACAATGCTTGTTTAGCAAATACCACCTTAGGGAAATGATGTTCTACTGGTTGGTTCTGTTGTTTCTCTGCTGAGGTTTCTGGGTCCTGCTATTGTAGATGGTCTTAAGTCTACTTCTGCTTCTATGTAAACACAGACCAAATGCATTCCTTTTTGAATACTTATACTCAACAATAACAAGCCCTGATAGCACCATTAATGTATGTTCAGTGACACAGGTTCCACCAGACCACCACATACACACTGTCTGGCCAACTGGTGACAAAACAGTCACCAATTCAAAATAATTTTCATCAAGAACAATCCTTATTGATTGCTTAAAGTACTAGGATAGAGTTAAGAACTGTCCGATGATTTATTTATAACTTAAAGGATAGTGCTGAACCCACAATGAAAAAAATTGAACCCTCAATGTTCCAATGAAGTTGGGACGTTGAGTATAACGTAAATAAAAACAAACAGGACACTATGACCTGCAAATCCTTGTTAACCCATATTCAATTTAAAACACCATAAAGAGAAGATATGCAATGTTTAAACTGATAAAGTTGATTGTCTGTTGCAAATATTCACTCATTTTGAATTTGACGCCTGCAACACGTTCCAAAAGAGCTGGGGCAACAAAAGACTGGGTAAGTTGGCGAATGCTCCAAAAACACCTGTTAACTTGAACTAAGCTGAATAGTGAAAAGTTTTAGAAAAAAGAAAGAAAAAAAGAGGTCATTTTAGGGAAAAAACCCAAAACATTTACAATTAGTATATTGTGTTAAAACATAGTGTGGGGACTAGTGTGTACGATACCTGTTACACATTGTATATTGTGGGGACCTGACATCTAAATAATTAAAAAAATACTTTATAAAAGCAGTTTCAGACCTGGCTGCAGGGGGTGGTCTCATGTAGTGAGTGTTGGGTGTGATGGTGATCATCTCCAGAGGCTCCATCTGACTCCAGACGATTACAGTCAGCTTAAGGTAGACTTTTTATCACCTGTAACGAGCACAACAGTCCACAATAAGAAAGACTTTAAGACTAACACACTCCAAGCAAAGAAGTAATTTCCAGAGAAATTTTTTTTTTTTAATGAAAATTGTGTTGTCCTGACGTGTGTAAATGTACATGTTAAACCACTCAATTCTGTTTCCTGTGTGCTGCACTGCATGGCGTCTATGGGAGTCACATGACAAAAGAACGAACGATTCGGACCAGAAGATATGATGGTGAGCTGCTCATTCTGTTTATCATAATATGTCCTTAGCTGCATTGTAATGTAATTGTAACAGTAAATTACTGGAACTATAGCCAGAGTTTGTGTATGTAGACGTGTTGGGGGTCTGTTTATTGAAAATGTAACATTTTATTTTGAATTAAATGACTAAAAAAAAAGGATTCGTTAATTTTGATGAATGAGAATCGAAGAACTGAGTCACTAAAATGATCCAAACTTCACATCACTAGTAACTGGCACCATAACTGCAATTTTGGCCGTAACCAAAACTGAATCTAGGTCTGATGCTACAGTCTTCATAAAAATGAATAAACACTAAAGGTGGAGGTAAAGCATTAAACAGCGGTAAACAGTAAACACTTCAGAAAGCGATGTATTCAGTGTTGTGTACACACTCTCCTACAGTACACATGCTGCATCTATTGTCTATCTATTGTCTCATTTCCTAGGCTCAAGACTTTTCCACAGTACTGTATGTGCAGAGCATTTACTGTGTAAAACATGCAGCGGTTAAAGCAGAGTATTTACCTGAGTGCAGGAAGAAGAGCTGTGCAGTGGAGATGATCTCCAGAGGCCATTCCACAGTGTCTCACCTGAAACCATACATCAGTTACTATCTCATTTAGTAACACCGTCATCTTTATTATTATTATTATTATTATTAATGACTCTATACACAGACCTGATAGTTTAAAGAATCAGGACATGTGTGTGTAACAGAGCTGTGTGATCAGGATGTACAGTATATGAGTGTGAGTGTAAATGTAACTCAGCTCCTGCAGTATGAGTTTATTAACACATGGCACTGAGCTGCGTCTCTGATGCGCAGTGTCACTAAAATCACGCGTCACACAGAAGCTGGTACACATTTAGGATAAAAGGCCGAGACTGAAGTTCCATGTGATTAAACCTAACCAGCTCGTCTGTTCTGATCATAAACACAGACCGCGCATGCGCCGGTACACATGGCCGCGACGCCGCCAGAAACACCGGCGCAGCTGATCAAGTTAGTTTTCTCAGGACGTAAACACTAACCAGTAACGGAATTAAACTGTCTTAAATCCATATTACACAAGTTTATCTATTAGATTCCTCCTCAGACCGGCGCTCAGTGCAGCTCAAACCGAGTGTAAACAGGAATAAATACGGCGCACACTCGCGTCCTGAGCTGTCCGTGTGAGGTGAAGTGGGACAGGACTCCTGTTAGGGTGTTGTGGTGAAGCTGTTGTCCTCACAGGGTCTCCTGAGAGCGGCTGAGCTCCACTTCCTGTAGTGCGATCACTGTAGCCCCTCCCCCCACCTGAGTCGGACCACACGCGCTAGCAGAACTGGCTAGGCTAATCAAACACCACTCTCATACAGTTATCTAAAGGGTTTCTCACCTTTAAACTCATTAATGTATAAATCATGTAATGTATGTAAGAGATAGTGTCCTGTGTGGTTGCGCTGATCCACACCAGGCCTTCACCTGATTTCACGTCATGGTGAAAGTTTCCTGACTTGGACTTTGTCTAACTGAGCTGAACGTCCTCCTTTAATACGTCCACAGGCCCCAGCATACACAGGTGTACCAGGTGCTTAATCAGTCCACTACACCTTTCAGCCAATGAGGTTGTACTGTACTGAGAAGTCCCACCCTTAATGAGTCACTGAACAACAAACCACCTCATTGGTTCAACTAGCAGTGACCTCGTTCCGCTTGTTAACCAATAAGAGTTCAGCTGGATTACGTCAGAAAGTGTGTTAACGAGTTGTTTTTTCAGTCTACGGCCAGCAGGGTGGTTTACACACTTGTGAGGCGTGGTGCCGATACACGCGCACACACACACTTTGTTACGTGTAAATGTAGATATTGGGGACTACAGAGAAAATGGGGGGAGGGGGGGGGGGGGTTCAGCTTGGTGAGATATACATGCTACAGTGTACAGTGGCTAATAAAGTGGGGACTCGGTTTTAGGTCCCCACTTTCACGCAAGTCCCCAGTTGATGGATGTGTATCCCGGTCGATGTCCCCACATTAATAGCTTTGCGAGTACACACACACACACACACACACACACACACACACACACACACACACACCGCAGTGAGGAGGTGTATACATCACAAACACACAAGCAGACAGTTGAAGGTCTTCCAGGTCATTCATAAACATAGTGGAATGCCCTGGAACACACACACACACACACACACACACACACACACACACACACACAGCTCTCACCAGTAAAAAAAAAAAGAAAAGTGGACTCCAGGAAAATTCTACGGTCCCTTCAGAGATTCTTTTAAAGCACACAGTATAAAAGAGTGTATGCAGACAATTTGTGTGTGTGAGTGTGTGTGTGTGTGTGTGTGTACATGTGTGTGTGTGTGTGTGTGAATCTAAAGTTAGCTCCCCTCTTCTCCTTCTCGTCTTACACAGTTATCCTTCATCCACTCTTTTCACAAACATGTGCGTGACACACAAGGCAAACACTGTTTTATCGGAAAAATAAACAAGGAATCTCTCCAATGACATTTGATTGAGCATCACACTAACGGAATCACTGCTGTAAAGTAAAAATAAAACAAATTAACCTCCACTGTACCTTAAAAATCGCAACAGAGCAGTGTTTCTATGTAGAGCAGAGAGAAAGAGTGTGTGTGTGTGTGTCTGTGAAGTCAAAAGTAGGAGGGGTCTATATGTGTGTGTGTGTGTGTGTGTGTGTGTGTCACTGTGTCCAATGACGCGTGCGCACACAGACACAAAGAGCAGGCTGAGCCTTGAGCAGAGAGAGAGAATCGATCTTTAACCTCTCTAATGAGACTTGCTTTTGCTTTACACACGCGCTGTACACACAAGCATACAGACACAAAATAAAATGTGTTTTACGCGCACACACGTGGTCACAGTGTTATAGTAAACAGTACACACGTGCACGGATGTTAATTATACCAGTAAGAAACTCGCACTAAGACCCAGCAGGAGAGATGATTACCCACAATTCCGCAGCACAAGAGAGAGAAAAACCATTGGCTCAG
>JAQMYL010000014.1:24452526-24467968 GCA_030014365.1 Clarias pachynema | reverse complement strand
CCGCGGGCGCAGGTATCACAGATAATAGAAAACCGCTTAGCGGCACAGATTATTATTTTTTACTCCAGGTTCGTCTGTCGCCCCCCACGTGACATAAAAAAATGCCGCCCTGGGCGGCTGCCCACTTCGCCCATGCCTAAAACCGCCACTGAGTACGGCTCAAAGCAAATATGAAAGCCAACCATACCTGAATACAAAAGTGGACTGCTGTTAAGCATGAGACGTCAGTGGTGCTGTTTGTATCCTCTGAAATCTCTGTGAGCCTCATCCTCTCATCCTCTGACCTCCACAATTATAGATGATAAAGTAAGAAGGGGAGGGTCGCTCTTAACGATTTATTCTCGAAATATCAATAATATATGTGCAAATATCTCATGATAAAATAACACCATAAATAGATTTATACACACAGTAGTGTGAAGGAGAGAGACAGTACGAGAGAGAGAAAGAAATCAGGAGACAGGATTAAAGAGAGAAAAACAGGTAGAGAGAAACTGGGCAGTGGGGTATAAAGAGAGAGAGAGGGAGGGACAGGGATGGAGGAGAAAATAAACTAGGAAACAGAGAGAGAGAGAGAGATTAGGGTCTGTGTGTGTTCCTGCACTAGCCACTAGAAGGAGCTCTTGCTCTTTGCTAACACACAGGATCAGCTCAACATGCCAGTGCTGGGGGAAATTCCATTACACACAGGCTGTGTATTACATGTACAGACAGACAGACAGGCAGACAGACAGGCAGACAGACAGAGAGACAGATAGACAGGCAGCTCCTTTATTGATGCTATAAGAAAGAGTGCAGAATGAAGTGCGGTTACAGAGAGTAATAAACACAGACGCACGGGGAAATAAAAAGAAAATACAATAAATACAGTCAGAGACAATAAATAAAATAAAGCAGTGTGTGGGATAATAAAGTCTACAGTGATGTTATATTACACACACACACACACACACACACACACACACACCATGGAAAATATATATACTAACTATAACACTAATAAAAATTATTAATAGATTAATAAAATGATGTTTGTTTTAATAATGAAGTGTTTATTGTGTGTGTGTGTGTGTGTGTGTATGGTGTTTGATGCAGTGACCCTGACATCACTGTTTCTGTTCCAGATTTCCTCAGGAAACAAAGACATGAAAAGACCATTTCCACAAAAAAAAATCCATCTTGTGTGTGTGTGTGTGTGTGTGTGTGTGTGTGTGTGGGAGGATCCTTTGACACCGAGTTCATCTTATTTTTCATTCAGGTTCTGCGAGTCTCTCATCATCGGCTCTCGCTCGTTTGTCAGAGTTTTAATGATCAGTAGTGAACAAATCCCTCGTGCTTCTACTGAAGAGATGAGAGAGAGAGAGAGAGAGAGAGAGAGAGAGACAGATACAGAGAGAGGGAGAGACAGAGAGGGAGAGACAGAGAGAGAGACAGAGAGAGAGAGAGAGAGAGAGAGAGAGGGAGAGACAGATACAGAGAGAGAGAGAGACAGAGAGGGAGAGACAGAGAGAGAGACAGAGAGAGAGAGAGGGAGAGAGAAGGAGAGGGAGAGACAGATACAGAGAGAGAGAGAGACAGAGAGAGATGAATATTTTGCACGAATAGGTCTATTAAAGGATGGAAGGTAAAATAAATGAACGCAGCTTGTTGTTGCTCCACTGAACTGTAGTTTATTTCTCTAATTAAGGTGAATATGGAGAGAATGAGGCGAGACGGTGAGGGACGAGTGTTCGTAGCTGCTGTAGCGTCAGTGACAACAGGAAGTGTCCTGTAACAGCCCAGCTTTAGATCAGTGACCTTTACACAGTGGGGGTCACGGCGTGACTTTCAGCTGTACGTTTGTGATCTTTACCGCCGTAACTGATAGATCGAGTCACATGGGGCCGCTTATTTAATTAGCAATTAGCGCTTTGATGTTGATTTGTATTTTCAATAAGAACAAAAGTGCAGGAATTTACTAAAGATTTTTTTCCCATCCATCTCTCTAAACGCTAACAGGTTTTAAAGTACACATCTGCCGATTGTTAGGTGATTTAACCGCCAGTTTCAACATCTGTTGATGAATATCAGGAAAGGGCAAAGCGAGGTGAGAGAAACGGAGCAGGAAGACTTTTCTGTTCAAATAACGCTGAATTATTCATCGCGAAAGTATTCTGACTAATAAAAAGGATCAAAAATTTGATTCTGACGTTTAAGAGCAGTAAAGTGTAAAGAACATGCCTCCTCTGCATCCTGTGTGATAAATGTTTTGATTTCATGCAGATTTTAGTGTCGCGTCCTCACACTCGCTTGTGTTCGCCTCTTTTTGCTTCTCACATCCTACATGTCTGTTTTTGACCCTCTTGGGTTTCCATAGTGATCTCGTCTGTTCCTTATCTCTGAATTTCAGGCTGATTCTGCAACTGTCAAACTGACTATATAATCATTTTATTATTTTATATAATAAAATTGTTTATTTAGTCATGACAATTTTCTTTTAATTGCAGGTAAACCTAACATTAGCTAGCTCCCGGGAAAATACATTTTTTTAATTAAACAAATCGTTTACCTCAAATTTGCTGGTTGGATTTTATTAAACATTATAATGTTAGCAAAACTGGCTACTGTTTTATCTAACATGCTAGATAAAACAAGCAAGCATAGCTTCTGATTATAATGACACAACTAAGTGGGTCGTGTTTTAACTAGCATGCTAGCAAACCTGGCTAGTGCCATAACTGTTATAGCTATGAATGCTAGCTACATTAGATAATGTACGTAACTACAGTTTATGCTAAGCATTTCCCTATGGCTGAAGGAAAAGTTATTGTGAGATGTTTAGGCAAGTTCGAATTTGCTATCAACTTACTGAAATGACTTTAAGCTCCTCCCCTTTAATGATTGAGAGCAAACCAGCACAATTAAATGTATTTCTGTAGAACTTAATATAAAAACAAATGTTTTCAGAAGACCACAGAATCACCTGTCTGTCCTACTTTCTCTTTTCACACCTGGTTTGGAGGATTGAGCTAAGCTGGACCCATTCCTGCAAAGTTATTAGCTAATCTCTGAACACGTCATTGTGTTAGCGCTGTAAACCGTAAGAATGTGACATTTTAAACGAGATTAAATTTATGTATGGCTTAATTTTTATCATTTATTTAAAGACCGATAAGAGATAAGAACTCGGACACGACACAGCTAATAACACAAACACTCCCTTTAAGTAACATGACTAGCTAGCATGCTGTCATCAATTAATGTTTTTTTTTTTTTTTAAACATATTTTTAACATATTGTTTTTTAAATGCTGATGAGACATTAATCATTTCAAAACTTCAAAAGACCTGATAGTAATTTACATTACACAGATTTGCTAGTCGGACACTTTAGCTAACTTGTTAGATAGTTAGATAGATAGATAGATAGATAGATAGATAGAGTACTTTATTAATCCCAAAGGGAAATTGTTAGCATTTGTTTGCTTCCTTTTTATTAAAATAAATAAAATAATAATGATTCCAAACATAGATTTCAACAAAGAAGTAAAGAAAAATGTTTGTTATTTCTTCAGTGCTATTAGCATCATACACTCACAATTAGCTAGCTAGCTTAGTTAACTTGATAATTTAGGCTAGTGCTAACAGGTTTCTAATTAAAAAAGACAAACAGCATTTTAGCAAAAGTGATTTGAGTGAATTTGTGCCACAAACTGATCTAACTGTCTATCACTCGCCTTTTACTTCTGACTTTGCTAGTAACCTGACTTCAATTATGTTGGTATTTTTGCTTTCAATCTAGCATGTGCTAGTGGCTAATTAGCATGACAGTTAAAAAAATAATTTGATTTGCATTAGGTTTGTTTTTGTGTCATTTATTTGTCATTCCATATCTAACTATCAATGTTTATTAAGTGGAACAGAGCAAAATACTAACATGAAATTCTAAACAAACAACAACAACAAAAAAAAACTAGCAAACTAAAAATGTATGTTTGAAGCAGAAAAACTGACTTCCTTTAATATGGATTTTCATACAGCAAAATGCCTCAGACGTGTTGCTGTAAAATCCAAACAGACGTCCCGGGGCAACAGGACGCCACAGTGAGACGGAAAAGTGAAATCCAGTCCATATGTTCAGGTTTTATCTGATAGCGCGGGAAAAGGAAAAAACGGCTAAGTGCAGTCCTTCAAAAAGCTCGCTTATCGTCTGCTGTTTAACATCATCGGCTCCGGATTCATCCTCGATAACGCTCAACCTTTTGATCTCTCGCATGCAGCCGCTCGCGTCACCTGCCCACCATTTTTCCACCATCAGATACGAGCTAGCGTTATTAGCATTAGAGATAACGTTATCAGAAGTGCTTATGGCGTTGGAAGAATAACGCAATCTGCTACAATATAAACAACCAAACCTGAGCAAACAAACACGATTAAACACCTCAACGAGAGAAACGATGGGGGATTTAACACCGCCTCCAACGCGACAGAAAATGAGTTCAACATACTCACTAGTCAAACAATGCACGGGAAAACTAGCATGCTAACAGAAGACACTATGCAAACGCGTACACATTTAATTTTAGCAAAGAACACTTACAGAAGCAGTATTTGACCAAATGAATAATTACATTTCATTCATCATTATATACATTTATATTAGTCTTTTTAATAAAAAACAAACAAAAACAAGCAAAAAAAATAATAAATGGTCCACTGGACTTCCTTTTGACGTTTTAGCTAATGCTAGTCATGTCCTGAAGCTAAACTAAGAATATTAAGCCAGCTATAAAGCAGCTATACATCAAACGCAATTAAACTGACCATCAAATGCTGTCAAGACATTAGCGAGAGCTAATTTAAAGATGGTGACTTTAAAATAAAAAATGTAGAATTTTTAGCTCTTCCAGGAGTCGCATTCTCTCATCATCTATTATTGTCTTACTCTCTGCCTGTCTCCCCACATCTACCTGTCTCACGCCCTCCTACTCTCACTCTCTGACTGTCTCGCTCTCCCTGTCTCATTCTCTTCCTGTCTCTTTCTCTCTCTCTGTCCATCAAAAATGATCTGAGAGCTCAGCTGATGTTCAGGCAAATTTGTCTAAAATGTTAAATAATTCGATCCTTGAGTAAAGACAGATATTTTGTCAGGTTGTTATTTTCAGGTTGTTCCTCTCTAACAAGAAGGGCAAAGGCTCGACCACACCAAACCTCTTCCTGGCTGTTTCTATGGTAACAGAGATCAGCTGCACAGACGGCAGTAGACATGTGATATTAACATCCGAACCCTTCATGACCTTATTAAGCTCCGAGTACGAGCCCGAGTCAGAGTCGCTCGCGGTGCTGGTGTTCAGACTCGGGTTCTGCAGCGGCTTCAGTGGAATTTTAACATCACCTGTGTGTGTGTGTGTGTGTGTGTGTCTCAGGTTCACCGTCGTAAATGTAGTCCAGTGTAGCTTCATATTCGAGCCACAACTAAACACTGAGACTGACAAGCTGTGTGTGAAGATAGTGAAATGGTAATGTGTATATATATATATATATATATATATATATATATATGTGTGTGTGTGTGTGTGTGTGTATACACTATATGTGTCAGTCAAGTGGAAGAAATCCTCGCTTCAGGTGACTGAGACACGCCTCTGATTCTGAAGCTGAAGAGGACTGAGAAGTTATGAGGATGAGCTGTGGGTCAGAGACAGAGAGAGACAGAGAGAGAGACAAATACAGAGAGAGACAGAGAGGGAGGCAGAGAGAGACAGATACAGAGAGACAGAGAGAGAGGGAGACAGAGAGAGAGATACAGAGAGAGAGAGAGAGAGAGAGAGACAGAGAGACAGAGGGAGACAGAGAGACAGATACAAAGAGAGAGATACAGAGAGAGAGACAGATACAGGGAGACATACAGAGAGAGAGACAGAGAGGGAGGCAGAGAAAGACAGAGAGACAGATACAGAGAGACAGACAGAGAGATACAGAGAGAGAGAGAGAGAGAGAGAGAGAGAGAGACAGATACAGAGGGAGACAGAGAGAGAGAGAGAAAGATAAAGGGAGACAGATACAGAGAGAGAGAGAGAGAGAGAGAGAGAGAGAAAGATAAAGGGAGACAGATACAGAGAGAGAGAGAGAGAAAGATAAAGGGAGACAGATACAGAGAGAGAGAGAGAGAGAGAGAGAGAGATGGATGAGCAGGTCAATACTGGAGCACAGAGGCTAATTTCTGGGAGACCTTCTTGGATCGTTAGCCAAGCGGACAAGTGAAGAGACAGAAGAGCCTGTGTCATCAGTCGTCCTCTCTCTCTCTCTCTCTCTCTCTCTCTCCGTCTGTCGGCTGTTTGGAGATGAATCCCTGTGTAATGAGTTCAGAGCGCGGGTCAATATGGCCAGTCGATACCGATAACCTGCAACACAAACACTCCAAACGCTGCTCGCTCTCTAAATCGATGCTCTTTATCCTGCCTGTAGTGCGCACTACTTAGCAACGGTGCGTCCCATTGACCCGCGCTGTCTCTTCACATTTCACAGCAGCACAACCTTTATTTCAAACACGTCCCGAGTACACGCTGCCGTTACAGGCGACAATCCTGATCCAGGAGTTAGCTAGCCAGCGTTAAGCTACAGCACACGACTACACCAGTTTAACTCCATTAGACACCTGCTAGAGTCGTGTCACATCATGACTGGGTGCTAATTAGATGATTATATTCATTAAAACAGTTAAAGCTTCCATTTGGATCCTTTGCTACTTAATTAAATACGTCTTCGTTAGCTAACACACTAGCGATCGATGGTGCTAGCATGTTTTATCATGGACAGTGAGGATAAGAACTGAGACGACGACAAACATGCAGCGAGTGACAGGAACAGGAAACGTGTGATGAGAGACGAGAACTGGCGTCTGAGCGGAGCGTTCGTCTACAGTGACTGAGGTCATCACTCCATACAGCCGTGCTGAGCAGAAAAGCATCTCAGGACACACAACACCTCATCTCAAGCCTTAAAGTCACGTGAGCTACAACAGCTGGAGAGCACATCTGGTTCTTCTTGGAGAACAGGAAGCCGAGGTTCCAGCAGGTACGGACTCGGACACGTCTCACTCACACGTCTCTTGCTCACGTTGCTCTTTAAGGTTCTTGTTAACCGCGCAGCTCACACTCGCCGTATTTAAGCCCAAGAACGGAACTGTCCTTCAGCAGGCGTCCGCGTCCGGAGCCCTCGTGTGCTAAAGCTGGAGAGATGAAGATCACACCTCGCTCTGATCCCTCATCACCACGTCTGGGGAACGTTAAGGGAAAGGCAGGACGTTTCAGGAAGGAATGTGAGAAGAAAAAAATAAAAAGCTCTGATAAACTGCAGATGTGCAGGAACAGCTCGTGTGAGGTTAAACAGAACAGTGTCGCGACCTGAAGACATCATTTCCTTCCTTTATGCAGCCTCAAATATTATATTATTAATATATTATATTCATTAATTTTATATGAGCTGTTAATATACTATGCTAAATATTTCATTCAAAATTGTTTAAAAAAGTCTGTCCTGATTTCTTTCTTAGTAAAACAAACTTTAACCTTTAAAAAAAAAAAAAAAATTATTCGTTAAACACAAAAATAGAGAAATAAAAACAGCAGTGCAGTCGAAGCGTTACCGCTAGTTTCTGATGATTTAGCCGTTTGAGTTTGTAACGGTTGTTTGTCGCGTACACGACGGTGCATTCATTGCATTCATGACATTTGACAAATAAATAAACAGTTGACTCATTTTTTCCACGTGAATGAATAAACAAATAAAGACGCAGACAGAGGTGATGCAGATATAAGGTCCAACCTTTATTCCGTACATTTTTAAACCATGAATGTTCAATTTTTTTTATTTTCACGCCTAAAACTCTACTTGTTCTGTATACAAGATTCTAAGAAAAGAACAACTGCACAACACCACAAGGTCGACAGAGACAGTCCATCAGCTCAGTCCTCGTCCGCCCGCCCGCCCGCCCGCTCGCTCCGGCCACGAATGTTCGTCTGTAAAGGTTCATGGAGTTCGACCGAGAAGGTTTGTAGATTTGTTGCGTTTGGCTCTTCATCAGAGAGAGAAGACGAGACGCTTTCCCTCCGACACCCGTCTCTCCCTCCTAAAGACCGTACTCTAATACTCTGTGTCAGAAATCGTCCAATCAGAGCCTTCCGGTTCCTCTTTGCATAGATGGCAGCTCGCCCCTGTGACCACGCCCCTCCACCCTCTGATTGGACAGATTTGTTTCCATGGGTTTTTGATCGCAGCCATTTAATTTTCTAGAAACATTTAAAAAGTCTAATAAATTTACAATGCCAACTCTTGTTCCAAGGTAATATCAACAGGATATGTACAATAACTTACAGAAACCGGACGGGAATATTCGTAATACATATTCATCTGCAAAGCAAAACAGGCAAAAACGGAGAGAACTGGTTACGTGACACGGTCCAGGCGCAGCAGCACTGTCCTCGCGTACCGGCGCAGCACACGGGTTAAGACTATTCTCCAGCAGGAACCGCCGTCCAGCGTCTTCACTGAACATCGACACCGGGGTAAATACAGGGGTGGGGGGATGGGGTGGGGGGCGACACCGGGTCCAGCGCTAATCAGTAAAAAATACCATGTTCTGTACACGCGAAAAGCAAATAGGAAAAGAAGTACAAACGCATTTTCACTTTATCACGCAGGAAAAAAATAAAATAAAAAGGCAGTTGGATTAATATATTAATGTTAAAACCAAACTCCTCGTGACTCGTCCCCGATTTTGTCTTCACCCTCGTCGGTATAAAATACAAGCAGAACCGTGTGCTTTTTAATCCGAGGTACAAATTCTTTCTTTTGTACAAATGATACATAATAAGTGCATCTCAGAGCGAGTCTTTTCCGCCACGTTATCGCGCCTCCACCTCTTTAGGATTACGCGAAGGGGAAAACTCCCTCGTGTCTTGCGTAGTCCGTCTCGGGGAATTGGGACGGACCGAGGGGACGAGAGGCGGGGGGGCGCTGAGCGCTGCTGTCGGGGGAGGCCGGTACGGCATCGCCCCTAGATGAGGCAAAAACGGGGGCATGTGAGGTAAGTGCCCCTCCATCGGAGACTGATGGAGTTGGTGGAGTCGGGCGCGTTCCAATTCGTCACGCAAGTGCAGTCGCTCTCGCTCCTCGGCCTGCTGCCTGATCCGCTCCTGCTCCCTGCGCACTTCCATCAAGTGATCCTGGTGCGAGTACTCGTGCGGTTCCCGTTCCCGGTAGTTACGGTCCACCTCGTATATCCCCGGGAATCGGTTCCCTGCCTCGGACCGCATTTGGAAGTCCATTCTTCGCTGGAGGTCCAGATTCCGATACGCCTCGCGGAGAGGGTCCCAGGAGAAGGCGGGATGAGGGAAGCGGTCGCGATTCGCCGTCGCGGCGAAGTGTCCGACGCCCACGAACGGAGCCAGGCGAGCGCGGTCGAGCATGTTCAGCCCGCCCATCTGGTGCATGAACGGCAGAGAGTGCGGGATGGTTGGGGGCGGAGCCTGGTGATGATGAGGAAGAGGCGGAGGCTGGTTTGGATTGGGGTTCTGAGGTGGAGGAGGCTCAGATCCCAGCACCAGCACGTCCTGTTCCTGCTCTTTGCGCTCCTCTTTGATCTTGGTCGTGTCGTTTTTGAGCTTGTGGATCGGCGCCCCCGGTGAGGACAGCGTCCTGTCGGACATCGGGAGTCCCAGCGGCTCGCTTTTGTTCTTAGAGAACGGAGACGGCGAGCGGAGGATGGGCTTGCAGGAGTCGACGGAAGACGAGGAGGCGCTGCGTTCGCTGCAATCTTTCGTCGGGGAACGGCTCCGATCCTTCGCTCTCACCTCGGACAGTACCACCACATCCCTGTCGGGGTCGCCGCGGGGACGGTCGCCATGGTTACGCCCTGTGTCGCTCCCTCCACCACTGCTGCAGCGGATCAGGTTACTGATCTGATAACTGACAGGAGCGGAGGCAGGAGAGGAACGATTCGAGTGGCGGCTGTCCCTGAAAAACACAGCGAGGGAGCGACGGTTAGAAAACACACACTCTGATTGGCTGAGAGGTTTCAGGATGATAATGATGACGGGCGAATGAAAACACAACAAACGATGTCATGTGCTGATAAAACAACAGAAACCACACGTGTGCAAAAGAAAGGAAGGAAGGGATGAACAAAAAAAGTAAAAAATAAAGTAAAGAAACTAAACAGAGGAAATGAAACGCGTGCGGGCAAAAAGAAGAAGAACAAGATGAAAGGAAAGGGAATGTAATCCATGAAACTAAATAAAATACAGGATGTAGAATAATGACGAGAGATAAAACACCGACCTGTCTTTGTCTTTCTCGTCCTTCCCGATAGACGAGTCCCGTTTCTCCCTCTCTCTCTCCTTCTCCCTCTCTTTCTCTCGTTCATGGCTGTTAGCTGAGCTGCTTCTCTCTCCGTCGCTCACTTTGGGCCACTGTGGGAAGGAGGGCGGCGTTCTGTGCAGTCGGTTCCATGAGTCCTGACTCGGACTGCTGAATCCGGGCAGCGCCGGGACGTCTTTGGGTCCGAACACACTGTTGGAACCTGAAAGAGAGAGAGAGAGAGAGAGAGAGAGAGAGAGAGAGCACTTCATCACTACAGCGACCGGTTCCTGGGTTCCAGATTTTGCACACGGTTCTGATTAGAGCTAGAGAGAGTTAAAGGTCTGAATATAAAAGACGTGACGTGATGTGAGGTAAGTGACCCTCTCCTGCATCCGGCAAAGACAACGACTACGGAGATGAAACTGTAAAGACTGGAATTGGGTTAAGAACCTCCTGAACACCTGGTGAAGTCACACGGTGGAAAACATCAGACGCACCTGTCTCACTGACCCTGAGGTCGCGACCCCATCACCTTAATGTAAAGTCAGATTGACGGACACACACACACACACACACACACACCTCCTACACACGGTGTTGTACAGCAGGACTCAGAGTGTATCTTAATGCCATGTGCCCTAAATCTGAACACACCACACACACACACATACACACACACACACACACACACACACACACACAAACTCTCACAATTCAGCGTGGGCTGGTTTACGAACCTTTACCTCTAATTAATACATAATTCACACTAAACTGTGTGTGTGTGTGTGTGTGTGTGTGTGTGTGTGAGTTGGCAGTCACTGCAGTAGGATTAAGCTGAGCCGAGCTGTAATGTGTTTTTCTCCCTCGGCTCTTATTTGGCATTCGATCTGGAGCCGAGTGTCTCACCTCTCATTAACCCGAGACACCTGTCTCTCTCTCTCTCTCTCTCTCTCTCTCTCTCACTCGCACTCTTAGTGTCTCTTTCCTTCTTTCTTTCTTAAATGGTCTCTTTCTTTGTTTTCTTTTGTCTCTCTCTTCACATCTCTATTTTCGTCCTGTCTCTCTCTCCTCCTGTCTCTTTTTTTCGTCCTGTCTCTCTCTCCTCCTGTCTCCTTCTACAATAGATTTTTAGTCCAAGCTGTTGTTTTTCTGTTCTATCAGCACTACAGTAAAGAAAAAGAAACATGAGAAAAAATACAAAAAGAAAAAGAAACAAATATGAAAAAAGTAAAAAAGAAATATGAAAAATAAACAAAGAAAATGAAGAGAAAGAAAACAAAACAATCAAAAGTAAAATTATTATCAATATGAAAAGAAAACCATAGAGAATGAAAAGTAAAAACACCCCCCTCCTCCCCCTCTCTGGGTTTTTTCTCTTTCCTTCTGTATTGGACAACAAATTATAATTTATATTTCTTTTTTTGTTTAAAAAAACGAAGCATCTTCTGTGTTGGTCTGTCTCTCTCTTTTTACTTCTGTCTGTCTCTCTTCATCTGTCTCTCTCACTTGCTTTTACTGTGTCTCCCTCCATCTCTCTCCGTCCCTCTGTCTGTCTCTCTCTCTTACCCAGGGCGGGGTTTCCGAGCCCCCCGAAGGCGTTAGCTGAAAGGTTGCCGAGGTTTCCAAAGGAACTGGAGCGACTGAAAGCGTCTGCAGAGACA
The DNA here is from genome assembly GCA_030014365.1 of Clarias pachynema. Lineage (NCBI taxonomy): Eukaryota > Metazoa > Chordata > Actinopteri > Siluriformes > Clariidae > Clarias > Clarias pachynema. Next base: position 24,455,967 of record JAQMYL010000014.1, on the reverse strand, counting down.
AAAACCAGAAGAGGATGGATTAGAGACGGAGTGAAGGAGAGAGATAGACAGATATACACAGACAGACACTCGTGTAGAGTACTCCTCTGAGGTGATGGATGCAGAAACCTTTTTTTTCAGTACAGAATTTATTAGCAGTTTAAAAGCTGTAAATTATGACGTACTGAATGTTTTCATTTTCATGAATATTCATGAGCCTCTTGAATCTTTAATGAGCGAGTTTCATTCTTTCAGTTCCTGGCCGTTAATGGCGTGGATTAAAGGGTGCGTTTATTTTTGGTCTGGGAGATGGAGAGGAAGCATGAGGGAGAGTTCTGCTCGTCTCACACACGTCTCCTCAGATTTAAAAGCAGCTTTTCTCTTTTAAAATCTTTTGAAGCAGCAGTTTTTAAAAGGTTTTTATCGTTTTTAATCTCATCTTTAAACATTTTTTCTTTTTTTTTTTTAAAAAGTTTTTTTTTAAAATTCTTTCTATTCTATTATATTCTGGTAGTTTCTCATCTCCAGCTCCATCAGTGTGTCCTTATCACATCACACACACACACACACACACACACACACACACACACACACATTATAAATGCTGTCTTTCTTTCAGCATCCATCGTTCCTTGTCTCTTACAGCAAAACAGGACAGACGGACAGACAGACAGACAGACGGACAGACAGACAGACAGACAGTAAATGTAAGAAAGTGGGGTTACTTACGCTTACCTGCCAAATGAGTGGGAGGCAGGAAGCTGCTGTGATGAGGGGCGTGGCCGTACGGTGAGGTGGCTGGATGCCCGGATCCTATTGGATGAAAGTGAGAGTACGGTTAGAAAAAACAACCAATCAGCAGCCTGGTAATAAAAACATATTCAGATAAACCTTCAATTCTTTTTATAACAATAAAGTGTCTAACACCTGTATTTAACTCCGCCCATAACCCCGCCTCCAACTATAACTTTCATAACATTTGCTCTCTTGTCCTGTCTCTCTCTCTCTCTCTCTCTGTCTCCCTCCCTCCCTTTACTGTAGGTCATATTGTGCTCCCATGACGTGTCTCTCTCCTCCTCTATCTCCCTGGTCTCTCTTTCTTCTTTCTCTTTTCATGTCTATCTCTCCATCCTCCTGTATCTTCTCTCTCTCTTCCCATTGTGTCTTTTCTTCAACTTGTATCTCTCTCCTCCTGTATCTATCTCATCTCTCTTCCTTCCCCTCTCTCGCCACACTTGTCTCCAATACCCCTTTGTCTCTCTGTCCTGGTCCTGCCGTATCTCTCTCTCAATTTTGTGTGTCTCTCTCTCGCTCTCTGTGTTGTGTCTCTCTCTCTCTCTGTATTGTGTCTCTCTTTTCTGTCTCCCCACTCATTATCCAGACCTGCATAACTTTCTACAGGAATGTGAGACAGGTTTGTTTTTATCGTGTCGTACAAAAACATGCAATCTGATTAACATTCAGGTTTATGCTAATCGGGCTCCAGAAGCCGTTGCCATGGTAACGCTGTGCTAGCTGTCATGAATGAGAGATGCGAAGTTGCTTAAAAAGCATCGCTGTGTTTGTGTCAGAGGGAAACATCGAGCCAGACGTGAGGACTCATTAATGACACGTCTGTGGGCCTCATCAGTGAGACAGACACGCGCGTGGAGTCGACCGTCTGACTTTGCGAAGTCGACACGTCTCATTAGAGTAGCGGAGAAAGGGGCGGCCCCTCGTCTGCACCGTGAGCCGGGTGCGTGATTCATTAATGAAAGAGGCAATTACAGGCTTGTTTTGGGACACAATAGCGGATAATTGCGTGTTAAAGGCCACTCGGATTCCCGTCGCCCTTCAACCAAGGACTCGCCGTCAATTAGCTCAGGTGGAGACATTTATATTCATGCGGTGACGATGGAGATAACAACACAAAAATCACCTCGCCGGCGGGGCACAACAACGAGGCGAGACTCGAGATTCGGATTTATTAGTGAGGAAACATGGTGATGGTGTGAATAATGTGGACTCTGTAGTGGAGGGAGGAATAGAAACAGGGTCGAAACATCAGCAGTTAAAAAACGGAGCTGGTTTCACAGTAAAAAAAAAAGAAATTCTCTGTCAGTCCATCACTAAGAGTTCGCTTTCCCAAACCGCCGCCCACGCAATGACGTCACAGTCATAGTCATTAGCAATAAGTTTAATGATCGATTAGTTGATGATGTCATCGTCTGTGTGTTTGTGTGTGTGTATGTGTGTTTCAGGCATCACTGGATACCGCTGCTGAAACGAATGTGATGTTTTTATGCATGTATTAGTTGAAAATTTTCAGACTCACCTGTAGACTGGAAGAGAGGTCTGGCGAGGTCGTGAGGATAGGGGAACCCGGGGAACACACCCGGAGCTGGAGGTCTGCTGAACAAGTCCAGTTTACCAGTTATATCCAGTTTATGAGGATCCAACTGCATCTGCTGCACCACAGTGGAGAAAATAACCCACGCGTCAGTGCGCCAAGTCTACAAATACTAACATAAAATCTCACACACCTCCCACATGTCCGTCACCGGGAGGGTCCGTGTGGTGGGCGGGGTTAGGGTGATGAAGAGGGTCCGTGTGGTGGTGGTGGGGGGGAGGGGGGGGTGGAGTTAGTGTTCACTCAAGTGGGTGGGGTTAGCATATAATGATGATGAGGTTAGTGGGTGGGGTTATTGTGATAAGCATCACTCTGATGGGCGGATTTAGCATGCTAATGAGGGTCAAGTCGGTGGATTAATATGATTTTTTAATAACAAATAGTAATTTTAATCATGTTAACTGTAAAAGCTTTGTGTAATGAGATGTGTGTAACTGTAAACAGATTGTATATGTGTGTGTTTATTACCTTCATCTTCTGTTGATGGTGGTAGATCTGCCAGGCGATCTGTACGTGAACTGCACACCATTTCCCCGGCTTCTATAACACACACACACACACACACACACACACACACACACAGATAAACTACAGTGTCACAGCCTTTATTACACACACTGATCATTTTACAGATGGACACTAATTACACTAATTATAGCTTTATATTAATTATACATTAATATAATATCAAGTCGCAATAAACTGGACACTTACTCTCACTGAGGTCCTGAACGGATCGGTTAGCTGCAGGGAAAAAACACAACTGTCAGTCAAAATGTCAGATAACAGTACGGTGTGTTCTGATTGGCTGAGAACAGTGAAGTGAGTTCTGAGAACAGTGAGGTGTGTTCTGATTGGCTGAGAACATTAAGGTGTGTTCTGATTGGCTGAGAACAGTGAGGTGTGTTGTGATTGGCTGAGAACAGTGAGGTGTGTTCTGATTGGCTGAGAACATTAAGGTGTGTTCTGATTGGCTGAGAACAGTGAGGTGTGTTGTGATTGGCTGAGAACAGTGAGGTGTGTTGTGATTGGCTGAGAACAGTGAGGTGTGTTGTGATTGGCTGAGAACAGTG
>JAQMYL010000014.1:24437031-24451404 GCA_030014365.1 Clarias pachynema | reverse complement strand
TATATATTCTACACAATGGTCACCATTGGTCTTCTGCAGTCTGTTGGACTACATTTTTTTATATTGTATAAACAAAAATAACTAAATACATAAAATAAAAATTATGATACTAAAAACTAACATTTTATTCTAGGATTTTTGTAAAAGAAATAGCTATTTTATTAACTTTTACTTAAAACATTTTATCTCCTGTAAAATCACATTGACTTGCGGAAATATTTCTTTATTGAAAAAAACAAAACAAAAAATTCCCACAATCCTCTTATAACAAAGATTCCATTGTATCAAAATGTTCTGAAAAGGTTTTCTTGTTATTTAAAAATGAAATCATTAAAGAATTATTTATTTCCTTCATTCTAAAACCCTTAAGATCTGCAGGAACTAATCCCGTCCTGTTGGACAGAGACACGGCGGTAAATAAAAGCTCTGAAAGTCTGACGGTGCTGCGGCTTTCTCTACAGATCAGTTCTGCTGCGTAATCCTTAATCTGTGAAGCTCTGATCCTCTGGCTTTCACACTTACACTCGACTGCCTCAAGAAGGGATTGTCCAGCTTTGGAGCGTACTTGTCAAACTGTAAGAGAGAGAGAGAGAGAGAGAGAGAGAGAGAGAAATAAAAAACACATCAGCACTACAAATGGTGTTTAAATGGAAAGCATGTGTGACCAACCAGGAGATGAAAGAGCTGCGTACGGGCAGCGAGGAGGAAGTGGAGTGTTTATGCAGCACAACCAGAACCAGACCACGCTTAGCAAACGAGTTTCACTCGCTCGCTCAAACAATTACACAATTACACAATTAGACAGCAAAGCAGCCGGCCGGCGCCACATCAAACGCAGAGACAAAGAACACAGATAACGCTGCTCTCGTACAATCAGTGCGGATCAAACGCTGCGATACGCTCCGCTGGAAAAACACTCTGGAATAACGCCGGCGTCCTGAGCGCAGGGTCGAGAGTGATGCCACCTCGCTAAAAGCAGTCACGTGGTGCTTTTTCTTCATGCCCTCACACCTGAGCTTCTAACGGAAATCACTGCACTGTTTTTATTAAACTAAGCTTTATAATGTTCCTGCTAGAAAGCTGCCTATTTTAAGGCTGTGTCCCAAATCCAATTATTCATGGCTAGCTAGTGCTTTTATTGCTACTTTTTCCACCACAACTAGGACAGGAGCCATTTTGGGGTTCTGTCCCAATTGCTCACGGAATTTATTAGCACTTAGGGCTCCATCTCAAAAACTAGATCTAGAACTTATTTATTGTTTGTTGTCAATTTTAAGATCCTGCACCACACATTCTTCACTAGTTAGAGTGAAGTTACTAGTTCAGGAAGCTTTCTTAAGCTCTGTTTCAGACACAAGAACTTATTTCAGAGTAACACGTATACAGAAAGGACATTCTTCTTTCGGCTCTGTCCCAAATCTAATGCTACAGAATTTACCTCTAGATTGTTTTAGGGCTCTGTTCCAAACACTAACACTTAACACTAATCCTGCAAGTGTTTAAACTTTATTCTAAAAGCTTTACATGATTTATGTTCTGACCAGAACGCCAGCCGTTATTATGGCTCTGTCCCAAACTACAAAAATACACTCTACTTAGTGTTCTCAGTAAAGTCTTGGCCTCGTCCCAAATGCTACAGTTCCTCACGCTATACTTACTGTAGTCCCAAATCCTGATGTCTTTTTGTGCCCCTTATGAGTCTCAGCCATCTTCAAATTGCCATGGAATGTGTGTGTGTGTGTGTGTGTGTGTGTGTGATGCCCATAATGCACTGCTACTTATAAATGAAAAATTGTAAAGTTTAAAGCTGTGTTATGTGGAACAGCGAGTTGGACGTCACACCTGTTTAGCGTCTTTGCGTTCTCTCGTGCTAACCTCACATGCTAACTGTTAATTAAACATACTGTAGGTAATTCATTTCCTTCATTTCTAATGCATGTGTATTTAAACCACACACTGCGTTTGGGATACAGCCCAAGTCTGAATCAGACCTGTGTGTGTTTTAGAATTGTGAGACAAAGAACGCTTTATATCCCTTAACTCTCTCTCTCTCTGCCACACACACACACACACACACACACACACACGTGCATGAAGGACATATAAGTCCAGTTCTGCTCCATTAGCCCAAATGTGAGAAAGAGAAAGGGACAGAAAGACAGAAAGAAAAAGAAAAAGGTAAAGAAAAACAATTAGGAGACAATAAATGAGACAATAAGAGAGAAAGACTGAAGAGTGATGGATAGAATAAAGAGGGAAAGTGGGAGAGAGTGTAGAGAGTGAATAAAAAAATAAGAAAGACAAGATCAATTCCCACTAAAACTAAAAGGAGAGAGCAACAGGCAGATAAAAAAAGAACAAAAGAAAGAAAAACAGAAGAAATGCACACACAACTCTTAATAAACATTTCAACAAGACTGTATGTGTGTGTGTATTACACACTGTCTGACCCACTACACCTCATCTGCACTAATTAAGGCTTTAATTAAGATGCCATATTTCATCGTTTAACAATTAAGAGTATTCCATGTTTCCGTGTGGAATGCCAGCTGCTCGAGCGAGTCGTAACCACACACACACACACACACACACACACGCAAACACACACACACACACTTCATTAATTAAAGCGATTAGCCGGAGGGAGGGAGCCGGCTGCTGTTTCCGCTGGGGAGAAAATCAAAACACCAGCATCAGCTCTGAAAAAAGAAGGGAAGATTAGCGAGCGGCCACTGCGGAGGGAAAGAGAGTTAATTTAGAACACAGCCCGAGCGGACTGGTCAGAGGGAGACACTTGTAAAAGTGTGTGTCCTGCACAGGGTGTGTGTGTGCGTGTGTGTGTGGTTTGAGACGTGTCCCCAGATGCTTGTGGTGGTGTTTATGATGAGCTTTAATTAATCAATCCTCTCAGGAAATTCCTTTAGCTTAGCTTATATTAGCAAGAAAGCTAGTGAAGCATTGTAGTACATCACCATTTAGCAATGCAACTTAACAATTCTCTCAGCTTAGCTTATATTAGTTAGCTAGCTAGAAATTAGCAGTGAAAATGATGAACATTTATGAATATGAGGAAATATTTCCTCTCAGAAATACTGTCAGATGATCTTACAAAATTATAAAACAGATAGCATATATTAGGTAGCTAGTGTTAGCCTTAATGTTTGTGAACGTTTATGAATATGAGCAAAAATCCTCTCAGAAATCCTCTTAAGTTAGCTTGTACTAGCTAAAAAGCTAGCTAATCACTGTAGATCTGACTTAATCCTCTCAGAAATCCTGTCAAGGTAGCTTGTATTAGCCAGCTAGCTAAAGTTAAAAGTGAAAACTATGAACTTTTATATATACTGTATACACAAGTAAAAATGTCTCAGAGAAATTCTGTTACCTTAGCTTATGTTAGCAAGCAGGCTACAGTTAGATACATTTATAAACAAACAAACAAACAAAAAAAACAACAGGCTCGCATACCTTAGCAAGTTAGTCAGCACTATTAACAAATATAGGCTAGTTTAGCATTGTAGTAAATCAACATGTAACAATACAACTTAAAAAAATCCTGTCACCTTAACTTCTGTTAGCTAGCTAGCTACAAATAGCAGTGAACATTTCTGAACATGAGGAAAAAAATTCTACAAGAAATCCTGCCAGGTTAGCTCACAAAATTATAAACAATGAAAATCTAAAAAACAGCTACTTCATATTAACTGGCTAGTGTTAGCCACAGTGGTTGTGAATGTTTCTGAATATGAGTAAAAATATTTTGGAAATCCTGTCAGTAAGCCAGTATTAGCCAGTTAATTAAAGGTAAAAGTGAAAATTACAAACATTTATAGATACAAGTCAAAATACCATAGAAATTCTGTCAGTTTAACTTAAGTTAGCTCATACCGAAACCGAGCCGAACTGAGCCGAACCAAGGTGAGCTGTACTGAACCGTGCTGTGCCGTACTATGCAGTGGAAAAGCGCCAATAGTCTACAGTTAGGAACACAAATTGAAAAATCCTCTCAGGAAACCCAACAGGCTAGCACATCTTAGCATCCTAGCACTATTAACCAATACATTTGTTTTTAGGAAAATACATTTTAAAAGATTCTTTTAGATGAACTTTTTAATGTAGCTGGCTAACACTATCAAGAAAATGAATGAACATGTGTGAGTATGTCCATGGTACTGTAGCTTAGCGCTGTGCAAGGTTGGGGGAAATGTGGAATTTTACTAGCAGTGTGATTAAGAATTCTAAAGAAATCCTGTCAAATAAACATGTTAGCTTTTTATCATTAGCAATAAAGACGAGATAATTATAATATTTATATTCACATAAATATGGAATATAAATGCTGTCATGATTCTTAGCATGTTAGCTCATGGTAGCCAAAATGCATATACAGTGAATCATGCCCTATTTTTCTCTTTAAGAATAAAAACACACACACACACACACACACACACACTTGGTAAGGTATGCAATGCCTTAGGGGGTTTAAGTGAAGTTTTTTGATGGCTAGTTGTTGGCGTTTTGCTCTTAATGGCCTCTCAGCACATGGAAGCGATTAGCTTTTATCAAAATAACTGGCTAATATCATGACTTTCATCAACAGTGAGGTCACCACCAATTTTGAACAGGAAACTGCAAAAAAACAAAACAAAAAAATCACGATTAGAGTCACACGAAAGCAATAACCCACGTCTGACCATCTGTGTGAACCACAAGTGGTCGTAAATATGGTGTTAGCACGCAAATACCTTATTAACTTGTATTATTATGTTTGTATTTTAATTTCTGATTCCTGGCTAATGTTAATGTCATGTGTGTGGTTTGGGACACGTCCTAATGTTTATGCACTATAAAGTGACTAGTGAACGGTGTGTGGTTTGGGACACGCCCACAGTGGACTGATGTTTCTATGGATGTACAGTGTTTCTTCCTTAGGTCAGTGTGCTACGTAGCATGTGAGAAGGGAATACGGAGTAGGGTGTAGGGAACAGGAATTAGGGAGATGTGTGGACCCCAGAGCGTGTGGTGTTGAAGGGCAGGGAAGTCGTTCTGATCTGGTCGTTTTTCGTTACTTATCCTCACATTTCTGGCTGCGGTACGCACCATGGGCGGTGCAGTGGGCGGCCCAATGATGGCGGGAAAAGGCGTGAAGGTGTGCTGATGCGTGTGCTGATGCTGGTGCATGTGCTGGTGTTGGTGAAACTCCGCCCTCAGGAGCGACATTTGGGACAACGGAGAGCCGGTCGCCCCCGGAGCCGACCCCCGACCCCGCTCGGAACTCTGAACCAGGAAGCGGTTGTTCAGCTCCTGCCGGAGGAGGTCATGATGCTCTGAGAAGAAAGAAGGAGAGCGGAAAGAGGGGAAAAGAAACAAAAAGAAAAGAAAAAAAAGAAAAAAAAAAAACAAATAGAAGAGAGAAAGGAAGACAAAAAAAGAAAAAAAAAAAAGCACGGGCGGCCAGTGAGTTTAACCAAACGGCGGGAAAAAGAAGAGAAAGAGGATAGTCACCTGGCTTTCTCTGTTTCTCCAATTCAAGCTGTGAGGGTTTTCTACGTGAGGGCTCATTGGTCGAGGTAAAAGTGTTGCATGTGACAATGTGCCAATCAGAATCCCCGAATGAGGCTGGCAATACATGATTGGTTGGTTGAATGATATCAACAGGCTGGTATCTGAAGACAAGAGAGAACCGAGAGTCACCTCAGCAGAAAACACACACGCCTTATTAAAGGAGTAGCTCAGCCAGGAACCAAACGTACCCCGAGTTCCCATTACACACGGCGTGGCTAATGTCGCTAACACGCAGCTGAAGCTTAGAGCCACCAGTTTAGCAGGAGACACTGGACCTGGACGCCACAGTCGCGTCTCAGAGCTTTTTAATTTAGCAACGGACAGCACTCACAACAGCAGACGCCCACAGCGACTAGAGCGATGCGAGATGGGAACGCAAAGTGAAAACGGCACAGAGCTTAGCGACACATCACACCAGCTAAAGCAGCTGTTTCAAGTGGGGGTGTGGCTTAATATTTAAAGTCACGTAGTGATGAGGCTGGAAAATCACTGCCGCAGTGTGAAGTCACTGAGACACGAGACTGGTGATAAACTGGTGGCTGTTAGCTTCCGGGAACACGTTAGCTAGATCAGCTTCGGAATAACAGGAACAGCGTGGACGTCTCAGTTTTGGCCAAACGACACCTTTAACATCATAAAGTGTGTAATACGGAGCATTATTATTATAATTATTATTATTATAGTGTGAATTATGTTGGTCTCTATAAACCTTGTAAGCTGTATGTGTGGTTTATAATCAACACCAGAATTAATAATATTTACTCACCTTTAACCATAAACCATAACCGTATTGCTTCCTCAAACCTCAGCTATATTAAATATATATAAAATGAACATAAGCATATGTTCAAAAAATGTCTCGCACAAGTCCTATTTTCTTTTAAATATTTATTTAATTTTCTCTTTAATAAACCAGGTAAATGAACAAAAACATAAAAAAAGATACTACATGATGATTAAAATCTAGAGACATATCACGATTGTTTGCTGTAGCGATTCATGTATCATCACACTAACTGCAAAATCGATTTTTTAAATGAATATTATATTTATACTGTATATGTTTGCCTCTGAAGCGGTAAAATGTTCCTTTATAATCCTGCAGGTGCACGCTAAAGTATTCACAAGGCACAGTGTCCTGTGAAAGTTTGTTTAGAATTGGGATTAGTCAGAGTACTGAAATAACAAATATGTCTTGAGTCTAAAGCGTGTGTTTCTTGATAACACTGAATCTTACTGCAAAACGGAGAGTGCGCGTTAGGTACGAGTCTGTATCGCGAGTAAGATTTCTGTAGCTGTAACAGACAGGAGTTAAACCTCGCGCTATAGACACGTACATTAGCGATTTAAGACAGGTTTGTTTAGGAGAGCTACAGCGCTACATGTGGCTGTTAAATTTAGGAGAAATTATATAGAAAATATACAACAATCCCAATTCCAATGCCCGCAATGTGTTCTGTATAGCGCCCTCTATCTTTTTCAAGCAGAACTGCTGTGAATAACAAACAGGAATGAAAGTCACGTTACCTCCCGATATGATATCATCACCATATCACGGTGCCAATCCGATTAATATTGTGAATCTGTCATTAAAACGATTTTATAAACACCCTGATTAGATTAGACATTTTTTCCCTAAAATTGTTAAAAAATGATTATATCTGGCCTTTATTCACCAGCTTCCCAAGTAGAGAATAAAAATGTAGACTGTTTCTTATGACATTAGTTTTTTCAAAGGTTTGTAGCATTTAAACACTACAAACTTACTTCAAAAATTTTAAAACATTTAAATTTAAACAAGTTAAACACTGAACTTTAAATTAACTGACGCCCGTCATCATTTCTAAACAAACTTTAGCAAATAATTCACTTCTACACACAGGATGAAAATGTGTGAATATTTCAGAGAGCGCCGCCTGTAGGATTATAAAGAAACCACAACATATTATCGCCTCAAACGTCTCCGAAGTTGTGAGCGTGTTTGATCAAACTGAAAGCCAGTCACTGGCTGATCGACCGGGGCGTCTCTATTATAAATGTAATAAATCATTTGGCGTTACATAAATCTGCACAAAAACAATAGCGATTCATAACTGAATTACTTTTCCCCCATCTCTAATAACAAAGTACTCAGTAAATAATGAACAGGTAAGTGAAAACGGCTAGTTGTTAGTTTTAAAGTTTAAATAGTATGTTAATTATGAAGGACTTCAGGAATCAGCCATTAATTACAAAAGAAATAATAAAATCCTTAGTCTGAGATATGCTGCAGGAAAACCACCCTATAACACTCGCTCACGTAATAACAGGCAAGAAATGTAACACAAATCTGCAGCTTTTAATGTAATAATAACACAAGCGGAATAAACCGCTGTTACACTCGCAGGGATTAGCTGCTTGTGGAAGGTGAAAATCCTCAACTTTGAAAATTGTAATAACTTCCCACAAACGTAATATTGCGTTTAAAATTAAATTTATTATGTTTATTACATTTATTTTTGAGTGTTACACAGCGTGGGTCTTTTTTAAAAACACAATGTTGTGTTAAATATATCGTGTACGATTTATATTAATGTGAATATGTCTCCATTAGAGAGATTTTGTGGGCGTGTTCAGGGCGGGGCCGCTAGCCGCACTAACGAGGGAAACAGATCTGATTTTCTACACAAACTCTGGGTTTCGACTTAAACGCAGACGGAGAGCATGACGATGTGAGGGAACGCTTCCTGTGTCAGGGTTTGTAAACACTCTAATTTGAACATCTGCTGCTTTACCTCTCAGACTGATTAGGTTTCATTAACATTAATTAGTGTTTTCATCACTCAGGGAGGGAACGAGGCGCTCGGCTTTTTGGAGATAAGCGTTAAAGCTTCGCTCGTCTCAAACGCGGGACTGGAACAGAAGTGGCCACTTGTTTTTCATCCTCCAGACACGTGGAACTCGTTACACCGCATTAACACACCCTCAGACTGCCATCCTCACTCCCTTAGCTAGTGCATACTGGCACTACTTTCACTTTCATTACAACTAAAGTCGTCTCTCCATCACAGGGGACCTATTATTATTATTATATTATAATGACTTTCATCTTTAACAAGGAAAATCCTGATGATGTCACAGTGACACAGAGTTCCCTTTGCAGAACCCTAACGAGAGTTCTAGAATGATGGTGACAGTAACGCCTTACTCTTTAATTATAATCCTTGATCATGTGACACTGAGCCCCGCTCTAGAACCTCCCGGTGATCTTTATGTACAAACCCTGATATCCACATGATACATTATTCCATTCTAGAACCCCAATCAGGATTGTAGACTACAATGAAGCTAATAAATAAATAAATTAATTTAAAATATCATCGTTATCAGGCGTATCAGAACTCTAGATCATAATTCTAGAGCGTTAATAACGAAACATGCTTTTTTCATTCCTGCTGACGTTACAGTGTGACAAAACTCTGTTCTAGAACTCCAATGATAATTCTAGAACATTAAAGATGATAAAGTGATAATGAAACGGGCGTTTGATCTTTAATCACAAAACTGAGTGGCGTCACGTTTGAATTCTGTTTTCTTAATTACAGACCAGAACCCGGGTCTAGAAGCTTCTAGAATCAATCAGTCTAGAACTCTGAGGATGATGAGTGCAGCAGCAGAAGTGGAGTTTACGGTTTAATCCCAGCGCCTGGCGATGTCATGATGACCATTCTAGAACCAGGACAAGAAATCTAGAACGGCAGGTGAGAACGAAACGTTCTGTCTTTAATTATCTCACAAAATTTCTTCTTCAAAACTGACCGTTCAGATTCAGGAAGTGATGCTAGAGAGCTAGACCTTCACTCCTTCAGGGTTTAACGTGTGACCCTTAACGCTGAGCTCAGTGTACAGGTGAAGGGGTTGGTGGTGGTGGTGGTGTAGGTGCTCTTACCTGGGTAGGGCGAGGCGGCTGGGTGTCCAGGGACCACCAGGCTGTTGGTGGGTAAAGCAGGAGGAGGGGGGAGGGCAGTTGGGGGGGCAAACATGGCCGGATGGCGTGATAAGGGGGATAAATGGGAGGAGGAGCGCAGGGGGTAGTGGGGAGACGACAGCGCGGCGATGGAGAGAGGGAGGGGGGGAGCGGGGGAGGGGGGGAGGGGGTGTTTTGGGGGCAGTGACGAGGGGCTGTTGCTGAAAAACGAAAAAAGGAGAAAAAACAAGAAGTTATTGATGAAGACGTTACAATTTAATTCTCAAACACACAAAAAAAATCATTAACAACAAGTAAACATTATAAACAATACTTCCTGGTGTATTCGTTACACTTTTTTTAAAATTACAGATATTTCACCCAAGACTACAAATAATATTCAGCATAAATTAGCATAAATTAGACTTTACACTGGCTTGGCTAGTTAACCGCCAGTCATTAATTCATTTTAAGGACTTGTTCTTAGTCGTGTTTAATTACAGACTTCATTACAGAGTTCAAATTAAAACAAAACCCCCCAAAAAAACAACAAAAAAAAACAGGGAATGCGAGTGCTAATTATCTTGTTAACATCGCTAACGAGCTGTTTGTTAATGTTAATGCTAATGCTAATGCAGTGAGCCTAAGGCATTACCACTTCACTCTCCTCACTTAGCCTTTAAACGAAGTCTTCTTTTATGCTAATTGTTATTTTCATTTGCGATTAGCGAACAGAAGAGTAATTAGACGTGTGAGTGTCGATTCAACACGCCGCTGAATCGCACACAAGTCTTAAAAACAGCCACTCACCGGCTTTCCCTTCACCTCTCCTCTCCGACTCCCTGAATATCAATCAGCTAGCGTTAAACAAAGCCGTGTTGCCATGGTTACGCCCTTACATGGGATTTAATTAACACGTTTCTCCGCGGTGTCGCTGTTACAACTTTATAACTCCTTCATGTGTAAACGCAGGCTGTTCATCCAGGTAGCGAGGTGAGATTCAAACGGCTGTTTCATCATCCCGTTGCTAGTTGGAGAGAGATTCTTTTTTGTTCTTTTACTGGATCTAGTTAGTTTTTGTTAATTTATGTTGTTTAATTTATGTTGTCAGGTCAATCTGTCTTGTCTCCGCTAGCCAGCTAACTAGGCCTCTTAGTTAGCTAGTTGAGTTTTTCTGTTAATTTATGTTGTAAATTTATGTTGCATGTAGCACCTTGGTCCTGGAGGAACGCTGTTTCGTTTCACTGTGTACTAACTGTATATGGTTGAAGTGACAATAAAGCCTACTTGAACTTGATCTACATTGTAGGGCGTGACTCATATTCATCAGCCAATCAGAAATAAGGATTCTCAGCAGCGCGGTATAAATGTGAAAAACGTACTAAGGATAAACCCAGTTGTCATGACAACCAGATAAGCTGGCTAAGATTGCTGGTCTAAACAGTACGGAAATTAAAGTTTTACATTTATTACAAAAAATACACTACAAACGAGTTGATGTACAAGAATAAAACAGATGTATATTTAGAGTATAGAATAATCCAGCACCTGATGTCGTGGAGACCGTACGTCAGGTGATTGGGGGCGGGTGGATGGTGGTGACTGATGATTGGTTGGCTGTGGTGGCTCGGGGGCGTGACTTTGTGATCCTGTAGCTCTGACAGGCTCCTCATAAAGTGGGGGGCGGGGTCAGGGTTAGAAGTCGGCGTCGATTCCTTCTTGATGATGACCGGGGGAGGAGATTTAGGTGTTGCCGTGGCAGCGGGGATGGGGCTGCCCGTAGGGGCGGGACTCGACGTGGGCGGGGCAAACGAGACAACCGTGCTCTGTTCCTGGCTGCGCTGGAGACCCGAGATTTTAGGCGAGCCGCAGATCTTCGACTCGAAGCTCTCATGCGACGTCACAGCTGAGGAGAGAGACGAGAGTGTAAGAGGACGGTTTACACACCCGTGTGGACAATTAAATACAGTCATCAGTACCGGCGTGCTAGACTAGGACGTACAGTAGGATCCCTATGTAGGCAATATGGGGTCTTTTCAGTGTCCCGAACCTGGACACACACACTCGCTTAAAATTAAAAAAAAAAAAGATAGCTTAGATATTTTGGTTAGCAAGACATAGCGTAATGTTATTTGTAAACAGATGAATGATTTATGTAAGATGACGTGTTTTATCAGACAGACAGAGAGAGAGAGAGAGAGAGAGAGAGAGAGAGAGAGACGGAGCTGAAAGGGAGCCGTGTGGAAAGGAAGAGAGTGATGTCCGGTGACAGCAGAATGAAAACAAGGATTTCACGGGTGATTGTGCGCGCGGTAAAACACGCTCAGCTCTAATTAGCTCTGACTGATTCACTCTGATTCACTCTGACTGATTCACTCTGATTCACTCTGACTGATTCACTGAGTCCCTTCACATACAGTGTGTGGTGTGTCCATAGTGTGTGTACAGTGTGTGTATAAAGTGTGTGTGTGTAGCTTGTGTAGTGTATGCAGTGTGTAATGTGTGTGTGTGTGTGTGTGTGTGTGTGCAGTGTATATTGTATACTATGTGTGTGTGTAATATGCTTGTTGTGTGTTGTTTTTGGTTGTGTGTGTGTGTAGCTTGTGTAGTGTATGGCAGTGTAATGTGTGTGTGTGTGTGTGCGTGTGCGTGTGTAGTGTATATTGTATATTATGTGTGTGTGTAATGTGTGTAATATGCTTGTTGTGTGTTGGTTCTGGTTGTGTGTGTGTGTGTGTGTGTGTGTGTGTGTGTGTGTGAGACTGCGCTGTGGGAGAGACGGCACTGTGAATGTCGCCGCCCTCTGATCACGTTACCGTGGAAACAGCTGATGGTGGATGGACGTGTGTGTTTCTGAGCTCTTAATGATGAATCTAATAGAGGATAATGACGGAGAGAGGACAGTGACACACACACACACACACGCACACACACACGCACACACACACACACACAGAGACGAGTTGAAAGTGCACTCAGCAGTCAGTGTGTAATCGCTCCCTCAGGATGCTGCAACAAAAACAAGTGCTTCCTAAGACTGCTTAAATCTCAAAGGGGTCAAAGGTCACGCTTGTGAGACGAGCCTGATGCCCCCACAGGGACCGCTGGCATCTCTGCTCCACCCCTCCCCCCGCCCCACACACACAAACACACACACACACACACACACACACACACACATTAGGGACACACACATACACGAACCCAACAAATAACCGTAATGGTTCCGTTCTGTTCTGCTCCCCGTGTCTCTGTCATTCTCACCTCACTGCGTGTGTGACCTCTGACCTTAACTCAGACCTCACAGACATCAGGAACATCTGGACACATCCTTCACACACACAGACACACACAGTGTGAGTTACAGCTCCCTGTGCAGTGCTCTATGGCCGCTTTGGATATTTTATTTAGACTTGTCATGGTCAGTGCATGTAACCCCTGGAATGTGACCTCTGACCTCTGCAGTCAGCTCGGGATTATCAGTTCGAAGGCAGTTTGGGCCTCACACACACCTCACACACGCATCACACACACATCACACACATCGTCCCGCTGCCCGAGCTCATCATTTCAGCCTGAGCGTTAATTAGCGGTGGGCCGCGCGTGTCTGAATCGATTAGGGAGAAAAACGCAGAGCTGCAGTTACACAGACGAGTGCAGACAGCCGCTGTCTGTTCTAATAACCTCCACACACACACACACACACACACACGTGACCACAGTACCCACTCCTCCAGAAACACAATGCCTTGCAGTGATGCTGTGGGCTGTGTCCCAAATCGCAGCTGTGATAAAGCAGTGTTAGCGCTGCACCTGGAGACCGAGGTGAACCTGCCGAGCTTCTAAAACAACCTTCACGACACCGGCTCCATGATCACCTGAAACACACTCACACTTTATTAAAGCTGACCTGTGGAGGTGTGTTACTGTCAGAACAACGCTTTACACTCAAGCCCTGATCGTTACTGTCCGCGCTTCTGCATTCTGCTCACGTGAGTGCCGCTGCTTGCCTCTCTGACCAACTCTCTCACACACACACACACACACACACACACACACACACACACACACACGCACGCACACACACACACACATGATGAAAAAAAAGCGTCTGATTTACACACAGGAACGTAGCAGAGAAAATTCAGGAAACGCTCCGTTCTCCTGTTCTCTTTTTTTCTCCGACAGCTTTTGTGTCTCAGCAGGATTTGTCTCCGTCTCGGCGTGTCGGCTTTATCCGGCTACAGAAAGCCCTCACACACTCCACAAAAGGCTTTCTGCTACACAGCAGGACAGCTTTCAACCAGATTTACAAGCTTCAGGGGGAAAAGAGAGGAGGGGGCGAGCGAGCGAGAGAGAGAGAGAGAGAGAGAGAGAGATGCTGTCTGTAGTCCACTTGGATGAAAGGGTGACTAAGCAGGGTTATAACATTTAATAACACTAATATATAACATTAGACAGTAACACAGTGTATTAACATCAGCCAGCTGACTGGATCATACACAGGGGTGCCAATAATAATGCTGACAAGAGTCAGGGCGGCTTGCTAGTGAAATAATTTACATGCTAACCAGTTAATTTAATAACTCATTATAATAAGAAGAATTATAATAATAACTGAGCATGAGAATTAAAATTCAGCCCGAGTTTAAATGTTCATAAGGAAACAGAATAGGAGGCGGTCACAGTGAGCAGGGGGTGGGCTGGGGGTGGGCAGTGGGTGGTGGGCAGTGGGTGGTGGGCAGTGGGTGGTGGGGAGACGGGAGTGGGTAAGGGGCAGCAAGCAGTGGATGGCACTAGGCCGTGAGTAGTAGTGGGGGGTAAATGGTGGGCAGTAGGCAGTGAGTGGTGGGGGTGTGCAG
>JAQMYL010000014.1:24419290-24429552 GCA_030014365.1 Clarias pachynema | reverse complement strand
CAACACACTGTAACACCCTTTAACACATTGTAATACACTGTAACACCCTGTAATACACTGTAACACTCTGTAACACACTGTAACACCCTTTAACACACTGTAATACACTGTAACACCCTGTAATACACTGTACCACCCTGTAACACCCTTTAACACCCTGTAACACACTGTAATACACTGCAACACACTGTAACACCCTGTAACACCCTGCAACACACTGTAACACCCTTTAACACATTGTAATACACTGTAACACCCTGTAATACACTGTAACACTCTGTAACACACTGTAACACCCTTTAACACACTGTAATACACTGTAACACCCTTTAACACCATGTAATACACTGTACCACCCTGTACCACCCTGTAACACACTGTAACACACTGTAACACACTAACACCCTGTAACACACTGTAACACCCTGTAACACACTGTAACACCCTGTAACACATTGTAATACACTGTAACACCCTCTAATACACTGTAACACCCTGCAACACACTGTAACACCCTGTAAAACACTGTAACACCCTGTAACACACTGTAACACACTGTAACACCCTCTAATACACTGTAACACCCTTTAACACACTGTAACACATTGTAATACACTGTAACACCCTGTAAGACTGCGCCACACCTCCACATGATACACCCCTGCGCCACACTGTAAACACCTGCGTATGTAGACTCGCACTATAAACAGTAAAGAGGATTTAAAGGCCACTGATACTAACGCGGGTTTAAAGCCGAGGATCTCTATAACTCCATACGTGTGATTTATAGAACACGCTGATGGACGGCGCGACTGCGTTTCTGTTTGCACAAAGTGAAACAGCGGGAAGAGTAAAAGCGTAGCGAGTGTGTAATTGCTTTTTTCCCTCCCTGAAGCTGCTTCCTGTCTCATATGAAAAAAAGCCGTCTCTGTCAGTAATGGCTCGATTAATAATTAAACACACGTTTCATCTCCGCCAAGCGCGCGCTGTTCATTTCCCTCCTTCTGACAGGCAGCAATACACAAACAGGGTTAGTGCTATCAATAACCACACACACACACACACACACACACACACACACACACACAAAGCAAAAAAGACATTCAGCGTCTCATATAAATCCGAATGACGGCCCATAATGCACTGCTGGAGACGCTCTGAGACTCGCAGAGTAAATCGTACACGGTGGAGACGAGTGGAAATGAAAGACTGAGGAAACTCAGTGGACCGATAACATGAACCTCCATCTCCCCACCACCTCCTCCTCCTCCACTCGTCCTCCTCCTCCTCCTCCTCCACTCCTCTCTTTCACACTCTTTCCTTTCCGCTCTTCTGCATCCGTTTCTCCATTTTCACTCGACTTTCCCCATTTCTTCTTGATTTGTTTCTACACTTTCAGTTTTACACTCATTATTGTGTTGTTTCTGGTTCTGCTCCTCTTCTGTACACGTTCTGTTCTTTCCATTCCTCCTCCGAATCTGCTCCTCCTTTTCTGCTCCACCATTTCCACTTGCATTGTTTCTCCTCTTCCTCCATGACTCCTTCTCTCCTGATAAGCTGATTATCCAGTGAACAGGTTAAAGCCTCTGAGCCTCATTAATCTCTCCATCTCCAGACTTTTATCTTCTCCATTTCTGCTCTTAGGTTTTTTTCCCTCTTGTTTTTTTTGTTGCTCTTATTGTTCTTCCTCTTTTTTCCTCCCCTCTGGTTCAGGCCCTCGATTTTTCCTTTTCTATTTTCTGCTCTGCAGGTACGATCACTCCTTTTCTTCTCCTCCTTTG
This sequence comes from Clarias pachynema, assembly GCA_030014365.1. Classification (NCBI taxonomy): domain Eukaryota; kingdom Metazoa; phylum Chordata; class Actinopteri; order Siluriformes; family Clariidae; genus Clarias; species Clarias pachynema. Next base: position 24,427,771 of record JAQMYL010000014.1, on the reverse strand, counting down.
TTCCGCCTCCAGATCGTATCCAGCCTCCGTTTAGATCCTTCATCTCTTTCTCTTTACAACCCAGATGAAACATAAACGAGTGAATTTTCTATCGTTCTCTATTCCTATGGGGGGAGCACCGAGGGCATGATTGTGACACAATGCGTGTGTGTGTGTGTGTGTGTGTGTCCTGCCCCCAGCCATCCCTCTAACCTTTTATTCCTCCTTTTTCTCTCCTTTATGCAGGACACAAAGGCGAACGTGAATTTCCTATAATTTTATATTCCTGTGAGAGAGAATGAAGGGCAAGTGTGAAAAGAAAGTGCAAGTGTGTGTGTGTGTGTGTGTGTGTGTGTGTGTGTGTGTGTGCACCCTGCCCCTAGCTACTCCTCCATTTCTCCATTTCTTCTCTTCATATCTCCATCCCTCTCTCGGTTTTTTTCCTTTCCTAGATGCAGGAGGAAAGAGCAGCCAGTGAATTTTCTATTCCAGAGAGAGCGAGGGAGGAGGAGGGAGTGTGTGTGTGTGTGTGTGTGTGTGTGTGTGTGTGTGTGCTGCAGGTCGTGCTCTAAGCGCTCATTATGTACTACACGGCTCCGTGTCAAATCGCTAATCAAGCTCGCTGTCTGCAGCGCCACGATTCAATAGCCGCCTAGTGCCCTTTGTTCCTGCCTGCTATCTGCTGCATGTCAATAAAGTCTGCTGCCTCCTCCACACACACACACACACACACACACACACACACACACACATCATCCATCCATATATCCAGTGGGGAAATGATTTCAGGAACAATGTGGGCAGGAACAGCAGAGTGGATGCAGTGTGTGTGTGTGTGTGTGTGTGTGTGTGTGTGAGAGGAAAACATGGCAATTTCCACATTAGCATAAATGTATTAAACCACAACTCAAACTAGTTACTGTTGAACTTTTACTATAAATGTATTAAAACTTGTCTGTTACATTTATTACCTCCATATTAAACACACGAGTCTCTTATATAATCATCTGTAACGTAAATAATAATAATAATAATAATAATAATCACGTGTCGTCTGGATTAAGTCTGTGCCGGATAAAGAATTAAACTCACTGTAGAAATAAAAAGAATATAAAAATAATGTATAAATATCTGTATTATGGATTATTTTACATCAGTAATGAGCTAAATATTATATACACTCAGGAAATTATAGATTGTTTTATGTATTAGTTTCTATAAACATGACTATTCAGTGTCTTTAATCACAATAAAACCTTTTATTTTTTTATTATATTCATAACCTTTCGTTATTTTAGAATAATTTTTTAATATATTCTTTTCATAATTTTCCAATAATACTTTTCTTCTTATTCTTATATTATTATGAAGCACAATGTTTTATTAGATGGGTTTGATTATTATTTATTTATTTCATGTACAAGACAAGAACTGTTTAGATGTTATGTGCTATAAAATACTAACAATCACAATAATAATAATAATAATAATAATAATAATAATAATAATAATTTTCTTCTTTCTCCTTCTTCTTCTTCTTATTTGTTGTGGTTTAGCTGTTAGTACTGTTGTCTCCTCACATCTCCAAGGCTGGGGATCAAATCTTGCCTCCACTCTCTCTATCTATCTATCTATCTCTCTCTCTCTCTCTCTCTCTCTCTCTCTCTATCTATCTATCTATCTCTCTCTCTCTCTCTCTCTATCTATCTATCTCTCTCTCTCTCTCTCTCTATCTATCTATCTATCTGTGTGTGTGTGTGTGCGTGTGTGTGTGTTTCCTCTGGGCACTCTGGTTTCCTCCCACAGAAACCAGAGTGCCCTGTGACTGACAGTTGATGGATGGACTGAGGACTGAAGGGACGAAGTGAGAGATGGATGGAGGGAGAGATGGAGGTGTGGATGAAGACGATTTTAAACAAGAGACTAAACACCTGTGACCTGCGCAGACACACACACACACACACACACACACACACTGAATATCTTAAACAACTTCAAACTGGAAGCACTGATCAGAGTCATGTGACTAGCAGGGGATGATGGGAAGTGTAGTCCAGTGACCCCCTGAAAGTCTGAAGAGTGTATAGTTTATCTCAGAGCGTCCACACACACACACACACACACACACACAGAGGACCTTTTATGGTATTTTTGTGTAAATAATTGTTGTCACACAGCAGTGTTCTCTCTCTCCCTCTCTCTCTCTCTGTCTCTCTCTCTCCTCTCTCGGTCTTTGTCTCCCGAGTCACAGCGAGCCGCTAACTTTAACAATTTATTAAGTCGGGATTAAACCGCCAGCTGCTGGTTAAGCCCCTGAGCTTTGTGTGTTTCTTTTTCGCGAGTGCGGTTTCAAAACGAGCGCGACGGCTCAAAACTAATCAGGATTAGACGCCAGAAATCCACTTCGCAAAATGTCTTTTCACCACCGTCTTCCTGCTTTCTCCCAGCATGCCCCGGGGCACAGCTGATCCGCTCTGTGATTGGCTGACGGGTTTCTGCTCTCGCTCGCTAATCGCAAAGTTTTCTTTTGTTTTAATCCCGAGGTGAAAAGCTAGCGGGTAAAACGTTTCCTGCACCATTTGTGCGATTTGTTCGGTCTGATTCAGACGGAGTGCTGGGAGCGTTTAAAAACGCCTGAGGGCTGAGACACATCAGGGGGCGGGGCTTACAAATGTTTCTGTTCAATTATGCCGTGTAACTCGTTAAGAGACGAGTTCATGAAGAGTCTGAGGAACACAAGCAGCCCAGGATCGACACACACACACACGCACACACACGCATCTTCTCTCAACACACACTCATCTAATAATCAGTGTGTGAAGATCAGACCAGAACCGATCTGAACTCAGTGTCTCAGTGACATCACGCGCTACGTTTCCACTCACGTTATTGCTACATTTTGCAGGAAGAAATAAAATGTATAAAATGACATCATTTCCTGCAACAGGAAGTGTTTAATTCAGAACAAATACCAAAAAACACACACACACACCACACCAGTGTCATTATGGACAGAGTGTAAAGATCTACATGATGACATCACAACTATTTATAATCAGATTGACAGTGTGTGTGTGTGTGTGTGTGTGTGAGTTAGGGTGTGTGTGAGTGCGTGTGTGTGTGTGTGTCTCCATGTTTGTCAGTACAGCACTGATATATCACGATTATTCTCCTCTCTCTCCTGTGATTCAGTCTCACTGACCTCCTCTTCACTCTGACCTCAGATCAGTGAGCCGAGTGACACGCTGCCTCTCACACGCTTAACGTCATCACTCAAACTGCTCTCAGATCAGCTCTGAGCACTCACTCACACACACACACACACACACACACACACACACACACAAACGAACGCCTGAGCTTGAGAACGCAGGAACGAATAAGGAGAAAGAGAGAAACTGCCTCAAAATGGCCGACAAATCACACACACACACACACACATATATATGAACACACAAACACCCACCCAACCACCCACACACACACACACACACACACACACACACACACACCAAGGTCAGACGTAAATGCAGACAGCTGAAAAACAGATTCCATAGACGGCCTTTAAACACAGTCCTCACACACACACACACACACACACAGCAGAGTCTCTGTACATCTTTCTTTCTTTTTACATCCACCTTCATCTCTTTCACTTCCTTTCTCTCATTTTCTCTCTTTTCTTCTCCAGCTTTCTTTTAGCCCCTCCCTTTCCTCTGCATTTTTCTACTTGACATTTTCAGTGTCGTGAGACTTTGTCTCACTCTCTCTCCGTGCCATGTCTCTTTCCTCTACTTCTTCCTTTTTGTCTCACTTTCCCACTGCCTCTCGTTCTCTTTACTTCTGTCTTTCACTCCATTACTCTCTATTTCTTTTCATCTTTTTCCTACAGTTTTTGGTCGTCATCTCACATTTGCTTGTCTCTCTCTCTCTCTGTCTGTCTCTCTCTCTCTCTCATTAAGCTGCTCGTTATGCTCCCTGTAGCAGTCTGTATTAAATCCCCTCATTAGCTGTCTGAGCCTCGCGCTGAGAAAAGCGAGGGTGTTTAAAGTCACTCGCTCTTTTTGGAACATCTCAGCAATGAAGACGGTCTGCTGCCTGAGGGTGAGGGGACGAGGGGACAAGAGGACGAGGGATATGAGGGGATAGTGGGTGTGAAAGGATGGAGGGGATGAGGAGATCATGGGATGAGGGTAAAAGGGGTCAAGAGAAAGAAGGGACGGGAGAATGAAAGGACGAAAGAACAAAGGAATGGAGGACAGAAGAGGACGAGGAGATAAGCGGACAAGAATGAGAGGGCAAGGAGATGGAGGGCATGAGAGGACGAGAGGAAGAGCGGATACGGGGATCAAGGGATGAGAGGATGGCGGGACAAGGGGATGAGAGAACCATGGAAAGAAGGGCCAAGGGGATGAGGGGACGAGAGGACATTTCACAAAGACACACATCTAAACTCCAGCATCCCTAACTGGATCTCTGACTCCACACACACACACACACACACACACACACACACATATACACCTCAGGGGACACCGTTCTGTTTTTTTCTAAAAACACCATGATAAGAGAATCATGTGTCTCACCTTTAGGAGCAGTCGGGGAAAAGAGTTTCTCCGATCCGACATCAGACGCCTGAAAGAGAAAAAGAAAAACATGATTAGAGCTAACTAACGCCAGTCAAGCAGGAAACATAACGCATGAGCAGGCTAACAAAATGATCCAGGTAGCATACAGAAATTAGCGGCGACAGACAAGGCTAATCAGGATAATCCGTCAGAATCATCCGGAAGGTCAACTGTCAGAGAAAAAAAACCGCTTAGAACATCTAAAATTAAACTGGAATTATGGTTAGCATAAACTGCTAAAACACAGACACAAAATATGTTAGCTAAGAACTGACGCTAAGAATACATTCACTGAGATCACAAACAAGGGTTAAGTGTGACAAAAGTAAACAACACAGAACACTCCGGAACATTAACGTTTACCTCACATGTGAAACACTCAGAAACACCGGAAATTACACTTAGCGTCCAAACACGGTCCACCATTTTGAATACAATTCAATTGTATTTGTTTAGCGCTTTTAGCAACTGACATTTTTGCAGGACAGTAATTAAATTACCTCACCTCTGTTGTCTTTCTAAGTTTGTGTTATTTAAGGTTTTATTTTTTATTTTATTTATTTATTTTATTTTTATTATTATAATTTTTTTTTTTTTACCTCTTCAGTGTTATTTGTAACTAGGATGAGAGAAACGTAATTTCGATTCTCTATATGTATGCACTGTACATGTAGCAGAATTGACAATAAAGTTGACTTTGACTTTGACATTGTCACAAAGCAGCTTTACACAATCAAAAGAATTAATTGTTGTCCTAAAGAGTCCCGAACTGTCCACTTTACATTGTAGAGACCAAATAACGCTGAAATAATCAAAATGGACAAAATCACTGACAAACTTGGAAAATATGAGAACAGACGTATGTAGCTAATGACTGAGATTAGCGACGTGTCTTGCTAGGATGGAGTTGTTGAGTGATTTTCAATGAGAGAAAAAACATGACAGAACCATCCGGAATGCTAACATTTACCTCAGAAGTAATGACGAATCATCAAGAAAATGTTCAGAACATGGTTAAGCATCAATGTATCTCGAGAGTGTGTCGTAGTTAAGTGTTTCACACACTCCAGCGAGAGAGCGTAAACCACACAGAACCATCCGGAACGGCAACGTTTACGTCAGATGTGTTAGCGAATTACAATGCAAAGACTCAGAACTGCTGAAAATTACACTTAGCGCTAACCACCGCTAAACAGACGGACACGTTTTCCAGGGCTCTGAGAACACACTGTGAGTCTGAGGCGTCCCACACACATGACGTTTGTCCCCGTGTTGCTGTAGCGTCTGCCTTTACGACCACAACGCCAGGAAAAACACACTCCGGCCAAAACGCCACCGAACGCAGAGAAGGGAACAACGGAGCGCCCTATAAAACGAGTGAAGCTAGACGCAGACTAAACAGCAGCACCCTCTTCCTTCCCCGAACGCAGACAGCGGGCAAATGAGAAACAGACGAGACGCCGAGGAGAAAACACAGACGCTGGTGTGCGGGCGTCTGGCTTAAATTAGGAGAATGGAGGCCATTTTTAACTCTGAGCCATAACTCAGATTAGCCATTAGCGAGGGAACACGGCTAACGCTAAACAAACAAACACAACACAGCGCAGCACGCTGCTCTTTTCTGAGATGATCACTTGTTTTTCTGAGAATGTTAACATGATAAAATTACAAAGTACACAACAAACAAATTAAACAAACACACATACAAACGCTATTCATACAAGAACAACAGTTTTAGCTCAAAGCTAATGTAGCTAACAAACTAAAAGTCTGTCTCAGCTCAATTTCTTTATACAATAAAGACAACACCACTGATTAGGTGAGAGAGAGAGAGTGATAGAGAAAGAGACAAAGCTAGTGAGACAGAGAGAGTGAGACAGGGAGACTGAGAGACAAGTGAGACAACAAGAGAGACAGTGAGAGACAGAAAGGCAAAGAGAGTAATAGTGAGAAGAAAAAAAAAAAGAGCGACAGTAATAGTGAGATACAGAGTGAGATATTGAGGGTGAGACAGTGAGAGTAAGACACAGAGAGAGAGAGAGACAGGGAAAGCGAGACAGATACAATGTGAATGAAATTGTTGTTAAAAATGAAAGAAGTTTTTTTTTTATATATATATTTTTTAAAAATATACCATGCTAATGCACTATCCTGTGTGTGTGTGTGTGTGTGTGTGTGTGTGTGTGTGTGTCCCCAGCAGGATGTTCTGTTCTGTCAGACAACCCTCCTGCTGCACCCTTCAAAGCTGAAGGTCAAAGGTCACACATAACAAATTTCATTCAAATTCATGGTCACACACAGGCCTGACCTTAATGAGGGTTGATCTGAACAGAAGGAGGGTAGCAGGGGTGTGTAGCGGGGGTGGGGTGGGGGGGTAGTGGGGTAGATCAGACCCCTGTGTGCCCCACAGGAAGCAGAGGGAGATTAGTGTTTCAGAAACACAGGAAATCTAAGCCAGGTTTCTGTGAGCCAGACGCCCGAGACAGAGGAGCGAGGGATATTAGAGCTGCACTCGTTTACCACCAGCTTCCCCCTTTCATCACACACACACACACACACACACAATCCAGAGCAGTGCGTTAGTGTGTGTGTGTGTGAGAGAGTGGGGGAGGGGGGGTTAACAAAGTCAAGGTCCTGCAGTCTGCAGCTGTAAAACGCCACTGCCTCATTCACCAGAGAGAGAAGAAGAAGAAAAGAGGGATAATAATAACAGTGAGGGGGGACGAGTTTAAAGAGAGAGAGAGAGAGAAGGAAAAGGACAGGGGAAGAGGGTGACAGTGACAAAACGCCAAGCTGCCCTTCGAATTAACGTGTGGGCGCGCGCTTGTGTGTGTGTGTGTGTGTCGTTCTATCTGTCTCCCTCTTTCTTTTTCTTTCTTTTGTCTCCTCTCTCTCTCCCTCTTAATGACCTCCTCCACACTCGTTTATCAGAAGCTGTGTCATGTTTCTCTCTTGCTCTTGAGTGCCATGGGTCAGAACAGGTGTGTGAAACACACACACACACACACACACACAGCATCATTAAGATGGTAATGTATTCAGCTGAGTGACCGTGTTAAATCCGACCATAAATCTGTGCGCCTCCTCCTCATCCCTGATTGGCCGATTATACATCGCCTGGCAACAGCAGCCATCGCCACGGCGACGATCTGAGGGTCTTTTCTGTGTAACCCCTGAAAACCCCTCATGCTGCTTTCACGTTTTGCTCGAGCTGCACCACACTGCTGTTACAGCCGCTTAAAAAAAAAAAAGTATTTAAATGTCTTTATTTCAGTTTATTATTTAAATCTATGCGAATATTAATGAGTGTATACTGCTCAAGAGGTACAGAGCGAACTGTGTGTGTGTGTGTGTGTGTGTGTGTGTGTTTCCATGTTTACATCACTAAGTCCACTGAGAGAGAGAGAGAGAGAGAGAGAGAGAGAGAGAGAGAAGTTCTTGAACTGAAAGCACAAAAATGTAGAATATCCTACATAATGAATATTAAATGATTGATCCTGAATTATTAACACCTCCGCGTGGTTAAAGGAACGATAAACCTTTTCACTTCTCTTACAGAATCTCTCGCTTTATCAGAAATAAAACCTACCGTGTGGTGTTTATCTGCGCTATTAGGACACTTTTTTAAATTTAGTTCCTGGAACGCTGCACCTTTGCTAATTTTGGTGATGAGATTCCTAGAAAGCGTCTGGAGCTGAAGTCCAGAGAGACGCCGCAACGCTCGATCCTGAACTGAGACTGAACCTAAACACACCTTCTGGCCTTTACTGAGAAAATAATGTGTGTTTAACCAGATTTATCTACATATTGCATCACACAGATGCACAAACAAACAAACACACACACACACACACACACACACACACACACACAC
>JAQMYL010000014.1:24404077-24415191 GCA_030014365.1 Clarias pachynema | reverse complement strand
AGACACAGGGGGGGGGGGTGAAGGGAATGAAGGATGGGGGCGGGGAGGGGGGGGGGCTGAAGGGTGGAAGGGCACAATAATAAGGCAGCGTGTGTCAGTCTGCTGTAATGCGGAGGGGGAGAGGTGAAACCGCCCGGCTCGTCTCTGACATGTCTCCTGAGTCTCCCTCTCTCTCTCACACACACACACACACACACACAGTGCAGGGTTAGGAAATATAATTGGCCCTGACTTCTGTCAGCCTCCGACTGAGAAGGCGAGAAAGCGTGAGATACAATGTGAGAGAGAAAAGAAAGAAAGAGTGTTAAAAAGGGAAAAAGCGAGAGAAAGGAGAGGAGAGAAGGAAAGATAGAAACAGATACAAAGAAAGAGGAAGAGACAAGAGGATCGATGAAGAAAAGAAACGCAGAGAGAAAAACAGGAAAAAAAAACAGAGACGAGGAGAGAGAGAGAGAGAGAGAGAGAGAGAGAGAATGCGTGTGTCCTCCGTCCCCTGTGCTGTCTCTCATTAGCGTCTCTCTCTCTCTCTCTCTCTCTCTCTCCCGCTCCAGCAGCACACATCACCATGCTAATTCGGTTTAGCTCGTGTTTCTCCTGGCACACACACGCCGGTCTCTCACATGTGGCTTTGGACTGCAGCTCGGCATTGTGGGTATCAGAATGAAAGCCGAGACCCCCGGGGGTGTGGTGTGACTGACGGCTCTGACGCTCAACTCACATCCAAACACAGAGGTCGGGATTCGTCTCACACACACACACACACACACACACACACACACACACATATACTGTACACACCACACTGTCTTTAACTCGTACAGTTTTATGCTAAGCTATAACGCGACTCTGTTCTATACGCGTTTATTAGCTGTGTTCTTTTTATAACTTTGCTAACGTAGCACGTCTGACTTTAAACAGAATAGGTTCCTGCTAAAATTGCTAACAGCAACCGATCAGCATACAGTCCCCGCCCAAAATGCTAACTTTTTATGTTATGCTTGCAGTTTTTTTAATGCTATGCTCGCGGTTTTCCACCCAAAATGCAAACGGTGACCAATCAACATGCAGTTCCCGCCCAAAATGCTAACAGCAACCAATAAGGACAAAGTCCCGGCTTGCAGTTTGCAGACTTAATTTCACTGTAACCAATCAGCACGCAGTTCCCGCCTCCAATACCAATGTAAAGATTCTAACATGGAACTTCTGATCTGCAGCCAGAAAAACCTGACGCGGCCGTGTGTGTCCTCAAATCAATCAGTGGACAGAGACACTTCACACACTTCACTGTCCATCACCATCACCATCATCATCATCATCATCTTTGGCACAGGGTCACTGGTGTTAGCTGGCTAGCTTGTTGCTATTCAGACCAGAGTGTGAGTGTGTGTGTGTGTGTGTGTGTTCGGTCCGTGCCGTGTGGCCTGATCCTCTGGCGTCCGATCTCTCGGTACATAACTCGCACTTCTCATTTCTAAGCAGCGTAATCCCTTCTGTTCCACAGCGCACTGTTTCCTAACACGCTCGCTGAATAAGTAAACATTAAAGCTTAAAAAATCTTTCCAACAATAAAATCATAAACTCTGATAAAAACGTTAGACAAATATTATGATGTGAAATAAAATGTAGAAATCGGCTCATGCCTAATTCAGCAGTAATTATGTGGACGGCCACAGAGACACGAAAGTTATGTGCTTTTCTTCATGTGGCTTTGGGAGGAACTTTCCACACACACACACACACACACACACACACACACACACACTCGGAGTATACCATGGCCAGAAAAAACCCAAACCAGATGTTGCAGATCAGCGCGAGAGGAAAAACAAGCGCAGGAACGACAAACGGTTCACATTAAAGCTAATCAGACAGAGAGGGGAGAGCGGTCGAGTTACGGCGCGTATAATTCGGTTTCTGCGGCGGAGAACGCAGCCAAGAACAGCGAGATGAGAGAGAAACTCAAATTACATGGAGGAGAAGTCGACTCTACCGCCGAGCCCGGGACGCAGAAAACCCCCAGACATCTGCACACGGAGCCTCTCGCCGAAAAACCGCTTTCGAACCGTGACACCGTACAAGCGCCTCTGACGTCATTCCTTAATTATTATATTTATATTATAAAAATGACGCCAGAAACACCAACGTTACTGACCGTCTCACGACAGCTACTCCGGCAAGTGTGTTTTTTCATCATGTGACCTTTAAACACCGCTATCTCTCATAAACGCTAGTTAGGTGCGTAGCTTAAGTTAGCTAAACCGGGGGAACCATTAGAGACGGGGAAAAAAAACATCGATTCATTTACGCATCATCATTACTTTGTGTGGAAATTCCTACGTTTGCATTTGAGGTGGCAACAATTTTGCAGTTTCTCTATAATCCTACAGGTGGCACTCTAAACTATTCACACCCCGGCAGGCAGCGCGGCATTCTGTGTGTTTAGAATTGAAAATAATAATAATAATAATAGTAATATGAATGAACATTGTGTTAGTTACAGAAGCACAATACAAACCGAGGTATGATGACATCATCGTATCGACTCGTCCCTGGGGATTCCAAACTCTAGTAACCATGGCAATAAATTCTTACAAGCTAAAAACACAAATGAAAGTAAATTAAAGTCCCTAAACATTTGCGCCCCACAGACCCCGTGTCAGCGCCGCAGAGAAAGTGGGCGTGGCTAACATGTGATCACAATGCGGTCTTGTTATTGCAGGACAGCGATGTCTTTTTTTTCTCGTTATTATCTAGACACATTTCCCCACACATACACACTTCCATAAATTTTCTTTTCAAATTTTCTTTTCATTTCTGTGAAGCTGCTTTGAGACAGTGACCGTTGTTAAAACCGCTATATAAATAAAATTGAATTGAATTGAATTTGCTGTTGTTTCATCACATGTTGATTAAAGTTTTTGCCTTCATTTTAATCAGAGCTGTCAATCATGAGTGGATTAAATTGAGGTAAATTTTTACTGCGTTGTGATTTTTTTATTCGATTCAACAGCAGTAATGAAAAGTTTCTGATTTGTTTCAAGTGAGCAGGTTTTGAAATATTAAAACTACTAAAAAAATATTAAAAATGCTAAAAGTATTTAGTAAATACTGAAACACTATGTAACTTCAAGATGTATTTTTAAAAAATAAGTTTTAATTTATTGAAGTTTGTATTTGAGGTGGAGAAATGTTTTAGTTTCGTCTATAATCATGAACTATTCACACACTAAATCTGTATATTTATAAAATCATGATACTTAATGAGATTTGAATTATTTATTATGGTGATTATATCGCTCTGGGACGTCCCTGGTGATTCCCGTCACCAGTAACTCGTGCTGTTGACTGTTTAAATGTGACATCGTACAAAGCGGTACTCTTGCAAAACACAAATATTTGGTTTTTATTCGGTGTAAAATCGACCAACAAATAATCGAATAAGCTGCATATTTGTACACCTGCTACACGACACACACTGTGATCAAGCGTCTGAAAGCACAGTACACACACGAGCCGTGTCTCCGAGTGATGTAATAAACAACGCTGCGTGCTGATTGGCTCACTGAGATTTTGACACCTGGTCCCCAATGCAAGCCGTTTCTCAACACTCGATGGAATCAAAGTAAAACGTGACAAATATTTTGTGTCCACACTGTCCATGCTCCAGTGCTGCCTGGCTGTGTGGTGTTTGTGTTACTGACGTCGTGCTACGAGACGTCTTCTGTCGTTACCGGCGCCGTCTCTACAGACTCCCATAAATAATCAGGACGCTCCGGCCCCCCTCAGGCGTGTTTACTGCGAGCGTCGAGATGAGGAGACGACAAATAATTCTGGTGTTGAATCTAATGAGACGTCCTGGGACAGCAGGAAGTGGGTTAAAACGTTCCTCTGCTTTACAAAACTACAAATTACAGGGCATTAGTGCTGAGCTGGAGCGTAAGGCTGCACTTCCTCGCCGAGTCGGAGATCTGGGCCGCTCACTAAACCTGGGATTAAACTAAAGCCTAAAGCAATAAAGGGGACTTTCAGTGGGGACTCGACGCTGGCGTCGCAATTTAGGAACCCGAGCCTTGGCACAGAGCCGGAGAGTCTGAGCGCGGTGTTTATTCCGTCAGCGATCCGACGCTAATCGACCGCCTCCCTCGGTGCATCCACATTATTCAGGAATCTGTTATTTAACACTCAGACACGTAGCAGGCTGACGTGCCTCGGAGCGCTCACTGTGCGCTACAGCCGTACCCTGCGCTCCACCTCGTCACCAGGATTCCTGCAGAAACATCTCCAGAACGTTTCCTGGATTGTTCTTTTCTCGGTCCTCTGAAGCTTCTCCGCCTTTGTGAGGCGCTCGGCGCTAAACACCACAGCTGTCGTACAATCTGTGATGGTGTTAATTACCCCAGCGTCAGCAGCGGCTCTTCGGCTGCGCACTAACGAACGCACCTTATGTTCGGAACGCCGGACGCCCCTCTGTCCCCATATCAACTTTTATTTTTTTCAGTTCCTGGTTCTCGACAATGTCTCAATGTTCCCGTAGTGTTCAGCAAAACCGTCCGCTACAATCACAACAAAAAAAAAATACAAATGACGCTTCGTTTGTTACACAGACATCAAACACCACAAAATTTAACAATAACAGTTTAAACACGATGGGCACAACACTACACAATCACCACTGTGGCACCAGTAATACACACCTCAGCTGGTGTGTAGCAAGTGATCACAACACAACACCACACAACACACGTCCACTAACAGTTTACAACACCAGTCTTCTCCATCAAACACCAGCACTCTGCATAATGATAATCTAAATCATCAGGGATCAGTACTCTCCATCAAACACCAGCATCATCCATAATCAAACACATATATATATATATATACAGTATATATACACACTCCATCATCAAACACCGGTACTTTCCATCAAACACTAGTGCTGCTCCTCCTCCTCCTCATCATCATCATCATCATCAAACACCAGTACTCTCCACCATTAAACACCATTATACTCCATCAAAAAGCAGTAATCCTCATCATCAAACACCAGCACTCTCCATAATCACCCACCAGTGTTCCCCACTAAACACAGTCCTCTTCATCATCAAACACTTTAATTAAACAGCAGTTCATCATTAAACACTAATATTTTCCATTAAACACCAACGGTCAGCACCAGCAGTGTGAGAATCCTGATGAATATAGAAGAATAATTTCCTGTTAAGTCACATGAAACACATAAATGGTGCGTGTGGTGTGTGAGGGAACAGGAAGTGTTTGTGCCGGTGACATCACTGCAGGTCTCACCCTCCGGTCTTTGAGAAGCTCTTAGTGTTTGTTCTGAAAGCCTCGCGCTCTCAGTAGAACATTATGGAAAGCTCTAATGTCCCGTATCGCTCCGTGTCTCATCTCTAATGCACTTCGGTATTTTAAAGCTGACAGCGTCTGCAGAAAATAAAACCTTTATAAGATATAAATCCACCTGAGACGGGAGAGCGTTATAATTCAGACGAGTCGCGGCGGCGTGCGGCGGCCATCTTTAAAACTGCCTCCGAGTGCAGAGAATTATGGGGCACTTAGGGTAATGGAACACTTTTTTCCAGATGGCGTGACGGAGGCGACGTTCACTCCTCTGTCTCATCTGTCTATCATTAGAGGGGAAGAACAGCTGGCAAATGGCAGGTCTGAGCCGGAGGCGCGAACAGCCTGACACGCCGCGGCGGCCATGTTAGATTAGGAGTCAAACAGGTAATAAAACACCTGAAATACCAGCACACGGCAACATTCATCATCAAACACCATCACAATGCGGTGTTCTTAAAGAAACACACACACAACTGCCACCAGGAGCAGTGTTTACATACCATCACATGCCATCACACACACTAACAAACACCATCACACACAGTAACAAACACCATCAGACACGGTAACAAACACCATCACACACACTAACAAACACCATCACACACACTAACAAACACCATCACACACACTAACAAACACCATCACATACCATCACATGCCATCACACACACAAACACCATCACACACACTAAAACACCATCACGCGCCATCACACACACTAAAATACCATCACACACAGTAACAAACACCATCACACACAGTAACAAACACCATCACACACAGTAACAAACACCATCACACACACTAACAAACACCATCACATACCATCACACGCCATCACACACACTAACAAACACCATCACACGCCATCACACACACTAAAACACCATCACACACAGTAACAAACACCATCACACACAGTAACAAACACCATCACACACACTAAAACACCATCACACGCCATCACACACACTAACAAACACCATCACACACAGTAACAAGCACCATCACACACCATCACAGACACTAACAAACACCATCACACCATCACACACACTAACAAACACCATCACTCACTGTCAAACACCATCACACACACTAAAACACCATCACACACCGTCACACACACTAACAAACACCATCACACGCCAACAAACACCATTAATTAAATTAATTTCAATATTATTTGTATAGCGCTTTTATCAATTATCATTGTTGCAAAGCAGCTTTACACAATCAAAAGAATTATGGAAGTTTCTATGAGATGTGAATGTGTGTGAATCAGAATGATCAGATCATCAAACACTATTACACACAAACACCATCACACAACAACAACTGGAGTGTTCACAAACACCACCAAACACTATTAAACACCATCACACATTATTAAATGTTATTAAAAACAATCAAACGCAATCATATACCATCAACCACCACCACACACCAACATACATCATCAAACACCATAACTCCTTTAACACACCAACAAATACCATCACACACCATCAAACATCAATTACTGCAGTCTTTACATTCAAACAACTCACTGTTAAACACCTTCACACACTATTAGACACCAACATACATCATCAAACACTCACACGCCATCAAACACCATCACACGCCATCTATTACCATTAACTCTGGTGTTCACATTCAAACACCGTCAAACGCAGTTTATTATTGTTATATAAAATTATAATGCACTAAATGGAGTGTGCTGGTGATTAATGGAGAAGGTTGGTGTGTGTGTGTGTGTGTGTGTGTGTTTGGTGTTGCCTTAACACCAGATGCTGTGAGATCAGCTCTCGGGCCGGCCCTTAGCTCCGCCCCCTACCGCGGCTCGTGACGAAGGCCGGAGCACTCGAGCGTCTTCAGCCTCCACTACAGATGAAAGGCGTTTAAGAGCGAGACACACTCGACGGAAGAGCACAAAAACACTCTCGCTCTCGTTTCTTTCATTTCTTCCAAAAACACAGGATCTGATTGGAGGGTGAGAGAGCAGAGGATCATGGGAAATATTCATCAGGTGGCTCGGGGCTTTGATGTGAAGTGGCTGCTGCTAATCTGCTCGCCTTTAAAACGCCACATCAACAAGATGAGTGGCTCGACCCCGCACACCCGGCTGTGTGGGAGGCGGCTGAGTGCGCGCGAGTGTGTGTGTGTGTGTGTGTGTGTGTGTGTGTGTGTGTGTGGACACTGTAAAATCTAGCTCATCCAGTGACTGACCCATGACTCCAAAAATACCATCCGAATTGCTTTACCTTGACGTTTATGTGTGTGTGTGTGTGTGTGTGTGTGTGTGACATTTAAGAAGAAAAGAGGCTGAGGGGAAAAGACGTCAACTGCCTGGACATCTCAAAACATAGAGCTCTTGCGTGGGGCAAAAGGTCACATGTCACTTCCATTAAGACACGAGCACTAAACCCCTGTGGAACACACACACACACACACACACACATATATATAGAGCACCATAAAAATAAGCAGATGAAAGCCGGTTCTGTTTGGTTGGTTCCCACATGGCAACACACCGCTGTATTTATAACCTTAATGGCTAAAACAGAAGCTCAGCGCTAACGCTAGCTGCTAACGCCACTGGTCCTGGGTTTCCTGTTAACGTAGCTAGCATGACCGTGGTGTGCTCGACATTCCCCTTTAATCCCTACACTCGAGGAGCATGTGTAGTATGTGGGGCACTGAGTGTGTGTGTGTGTGTGTGTGTGAGGGGCTTCTAGCACTCACACTGCGCCCTACACTGTTTTTGCGCTCTTCTAAGGGACAGAACCTGAACAAACACCTCAGTACTGTCAGCCCGGGGGCGTGTCCTAAACCGAGCATCCTGTACACTTCTCGCTTTAAAGGACAAATTTAATTATTCGTTAGTGGGCGTGTCTGTACACTTTTTGCTTTAAAATACATATAAGCATAATCGTTTCTCAGTGGGCGTGTCGTAAACCACACTTGTTATCATTATTGTTATTATTTATGTTATTATTCTTAACATAAAAGTTATTATTCTGATTATTATTAATATCATAGCAAAGTGTTAAAAAGGTGCGCTTATGAGTATTTAAAGTAAAAGGTGAGTAACCTCACGGCTCAGACTGACGAGTCTGAAGCTCTGCGTTGTTGTTGTTGTTGTTGTTAAAGCTGCACTGTGGTGTGAGGATGGACAGCAAACACGCCGCTTTGATCTGTGTTACAATTTTCTGTTCTAAACCTCCAGATATCGGCAGTGTGTATTTTTTCACTCTGGCCAGGGTGTGTGTGTGTGTGTGTGTGTGTTTGTGTGTGTGATCTGCTTCGACTTTGAGATTACACACCGCGGCAGATCTCTCAGCCTCTTATCTCTGGCTTCTTTGCCTTATCGTCTGAGCGCTGATAAACAGCGAGGCCAGGAAGCCCTGAGCGCGCTCCACTCCAGCGCCGCGCCGCACCACGCCATGCTACACCGCGCCAATACCGCCCCGCCGGCCAGATTAAAGGGAACGAATAAATATGTCCTGATTTATACTGCATCACACACACACACATACACAGTATACACGTTATATCATACATTACACTGCAACATGGAAACACACACCATATCTCACACACACACACACACACACACACACACATATACACACGGATTATGGATAAATGGACACCCGATTCAGAATGTCAAAGGTCACCTTAAGGTCAGCCCTAGGGAATTCTGGGAGCCTGAACAACACACATGGCTATATTCTGAACTGGAAGGTTATTACATTTCACAAGCCTGTCATAACTGAAACCACACACACACACACACACACACACACACACAGAACGAGAGAGAGAGAGAGAGAGAGAGAGAGAGAGCAGCGTGGCAGAGACTCGCAGTAATAAATAACGTGACTCCCATGATGCAACCTGGGTGATGAATATCGATTTACACGTGACATCTGCGACGCAAAGCGACGCTGCGCCGGCTGTCGGCCGCAATTTACACCCGCGCCAAGTGTGTGAGGAGGCATCGAGTTCAAGTCCTGCATGCAAATCCCATTCAAATGCAGTGCGGCCTCAACGCCGATGTGTGTGTGTGTGTGTGTGTGTGTATGTGTGCGTGTATGTGTGCGTGTGGTCAGACGCAGAATTAAATTCAGCCATGTTTTCTATTATCAGTGTATAACTCTCTACTGTAATCTCTTTATTAAACACTTTATTAAACATTATGCTCAAATCCTCGCTCATGTTTTATTACTGTTACTATACAGATGTTACTGTGTGTGTGTGTGTGTGTGTGTGTGTGTGTGTGTGTGTTTCATTGTCCAACACAAGCAGGTATTTTGTATCAGATATAAAAAGCTTCTGTTTAAATGTCACTCTGATGTGCACAACGTTACTGTACACACACACACACACACACACACACACGTACAGTGTGTATTTCACACCTCATGTTTTATCACAAAGATACAGCTTGATTTCAGGTTTTTCATTTTGTTATAAATGAGCAACACAACACACTGACACACACACACTATAAAACACACACATTCTCCAACACACCATTCCAGCAACGGCTCTGCACTGATTTATTCAGAGCTCAGGTGTGTGTTTTATCGATTAATGTATTTTTTACACGCAAACACTACATATCAAACACTACTGTATTTATACACACGCACACACACACATATATATATCTTATTAAAAATATATACTGAATTATATTTCTACATCAACACAATCTAACACCTGCTCTGTGTTTACTGATTATTTTATCAGATATTAAACACTCATAGTATTTATTTATTTATTTATTTATTATTTAATTTCCCACATATTCACATGGCATATATCATCTATAACGCATTAATTGATTATTATGTATTTATAACAACCCCCCCCCCACATACACACACAATATACAGTTAGAAAATATATTCCACTCTGATTCTTATTTAGAAATAAAATTTTAGTTTTTAATGTATTATTATTATTACTATTATTATTATCATCATCATTATTACAAATAATAATCATTTAACACACACGTGCATATTACAAAATATTCTTAGAATTATTCTAATGCTGCATGATTAAATATCGTTATAAATAATAATAATAATAATAATAATAATAATGTTTAATTATTACTATTATGATTATTATTAATTAATTAATAATAATAATAATAATATAGAAAAAATTGTGAGAAAATGACTTTCTTTCAAAAACCCGAAATCTCACACACACACACACACACACACACACATCCGAACAGCAGAAATGATGCAGAAAAAATAGCCGACAATTATAATAATTTCTGATCATATACAGTATTTCTAAGCAAAGATCAAAAATCCAAAGAAAGCAACATGACAGCCTTTACAGCACACACACACACTTACACACTTACACACACACGTACGCACACACACGCGCTCTCGCGCTCTCCACTCCGGTTTTTATACCAAAAAAAAGCTATAAAATGACTATATATATATATATACACACACACACACATGTATATATACACACAGGATGGTGTGTGTGTGTGTGTGTGTGTGAGGTGTGCACTGTGCCCTGCCGCACGTGAAGGTAAAAGGTGTGCACTGAGGAAATCCGCGCGCGTGTGTGTGTGTGTGTGTGTGTGTGTGTCGCCATGCAAAAATATGATTATATACACCGAGTCCGTTTTTTTTTTTTCTCCTCCTGCGTATACACGGTGCAGAGGCATATTTTTGCATGGCGACGGGCACGCGCGCGAA
>JAQMYL010000014.1:24387050-24403977 GCA_030014365.1 Clarias pachynema | reverse complement strand
TGCTTTCACAGCCTAAAGAAAAAAAAATATCAGGCAGAATGTGTTGGGAAACAGATACAAACACTGTTATTTTCTCTATTACACACATGCTCACACACGAGCGCGCGCGCGCACACACACACACACAATGGTGAGATGAACAGCCGCGTGAGGAAACAATGTTACAGAAGCAGCGTTACAGTCTTTATTACAGTGTTTATTACAGTGTTTATTACAGTCTTACCCGGAATGTAGCGCAGCTTCCCGCCAGAGAGACAGACAGAGAGAGAGACAGGCGGTATATCCACAGTGCGGTGAGAGAGAGAGTGTGTGTGTGTGTGTGTGTGTTCCGTGTTCAACACTTTCACACACAATAAGTCCAGTAAAATCCGGATCCGGGAGCTCGGTGTGTGTGTGTGTGTGTGTGTGTGTGCGTGCGCGCGCTGACAGATCGCTAACAATAGCCTTTACATTTCCCCAGGCCGGGCAGCGGCGCTCCTCCACCTCCTCCTGCTCCTCCTCCTGTCCGTCTCCTCCTTCCGATTCAGCAGACTGGAGATCAGCGCGTATTCCATCCAGAGCCAGAGCCAGAAGAAAAAGCAGTTTAAGCATAAATAAATAAAGGCGGTAATCAGACTGAGGGTCGGAGAGACACAAATCCACACTCGTGTCCTGATCTTCTCTTCTTCTTCTTCTTCTCTCTTTCCTTCAGACACACAGACGGAGCGGGCGCGAGCGCAGCGCGAGGCGCACTCAAGCGCAGTCGGGGCGCTACTGAACACCGCGCGCACGGGCTGAGGGAAGGGAACCCCACTGCGCATGCGCGCTCCGAGCGCACTGACACGCGTTGCCGTGGAGACTGAGGGCACGTGAGCTGACAGGCACAACAAAAAAATGGCGGTTTTTATTGTTATTATTTAAACAGGGCCGGAAGTGTGGCGGACACTTTATTATCTGTCTCTAGAAATAAAGGAGAGGTTTTGTCTGTACGTTGGTCAGAACGCGTTCTTTCAAGAACATCTGTACTTTCATACGCTGGAGGACCACAAACTGTCTGTGTGTGTGTGTGTGTGTGTGTGTGTGTCCACCTGTCTGTCTGTATATATGTCCGTCCATATGTCTGTCTGTATGTATGTCTCTGTCTGTATATCCCTATGTCTGTAGGCCTGTCTGTGTGTGTGTGTGTGTGTCTGTATGCCACAAAACTAGCTGGATATTTAATGAAACTTTGCCAGGCCTTAAGTTTCTTTCCGTATTTGCCTTAAGTTAAATCTGCACCATAATTGAAACCTAAACATTGAGTAAAGGTGAAGTTATAACCGGTTACATTATCGCCATGTTACATCACAGCATCCAGCACTTTTTTGGAAAAATATAGCGCTTTTTCCCTTGAGGTGGGCGTGGCTATGCACATCACTTAACAGAGTGAATCAATCAATCAATCAATCAATCAATGCGATAATTTACTATGTATAGACAGAGTATGTGGAAGACAGAGAAACGACGGTAATGCCCCTATAAGCCATTAAAATCCTCACACAAACAAAAGTGCGACACACGGCATGGCTTACTCAAAAAAAAAAAAAAAAAGCAAGTAGACTATGAAAACTGAAAATTCAAAGATGAATGGACAGATAGTCCATTAGCAGTTTTGTGTTAGATTATAAACCACAAGTTTTTGACAGCGTACTGCGCATGCGTTAATCTGTGGGCGTGTCTTAAATCGACCGCTGTTTGTTTAATCTGAAGTTTAATCTGCACCATAAGTGAAATCTAAATGTTGAGTAAAAGCGATGTTATGAACAGTTATGTGTCGGATTTAATAATCTACGTTAAAATAAGTGTATAATAAGTGTATTAATAAGTTAGACAGAGAGTTTTGCCGTACAGAAAGACAGACAGACATGTACGTGGGCTTCAACCTCAAATAATAATAATAATAATAATAATAATATCACTGATTACATTAAAGATCAGCAGATTATTTTTAGATTTAACATTTGAACTGTCTCTACAAACTATTTACCCGACAGGGACGCGTACTAACGCTAGTCTTTTACATATCATTAATATGTTTATTTCTGCTTCCCCAGTGACTCTCATGTTCATGACTGAACAACCTGTTGACTCAAATGTTGCATAGATTTTCTTTTTTCTTTTTTTGAATATAATCTGTGTAAAATCAGAAGTGGGTTATGAATCTGCGCGGAAATCTAGCTTCGGCGTTTCAGTTTCGCGGTTTGGGTGTCGTAGCCCGACTGAAAGAAATGACTCAGATTCATTACCCTTCCTGACTCGTTTAACAAGACTGAATCATTCATGAAGTAGACATGTCTACCCCCTAACTCTAACCCTAACACTAAACGTTCTGGGAACAGGAACAGATTTACACTGAACTGAGAGAGAGAGATTATCAGGGTCAGTTTATACAGACGTGTAGTCGCTTATTCTCAGTGTTTTAACCGTCTGAATCATTCACAAATCTCTGAATGACAGATTCACTGATTCACTCAATGATCTGCCAAATGATAGAGAACTCGTGGTCATGACTTTCAGAAAGAATCATTCACGAATCTTAGTTATGAATGAGAGGTTAAATCCCTGAGCCACTGTACGAGAGAGAAGCGAATCTCGGTGATGATTGAAACACTCAATGATTCAAAGAATCGAATTCAGCACACAGTACATACAGCTGCAGATGTGACTTAGACAGGGGGCGGGGACTCGTGATGAAATTTCTGCTGAATAAAGACGTAAAAACAGGCGAGCGACATTTACAGAAGACTTCAAGCAGAGTGCGGTGATGAGACTCTTAGCCGCAGTAACACAACTGGAGCCCAGTGCAGAGTGGAACGCCTGATCCTTTAACATCGACGTGTCTGTGTGTGTGAACTGTACAAACACTCCTTCACCAACACTACTCGCACATTACAGGGACTCCGCTGGGAGTTATCACCACGCCCCTCTACAGTCCTGACCTCACTCCAAAACATTTCCTCAAGGAGTTCCTGGGAGGCCGGCGTTTCAGACATGAAGCAGATCATGGTTCCTTGATGGTGTCCAAGCACTAGTGAAACACTGGGGTAAGTGCATGAGTGTATCAGGAGATTATATAGAGAAATAAAGGGAGTGTTTACTCTCAGGACTGTGCTCTGGTATCAAAAGTCCCGCTTTGACTCGAACGCCCTTTGTATAATTCACAGAGGCTTAAAACATATAACGTAATCTTGTATGAAACATGTGATGACCATGACGTGTGTAAATGTTGTGGGATTTAGTTAAAAGAACAGCATTGATGAAGGAAAGCTGTAACTCGAACACTGACTGGTCCGGAAATGAGCATCATGTATAATGACTGTGCTTATTATTATTATTATTACCTCAGGTGTTTGCAGTGTAATAACGTTCCTCACGCGCAACACCCTTGTAGCTGAATCGGAGACAGGGAGCGTCGGTAACGAAGCCGCGCGCCGCCCTGTAGCGGCCTGCTTGACGAACAAATCGCCGTTATTACACCGCTTCCAAATTATAGGCCTCTGTTTTTACAAATCGATAAACACAGAGGCATTGTGTTTTGTTTCGACCGACAAACAGGCGTTTAGCGCAGCGGCACACGCGATGTCAGCGCGGCTGCTCGGCGGTTTCGCCGTCTGGAACGTCAGGCTTGTAATTATTCAGCAGCTGACTGTGATTATAGGTCATCTCCAAGCCTACACACTTCCTATTAAAACATCAGGCGTCCAGAAAAAACACCACACACACACACACACACACACACACACAGAGCATGCACATATGCAAAACATCATGCTCTCTGTCTCTCTGTCTCACACACACAAATAAGTTGAGTTTGACTTAAAGTGCACTATACATTGTTGTTGTGTAAAGGTCATTAAATCCTAGTGTACACACCCACACACACACACACACACACACACACACACACACACATGTGCGTGCTTTGACTCTTCAGTGTTCGTGTGTAAACACACCTGCAGTGATGAAAATAAAACTAAGTACACTTAATTACCTGCTAATTAACATGTGGCTTAAAATGAACTTGCAATCAGTGTTTAATTCACACAGTTCACACCACAAACAGCTCCAAGTGCACAGCTACACCTTTACACACACACACACACACACACACACACACAACGCCATGAATATACATGATATGTAAATGTCTACAAGCCCGTCCCTGAACCCCCCCCCCCCCCCGCCACACACACACACGTCCCCGCGACATCACTCCTGTCCCCATATCACTAAGCGAGCTAGCTCATGTTACTCAGCGACTGATTCGTTTAATATGTTTCAATGTTGTCATGGCAACCACCTTTTTTAAAATCAGTAATACTACTGGAATGAGCGAGCTAGCGTGCAGCTTTATGATTAAAAGTGCATTTTGTAATCCTGGAAGTGTCACGTGTAGAGTGAGAAAGTCAGCGAGACCTCAGTGACATCATACAGTGTAGCCCCGCCCCCTGAGGAACGTGCTGTAGGGTACAGTGTGCTAACGAAGACCTGATTGGAACTATACAGAGGCAGTGTTTAACTCTGTAAAACAGACAGACAGACAGAAAAACAGACAGAGAGACAGAGACTGGCGATGCTGTAACAGGACGAAGGTGTGTGTGTGTGTGTGTGTGTGTGTGTGTATCAGGCAGCAGCTTGTCATCACTACAGCATCGTTACCTCGGTATTGATCATTCAATACAACACACAGTGTGAGATTACAGCACCTGCTGGCACCTGTCTCTCCGTCTCTCTGTCTCCGTCTCTGTCTCTCCGTCTTTGTCTCTCCGTCTCTGTCCCTCTCTCTCTCTCTCTCTCCGTCTCTGTCCCTCTGTCTCGGTCTCTCTGTCTCTCCGTCTCGGTCTCTCTGTCTCCCTGTCTCTCTCTCTCTCTCTCTCCATCTCTCTCCCTGTCTCTCTCTCCCTGTCTCTCTCTCCCTGTCTCTCTCTCCATCTCTCTCCCTGTCTCTCTCTCCCTGTCTCTCTCCCTCACATGTCCACCCACAGTAACATTAAGATCTCTCCAGACGTTCTTTAAAGCTTTCATAAAGTATAAATATTAAAAGTTTTAGCCCGATCCTCAGAAGGTGCAGCTGAAGAACCTTTAAATCCTCTGACGGTTCTGATGGATTCTCGAAGGGTTCTGCTACATGTGTGTGTTAAACACTCTCAGGTTCCTCTGACGGTTCTCCTCAGAACTCGGATTAAACACTTGAACAGCCCCGTGTACATCCAGAGGAAAATGAAAACACTCGCAGTGTCTGTTGTTGTCTCACTAAACCCTTACAGGTGCGCTGCAGAACCCTGACAGTGTGTGTGTGTGTGTGTGTGTGTGTGTGTGTGTGTGTGTGTGTGTGTGTGTGCACACAGGGACCTTTAATAAGTCAGGAACCCCCAGCTGATTACTCACTGAACCCTTTTTTATAGATGAAGCCAAATGTTAAGAAGAAACTAATGAGCTGTAATTTGGAGTCGATGCGAGGCGGAGATTAAAGCGCTCGTCAGGGTTCGAGTGATTCGTCCTGGACCGTCCTTTATTACACTTTAATAATTAAACTTAAACAGATATTAAATATTAAGAACATTATTCCAAACTGTTTCTCTGTGTGTGTGTTTGTGTGTGTGTGTGTGTGTGTGTGTGTGTGTGTGTGTGTGTGTGATGTTCGTTCTATCCATCTCTCTCTCTCTCTCTCTCTCTCTCTCTCTCTCGTCTCTTTCTGTCCCTGCTTCATGATGATGTGACGTCTGGAGGGACAGACAGCTGAAAGGACACCTCAGGCAAAACAGCAGTGCAGAGACCTCTCTCTCTCTCTCTCTCTCTCTCTCTCTCTCCATCTGTCTTTTCCTTCTTTTCTCTCCGGAGCTCTCAAATCCTTCAGAAATTTTCTATGTAACACGTTTGATGCCTTTTGTTGTAAATCAGCTCGTTCAATCAAGACGCTCTTTCAACTCTGATACGTCTTTGAAATCTCTCTCTCTCTCTCTCTCTCTCTGATGGACTCAGGAAGCACACGTCTGTCTTTTATTCCGTCTCGGAGACATTGTCGTGTCTGCTATCTGTTCGCTGATTGAACGGAGGAGGAGGATCAGCTGCTCGCTTTGTGCCGTTTTATTTTCTGTACTGAATCTGCAGCTTCAGCGGATCCGAGCCCAGGTGTATTATGGGATTGAATGTCCATTACGTCCTTTTTTTTTTTCTTTTTTTTTTACAGAGCATTTCTCTTTTCACCGACAAGGACATTTGTGGTCAGATGTACATTTTATGGAAATAAACTTCTCTGTCCTGACGATGTGAGAAATATTACAGTTACAGCTCCGGCTTTACCTCTGAGTGTTACACCACGCTGACACTGGAGACTCCTTCCTCACACACTCACACACACACACACACACACACACACACACACACACGCACACAGAATTAAGAGTTACATTGTTTGTAATATGTTT
The DNA here is from genome assembly GCA_030014365.1 of Clarias pachynema. Classification (NCBI taxonomy): domain Eukaryota; kingdom Metazoa; phylum Chordata; class Actinopteri; order Siluriformes; family Clariidae; genus Clarias; species Clarias pachynema. Next base: position 24,397,531 of record JAQMYL010000014.1, on the reverse strand, counting down.
GTTATCAAACATCAAAGGATTGTCTGCTTTACATGTAGTTGTTGCTATGGAAACACATCAGTAATATGGTAATGTATCAGAGCGAGTGAATTAATATAAACCTGAGCTGCTGTCATAGCGAACTAATCAACACCTTCTGACCAATCAGAGCACAGGGTTCAGCGGGGGGTGGGGGTCGGGGGATTGGGGTACAATTAGGAGCCTCAGCTGATCAATCCAACATCAACAAAAAACCGGAACCACATCTGCCTCATCATCTCATACGCCAGTGCTAATACAACCCGACGTTATTGTAGTATATATATATATATATTATTATACAGTATTTACACTTTTAATCAAATCAAATTTCGCTAGGTAATATAATATTTATATATATTACGATTGCAGAAAATTGTAAGATATTGTAACTATATTGTGAGATGATGTAGATATATTTAAGATAACGTAACTATATTGTAACTATATTGTAAAAGTTAAGGTATCGTAACAACAGTATCGTCAGAGTACACACTCAGGATGAAAAGTCTTAAAGGGGCAGTAAGTGATTCTAATATAGCATGCTAGTTTTTTATTGTGTGAATATTTCTTCACTGTGTGTTCTGTGTGTGTGAGCTGAAAAATCAATCCAGAGTTCATCCACAGCACTGGCTCAAGACAGAACAAACAAACAAACAAACAAACACAGAGGTGCAAACCGCACCACATGACACTGTTCTAGCCAATCAGCAACATCCATGAGCTCGCGGAAGGTCAGGTGTTAGTGTCGCTCGCTGAGTTTGTAGGCGGAGCTTCTTAATAAGGGCTTGTTGAGTTCAAATATCCTTTAAAAGGCGGAGCTCTGTGTAACGATAATAAACATCTTCAGGATACATTGTTGCAGTTTCTCAGTCACATGACAAGCTCTCTCTCAGGATAGTGAATAAACTGAGACTGGTGAGAGAATGAGTGTGTGCAGCTGCTATAACGTAAGTGACAACAGGAACGCAGGTGTGTTTTAATTAGAAATAAATCATCTATAAATTTGTTCTTTAACACGTGTTGCTGTAAGAGGAATAAAACACTTGAGGACGTGCAGTAAGGGGAAAATAATCAAAGTGATAACAATAACGCTGTCACTCTGGACTTTAACACACACACACACACACACACACACAGGTAGATTTTCTGCACTCAGCCTCTGAAGCTTTTACGTTCAGAAAGTGCTCTATAAGAATCCCGAGAAACAGACTCGCATATTTCTCCTCCTCATGAATATTTATAAGCGTTCCACTGATGAGTGATTTTTCATTTCCAGCGTGTTTCTCTGCTCTGCTACTACAGCCGTTAAAAAATGGATCAGAGACACAGAGAGAGAGAGAGAGAGAGAGAGAGAGAGGAATAATATGTGGCATGATTTTTCTCCTCCCTAACGAAATTTTTTCCGCCTTAACGAGATAAAAGTAAACGGCGCAGTGACTCACAGAGTGTGAAAGGCGTCCTGGAATGAATTTTTCATGCGCATTGGTAATTTAATACATCGTGGCACCAATTTATCAGATTTCCGTGTCGTTGTCGTTGTCGTGTTTTTTCTTTATTATTTTCTTTCCGGGAGAATAACAAGCGTATGATCTCGGTCTCGCTGCAGAAAACCGCCGAGCCTGTTAGCCGGAGCGGCTGCTCTCGTCGTCTCGGATAAAAGGCGCTCGCGCCGGCTTTGGAAAAAAAAAAGAAAAAGAAAAAAAGACGTCCCTGGAGAGATTTAAGCTTCTCTCGTCTTCATGCACAACACAGACGCCATCTTCTCGAGGTGTCATGGAGGACTGGGACAAAGCACAGAGCCTGGAAATCCCAAACCTGCGCTACTGTTAGCCAAAACGCTAGCAGCGACTGACAAGAACACACAGGCCTGAGGATGGATTTGGTAGAAGCTTTGCGATGAAACGCTGAGATGAGAGCGGCGTGTGAGACAAAAGAGACGCAGCGGAGAATGAAAGAGAAGCTGCAGGGCCTTGGAGAGGGAAAAAAAGAGAAAAAGCGCGATCACACAGTGATCTTTTAAAGCAGCCATAAGCAACACGGTTCCTGAAGAGAAACAACCTTCTGGAACAAGACGAACCTTTTCAGTAACTTCAGGTGCTGCATCTTGATTAAGAGCAAATCATCAAACAAATAAACCCACTATGATTCCTCCCCCCCCCCCCCCCCCCCGTTAATTAATGCTTCTGCAGGAGGTGGAGCTTTCTGAATTTAATAGCTTTCTTTAATCCATCTCATGTGCTAAGAATGATGTTGTAGCTCCAGCGTGAGCTGGAGATATACAGCCAGAGCTTCAGACGAACCCGAGCCCGTGTCCTGATGATACAGAACCCTGCTGAGGAAATGAAAGAACGCGGCTCTAAATGAACCTCTCTGCTCCCGGAGCTCACATGTACTCCTTTATCTCCAGCTTTTCTCCCAGAGCGTCCGCAGCTCAGGCGGTACACAGGGACACGGCGCCGCAGAACCCGGAGCTGGGATCCTGTAAGATCAGAACCGATCTGGTGCGAGACACGATACCATACACGTACTACGGCAGCACACATTTATCACATAAATATAATAAAACTATTATACTGTAATACTGTACTGCTGTACGGACTCGAACCAGACAGGAGCTGAACTTAATCTGGAGCTCAACTGAGTCTACATCTGAAATAATCTAGAGCTGAACTTAATCTGGATCCAAAACTCATTTAGGGCTGAAACTGAGACTGGAGCTAAAATGTGTCAGAAAAGGATTAAGAGGCTGTACCTGACACCAGTCTGGAGCTAAAACTAATCTAGAACTGAAACCAATTTCAGTTTGTGACTCAAAGTCTGGAGCTGAACTGAATCTAGATCTAGATCATGATGACTCGGGAACTAAAACTAATCGGAAATGAAAACAGATATAATTATTTGGGACTAAAATTATCCCGGGGAACTAAAATAAATCTGGAACTGAATCCTATATGAAACTGAAATGAATCTGTAAATGTATGCAGGAATAAAACAAATCTGGAACTGAAACTAATCTGGAATGAAAATGAATCTATAACTAAACTGAATCTGGAAGCCAAATGAATCCGGGAACTGAACCGAATGGGGATGTGAACTGCCCCTGGACCTGAGGCGGGGCGTGCGGCGTCTCGCTCTGACCCCGGCGCTGGGTGAGGGAGAGGGTGAAGAGCTCCAGCAGCAGCAGTGATGATCTGTTATCATGAGGAACAGAGAGAAGGCGAGGAAAAGAGGCAGCACGAGATTAAATCTAAGGTCACTGAAGCCACGCTGTAATCTATTCAGAGACAAACGCCGGGTCTCCGAAGCGCATTTGTTACGCGGCCCTGCGGTTTAACGGCCGGCGTTATGGCATCATTTCTCATCATTAGCGAGCTTAAATCGATGTAGCAACCGGAGGGTCGGCACTGAGAACACGACCGGGGGTGGGGAGTGTGTGTGTGTGTGTATGTGTGTGTGTGAGACACCTTCACTGCCAAAAATACAAACACATCCAAGAAAAAAATACCATCCCTACATTTACTAAAACAATTTAGTAAAATGTTATTTTAAAACAGTTTACTATTATTAGGAGGCTTAATGCTAACGCTAACGACGCCGGCGCAGTGTTCGCGTTCTCAGGCCTTTTATTCTTCAGTGTTAAAGTCTCTCCTGCTCGTACAGCGAGAAGATGATGTTTAAGAGCAAAATTAAATACTGTTTTCTTCCTCAGTCCATGTTTTCAATCCTTAATTAAAAAAAAGGAACAGTTGCTGAAGTCCCAGTGAAGTATTTGAGCGCTCAAAAGCCACGCCCACCAACTGGAGATTACAAAGTTACCATGGAAACGGAGTTAAATAGCATCCACACCTTGTACTTCTGGGGGGCGGAGCCATGTTTGCACACAAACTGTGATGTCACAAAGTACGTTAGCCGTAAATGGTCGAACCTACGGATGTGAACCTACGGATGTCAACACGATTACCGGAAACGAACTAGCTTCAGATCCTGCTCACTTTGCTAATGTTAGCATGTTGGTTGTCATGGTAACGTCATATTTGGGGTCCAGGCTCCAGATAGTGACGTCCCTGAAAACCTCTTGACTAACCTGAGCTAGTTTTCTCGCACTAACTGCATAGGATGTAGGGGTGTGGCCAAATGAGCATGTTTATTTGCATATTCATAGATTTGGGTTATTAATGAAAATTAAGCTATAGAACTGTTTGTATAAGACTCACTTAACACACTCAAAGCCACTTTGAACAAAGTGTGTGTGTGTGAGCGCCCTTATATCACTTATCATGCTCCAGATGGATTTACATGTCTTTTACACGGGTGATTTTCATAAGCCACTTTGCGTACAGCGGGGGGGGGTTGGGAGGGGAAGCAAGGATGGACTGATGAACGAGAAGAAAAGAGAAAGAAAACAACAGAAAAGAGATATGTGTGTGTGTGTGTGTGTGTTCCCTCGTTCACCATATGTTGCTGTGTTTCACGCCCGAGGAACTCAACACGGACACGGATGCTCGTCTCCTTCTTTTTCCCCCCTTCTTCTTCTTCTTGTCTTTTTTTTCCTTTTCCCAGCAGCCCTTTCTGCCTCCGTCTGTGTTAGATATGCTAATCCTCTGGCATTCAGGAGAGCCGGAGCGACAGATTCAGTCCTCCCGCTGAGAGCCACAGCAGCTCCAGAGGTGCATAATGAAACCCCTGCAGGAGGAGCGAGGGATGAACGGAGGAGGGGGAGAATGAGTGCACAGGGATGTGAGGAGGAGGAGGAGGAGGAGGAGGAGGAGAAGGAGGAGATGCCGGTTTGGGTCGGAGTACATAAATACTCACACAAAGGAGAGACACGAGGAGACAGGACGTCACGTTTATCCGCTAGCTACAACGTTAATGAGCGAACAGCACGAACATCCTGCTGGCTAATCAGTAAATTAGCGATGATCCTACATCATTTATCATCCATGGATACAACAAGCATCGTGTTTAATAGCTAGCTACAACATAAAGTGCGTGGTGTTAATAGACTGCTAGCAATCTAATACTTAGCAAATAACAATCGTATTAGCTGCACCTTTAACGGATACAAAGGAACCGGCGAACGAGGAATTCAGCTAATTAGCAAAATTTAAACAGTGTCCAAGGACGAGTGTCATCTTCAACACCTAGATACAAGTTTGCAAATTTCCCTAGCATTGGCTTAAAGAAAAAGGGACTAATTAGCATCTAACTTTAACTTAAATAAAAATACAAAAAAAAACTCAAGCCACAATACGATGCTAGATGAAGGCCTGCTTAGCAATTAGCATACACAGATTCTGTGCCAGGAAAAAAAAATTGCTAGCTACAAAATAAATGAAACAACAATAACAAAAAAAATAAATAAATAAAATAAAATAATATATATATATATATATATATATATATATAGCTAGTGAATGAGGGAAATGGTGTTTATGATGGAATTAGCATGACTTGGCATAAATGTTAGCAAACTAAAAAACAAGGGGTGTAGTAGAGTTAGGAGTTAGGAGTTAGCCACTACGAAGAAAATTAGCTCAAAATTGGTGTGTAATATATTAGCAAAGCGTTACTAGGAAAAAACAGTCATGATTGTATTTACTAACTAGCAATAAAGATTTATGAATAAATAATAATATAATTATGCAAACGAAGGGGAAGTGTAAATAAGCACCTAGCTAAGTGGTTAGCAATTAGCATACAATTAGAATACATGTACAACATTACAACAAAGAAGAGAGCGTAAAATAACTGAAAATTCAAAATAGCGGCTAACCATTAGTCAGCTTTTTATAGCCGCGTATTATCACTTGTAGTGAGTTAGTTAGTTTTCGGTATAAAAGCTACATGAAAGGCAATTTAGCGCTTAAACTGGTGCCATGGCAAACTTTTTTTTCTTCTTCTCGCTACAGAGATGAATTGATTAAATGCTAAAGCAATTAGCCGATGCTAAACAGACTCGGCTGCTTCCTCAGAAAAAGGGTTTGAATTTCAGGATCCGTTTAGCGGCTAAGCCCTGAGGAAATGATTAGCCGGGACAGGCTAGTCGCATAAACACGCTCAACTCAAGTTTCACTCGGGCATCTGACCCCACCTTCATCTCGAAAAAGTTCAACTTCTTTTTACTGAGAGAGAGACGGGATAAATTTTTTTAAATAAAATCCCCTGGCAAAAAAGCAAATGATTGGTGAGTAAATGAGTGGAATTGAGTTAGCGATATCACATTACGGTTATTAAGTTAAAAGTTAGGAGTTCAAATTGAATTAAACTCAAACACAAAGCCAACTGTTGAAACGCTAACGCAAGCCGCTAAAGTGTTAGCTAATCGTGTTTAGATGGGATGGAATCAAAAGGAAAAACTCCTCGTCCTAGCAACAATGTTAAAGGAATGATATATCGCCATGTCACGCTAGCGTAGTCCATACTACTGTACATACAACTGTTTACACAGCTTATACACGAAGCTAAACTAAACTTACAACAACTTCGCAGTAACACGTAGAAGAGGAAGACATGCTAAATCATCTGAAGTGAATATTAGCGCACACCACGCTAACGCCGCTAGGCACACAGATCAGGATTTAAGCCATGTATTTGGCTTTTTCTCTTTATCCTTAATGTAAAAGCTAGCAAATGGCTTAGCAGTTAGCATGTGGAGGAATGTAGAGACTTGCGCTATACCGCATTACCTGTGCTGAGTTTAGTATAGAGGTTACCAGAAAGCATGCTAACAATGCTAATCACTCTCTTCTCACCTTCATGATTTTAATCATTAATACTGAAACCTCATGCTAGCAAGCTAACAAGCTTTGTGTGTCAATTTAACTCACAATGCTAATTACTAAGACGACAAAGAGACAATTTATTTTTAAAAAGTCCCTGTGGTGCTGATATATGGATTAGCCACTTTAGCTAGCAGACTCTCTCTCTCTCTCTCTCTCTCTCTCTCTCCATCTGGAGTCCAGACTGACAGCACGTCCCCGGGGGACGGAGCTTTAAAGACCCCGAGCACTCGTCCCGAGGATGGAGAGAGCCCTTTTTAACCCCCCACAGCCACCCCCACACCCCGAGGGAGAGGAGGAGAAGAGGGAGGGATAATGGAAGAGAGGATGGAGGGATAATAGAGGATAGGAGACAGAGGGCAAGAGGTTCTTCTTCTCTAATTAGCGCTACAGAGCCCAGGAGACCCGGCCGAGCTCCGAGCTTCCTACACCCACTTCATATCCCGCTTCTGTCTCTTTGTTCCATAATGCATTACACAGAGCGCCGACAAGCTAGTGTTTCATTAACCACACACACACACACACACACACACACACACACACACACACATAAGCAAACAAAACTGTTCCAGCCTACACAAGTTGAAACCACACTTGTCAGAGTTATAGAGTTGTAATTGCCTAAGTGCATTTATTTGAGTTGCTCAGGATTATTAGATCTGATCTTTAGTGAGAGTCGAGCTGATCATTTAAACTGATCCTTATCAACTAAGACTTCAACCATGTTCGAGTTCATAGTGTTCATTTAAACTGATTGTTTGTATTTAAAATTAAGCTACTCACATTTTTTCATTTAAATGAATTACATTTATTTATATTTGAGTTAAACGTATACTCCTTTAATTGGAGTTAACCTTACACATTTAAATTCAAGCTGATCACATAATTTTGAATTTGGATAATATATTTTTTTATTTAAACTGTAATATATACTCCCGTAATATGTAACCATATACAGTAGGAGTTTGAACTGATTACGTAATTTGTTTAACATTGGATTAATTTTATACTGGAGCTGACTGAATTTATTTCAATTTATCTTAATCTTTATACTTAATCTTCAATCTTCACTTTTCAATTTGAGCTGATTATATGCATTTTAATTTGACATTATATATGTAATTTTGAACTTATTGTGTTTATTTGAACTTTAGCTGATCATATATATTTATATGTGACCTGATCTGATTATTTTATTATTTGAGCTGATCGCATTTATTTAAATCTGAGCTGATTTATTTTTATGTTTATTTGAATTTGTGGTGTGATTGCTGATCAAGCTCATTGTGTATTCCAGTCATCCTATATACGGGTATTTGATCTAAAATACATGCTACACTCAGGTATATACATATTTCTAACCCTCTGATTTCACACACAGACATACACACACACACACACTGCTATAGTCTGACAGCCTGAGGCACATCTCACACACACACTGACACTCAATAACACTCTGCAGTCCACTAAGGAAGTGCAGTCACATGGGGAGACATCAGGAGCGACAGAACAAAAACAAAATAAAGGAGGAGCAACAGCAGAGGCGACTCACTCGTTCCTTTCTTCTTGTTTTTTTTTTTCAGTCGTATCACTGCAGTCACATAAAACAACTTTCATTCTTAATTTTATTTCTTTTTTTATTTGTTCAGAGGAATTTTTCACATAATTCCATTCTGAGTTATTTTGCATTCCTCGATGCGGCGTTACAGCGCGGCGCTTTACAAATTCCTCACATTCTTCACTTTATTAAACACGACCTTGAGAAGGTTACGACAGTCTGATAACTTACACACCTTTCTCTTTAACTCTCGGGAAATACATGCTTAAAATCTATAATAGCTTTAATTTTTTATTCCCATTAGCCTGTAGTTTATTGGCTTAAACCCTCGTTGTGTGTGTGTGTGTGTGTGTGTGTGTTTGGCTGCAGGAGGTGCAGCAGGGCGTGGCAGGAGGTCTTGCTCTTGTTGTGCATGTGTGTTTTTTTGTGTGTGTGTGTCTGTGTGTGTGTCTGTGTGTGTGTGTGTGTGTGTGTGTTTAACTCACTCAGGGACAGAAATAAATTCCTGCACTTCTCTGCGGTGTGTAATTGGACAGCGGCGGCGTGAACCTCCGGGTCGTGTCTCCACATGTTACACTGCCTCCTTTTACACCCTCCCGAGTGGCCCTTAACGACCTGAGAAACAGGAAGTGGAAATCTCTCGACGCAGAAGTGATTTAGAGAAACAGCCGCAGGTCTGAGAGTCACTGCAGCTCTCCATCCTGCTCCACACACACACGCATTTTCAGCAACGGTAGTGACTAAAGTGTCTGAACAGCAAATAGCGCTCGAGATATGTCAGGCCACACCCCTTGCATAATCTACACACATGCTGACCAAGCTAGCTAAATACAGAGAACAGTCTAAGGGAAATCACTCTGATGCAAAAGTCACATGATCACCAACTCAGACAAACTCCGCCCCTCATTAGGAAAAACGAAAAGCTCATGCAAACACGCTTAGACAAAAACAAACTGAAATACCATGTGAACTCTGGCTACTGTACCGCAAGACACGCCCCCCCATAGGGGCGGGGCTTACATTAAATACAGAGTATTAAATTGAACCATCCCAAGATTGGCAATAAGTAACAAACGATCCGGCAGCCGGCTGATCAAGTCCGAAAACACACACACACTTCCTTTATTGTTTTTTTCTCATTCCTCCCTCCATCTATTTCACCTTTTTCATTTTTTCACTCTATCTTCATTGCTTTTCTTTTCTTTTTTCCTTCCTACTTTATACTTTATATATTCTACTCACTTTTCTTCTTTCTACCCATTTTTTTTCTTTAAATGTCTTAATGTTTACTAAACATTCTCTCTTACACACACACACACACACACACACACACACACCTCGTATTATTTCAGCACTTTTTTTCAGTTTAAGAACAGGACGGTTTTAATTGTTCTGAGTGTTTTCTCAGAAGGCGACCGACACGTCTGAGGTAAACTCTGACCTTCCGGATGTTTCTGTGCCACTTTCGCTCGACACGTTTTGCCTGTGTGACAGGTAGATCATTTATTAGCCGTATTCGTTAGCTAGACGATGCTCAGTTCGACGGATGTGTTCTAGTTGCCTAGCGACAGTCTTCTCAGGATATTATTCACTTGAAGTTGGGTTAGCGGTGGATGCTAACAGTAGCAGTAGTGTAATTTTACTCATTCTGAGGTAAACTTTGACGTTCCGGAAACTTCTGTGACGTTTCCACTCTCACTGCGTAACCGAGTTAACAGCTAAGTGCTAGCTAGGTAAATGGCTAGCCTCAGACGTTGACGGGTTTCTGCTCCGTTTGTCACGGCTTAAGTTTTCTCTCTTATAGAGGACAGACTGAGTGATTTGGGACGTGACCCTCACAGATCCGAGCATGAAGTGAAGACCGCTCTGTTTATCAAAATGAAACACAGCCGAGGATCAAAGACTCTTTTAATCTACTGAAACTCTCACAGTAGCCTCTCTCGCTCTCTCTCTCTCACTCTGTGTGTGTGTTGTGTGTGTGTGTGTGTGTGTGCTAACATCACTACCTCCTCCACTCTCACCTCCTGGCTGGAGAAGGCCAGTGGCTGAATCTGTACACTGATCCCCCTGTGTGTGTGTGTGTGTGTGTGTGTGTGTGTGTGTGTGTGTGTGTGTGTGTG
>JAQMYL010000014.1:24361727-24369536 GCA_030014365.1 Clarias pachynema | reverse complement strand
GAAAAAGTTCCTGAAGTAATCCACAAACACAAGAACACAAGCATGAAAAGCGGATACTTAACATGCTAGTTAACACTAACTCAGCGGCACACTGCTAGCTTGCAGCTTGCTTGCCGCGATGCCCCTTTCGGTCTGAATAAACCTAATTACCATCCTACATTTAATTCACACACTGTGGAAATTGTTCTAGCGCTTTCTCAAAAAAACCTAGTGTTTAGCATGTTTAGCATGTTCTGAGGAGATGCAGAATTAAAAGGTAAGCAGAATTAAAAATATGCTTAGCATGCTAACATGCTAATGGTATTCAAGGGCATAAGCCAAGATGCTTAGCTGAGATGGAACTTTTTAGCTTGAGGTTTGTGAGGAATGCTAGCTTGTTTAGCTACACTTTAACCTCGTTATTGTATTGAGTAAACAATCCTGATTAGCAATTATACGATGAATGCTAAAGAGCATGCATGTTATTGGATTAGCTAGTTTGTGTCTTAGTCTATATAGCTTAGCATTCCACTCTAACCTTTCTCTCGGTCTTTTAGAGTTAATCTTGTTATAATTTTCTTCAATTATAATTTTTTTATTTTGCTCATATTGAGGTAACATAAGCTACATTGCTAGTTATGATTCTACAGCATAGAAGCAGCTAGCTGTGGAAAAATAGTTTTTAAAAAACAACCTAAAGTTAAAAGGTAACCATTTCACTTGGTCATTTTTAGACATTTTAGATTATTTAATCTTCATGGCCACGCCCTCCCCCCCAAGTGTCTCCGCCCCTCTAAAGCTCCCAACACTTGTAACAGCCCGACCCTTTTTAATGGCTCCACCCTCTGAACTCTTCATGTTCTCATGATGCTGATTTCTAATGACCACACCCACCGCTGTGTTGGCTCCTCTCTCTCAAAGACGCCACCTTCTCTTAGGTCGAATGTTTAACATTTTATTTTTATTACTTCGTCTGAGTGAGACTTATTCTAGCACACTACAAGGACCTTGAACACAAACTGAATGTTTCACGACTAAAAAAGATGAAACCCACAAATGTTATTTAGCTAATATTTTATTGTGTCTGAGTTAAACACAAGCACTTCAGAACGAGTTTCCCTGAAAAGACGCTTCCCGATTTACACTCTGTAGGGAACAAAAATGTCTGCTTTCAACAACCAGCACTAATAAATTATAGATAAAAGCAAAGAGAATAGACGCACAAATGGAGCTCCTCGCACAAATGCCTTAAAACTGAACAACTGGTGAAACGTCTCGCAACACCCGCTGTTGACATGGAGAAGTTTTGGACGCATCCTCAAACCACAAACACGACCACGTCAGTGAGACACACTGAAGTCTGGACTCCGTCTCTGCTGCCAGAACTGAGAAAACACAACTTCTGTAAACAAAAAACCCCAATAAATGTCTCACAGATGCACTTTATTAACATCAGACGATCGCACAAGCTTCCCTCAGGACATGGTGGAGGAGACTGTTAATACAACACAACCGAAAAATCAGACACGGTCCTTTAACACCAGGAAAATGAGTCACATGAGCACAAAGGACATGAAAAACAATAGGCTAAACACAAACTAGCATCAGAGTTAACACTTTAAATGCATATTAGCATTATAGTTAACGCTCTAAACCCAAACTAGCATCATATTTAACGTCAATCACTATTCAATACATTAACTAACAATCTGCTGAGCGTTAATAAGACTCGTTGAGAATGGTCCAATCACATGAGCCCAAATATATAAAAACAATATTGATTCGCTAAGAACAAAAGTGGGAGGGTTCGGGGAGCACAGCGCTGCACCCCAGGGATGATTTGAAAAAATCCAATTAGAGCTCAGCCTCAAATCACATGCTTTTCAAAAATTCCGGCGACCCGCGTACACGAACATAAATGAACGTAAAACAGTTTAGATTTTTTTTTTTTGTAAATAAATTATATTGAGAAATACAGTGGAATATTGTGACTAAATGACTTTATTTCATTATTAATTTATTTACTTTATTACATCTTAAAGTAGCATTCTTCTCTGCCTAACTTTAAGGGGGCGGCGCCCCTGCGCCCCTTATTGACCGGCCACAACTGGTCAATGCTTTAAACACAAACTAGTGTCTTACTTAAAGCTCCAAACATAAACTAGCGTCATAGTCAACGCTCTAAACGCAAACTAGCGTCATAGTTAACGCTCTAGAGAGTAATAAAGGAAGTATGGAGTGATGGATGGAGAGAGATGGATTGGCTTGAAGACAAATGAAGGGAAGACGGAGGAATGGAGGAGGATGAAGAGGGGTGGATAGACAGATCAGTGGATAAAGGAAAGGATAGATTGAAGCGCAGAATGGAGTCAGGGATGAGGGAATGTTTGGAGGGTAGAAGCAGTGATGGAGAGATGGAGTGGGGAAAGGAGGGAGAGATGGAGTGAGGGATTTGGAACACAGCCGTGTGGGAGGGGCGTGTGGGCATTAGGGTGCGAGCGGTGTGTCCGTGTTAAACCTCACGTCGTGTGTGTCACTTCTAATTTCACGGCGTTCCCGGAGCCGAATCCCGGGCCGATGGAGGGATATTGAGGATAAATTGGTGGGGAATGAGAGGCGGCACGGCGGAGCGCTCTTCCCCAGGTGCGCTTAATCTAATTTGATTAAAGAGATGAGGACGGATGATGGCCGTGTGGAAACATCATGCCGCTTCATCTTCACCTGCATGAAGAAACTATTACAGCCCTGTCGGCTCCGCCCACCCTGGGGGAGGGGCCAGCGGGGGGGCTGTTTATTACTCACACAGTGGGGGAGGGGGGAGGAGAAGGGGGTGAATTACACATCATTAACCCCCACAGAAATAGAAGAGGAGAGCTAGTGCATGCAATAGAGAGAGAGAGAGAGAGAGAAAGAGGTTGAGTGTAGAAGGAAGGAAGAAGAAAACCGAACAAAAACTAGCAAAGAAAAAAAGCTAATGATGGACTAGCATTATAGTAAACACTTTAAACATATTCCTGTTATATTCAGTGTGCTAATAAACACCTCACACCACAAACATAGCTTCACATTAAACATGCTAGTCATAAACTAGTACTGTAAAAACATATTAATCATATAATAGCTTTATATAAGACAAGCTAATATCTTCATATATAATCTAGTGTTATAGTGGAAAAGCTAGTAATAAACTAGCATTATAATAAACATGCTAAACATGAACTTGCGTTATAGTAAACATGCTATTTATGAACTAGCACTATAGTAAACATGGTAAACATGCTAATCAAAAGCTAGCAATATAGTAAATATCCTAGTCATGAACTAGCATTGTAGTAAACATGCCAGCCCTAAATTAGTATTGCAGTAAAAACGCTAACCATAAACTAGCATTATACTAAACATGCTAGCCATAAACTAGCATTATAATAAACATGCTAATCATAAACTAGCATTATAGAAAGCATGCTAGGCTTAACCTAGATTAATAATAAATATGCTCGACGTTTATGAACTAGTACTGTGGAAAAAATGCTAGTCATGAAGTACGTACACGCAGCTCAGTGGTTAAGGTTAAGGTTAAGTGGTTAAGGTCTGCTGATTGGTTGGTCCCAGGATCAAACCCCGGCACCACCAGGCTACCACTGTTGGGCCCTTGAGCAAGGCCCTTAACCCTCAACTGCTACGTTTCTAGTTAGTTGTATTCATTTATGTTGTATGTAGCACCTCGGTCCTGGAAGCATGTTGTTTCGTTTCATTGTGTACTGAACCAGGAGTGACTAGCGTGCTAAAGAGGAACACTAAATGATGACGAACCTTAGCATTTGGTTTCGGACAGAGCCTTAAAAAGATTGAATTTAACACATCAAGGACACTTACTGTATCATTGGGACACAGCCTTAAGATGGATGCTACTCTAATGAGGAATTGGGACGGAACGTTCTGCTAACAACACTAGCTAGGTACAAGCACACATTTGGAACAGAGCCTGAAAATGGTCTGCACTTTACTAGGAACACTACAGTAACTAGGGGCTAAATTCTAGCAGTTGGTTTAGGACACAGCCTTAAACACCCCCTCACGTTTGTCCTGAAAGTGAACTTGCTTTGGAAATCCCTTCTTTTAGGAAAATGATAATGCTTTTAGCTTTAGTGAGGAGAGAGATAAAACCCTATTGGCTAGCGAGCAAGTTAGCGCTAATGTAAATTGCTCCTCGCTATCGACATGTTATTGATGAACAAACTGGGAGCGAAGCTTACAGGAGATTAGCAGCGCTATCGGCTTCGTTTAGCGGTGAGTAATTGCTTAACGAAAGGGAATTAACGCTCGCGAGACAGACACGACAGAGACGCAATTTAGCATGAAAACACGACGATAACGGCTAGTTTACATTCATAATGACAATCACACAGACACACAGACACACACTCAAATCATTAACGCTACAAAGATCACACAGAACACAGAGACGAGAAACACACTCTCTAAATCAAGAGCATCTTCTAATCATCTGGTTTGGGACACAACCGTATAAAGTGCTATGTATAAAGTATGACACGCCCCCATGTCCTCTTCCGCTTTAATATTTGCATATTGGACATGACTGGTTTGAAGCAGTGAAGTTTGTTGGGTGACATCAAATGGAAAGATCGGTTCCTGAGGAACGTCTGGTGGGTGTGGCGCTTACTCTTCGTGTCTCTCTTACTCAATCTGTCTCTCTCTCTACCTCTTTCTCTACCTCTCATTCTTTCTCTACTTGTCTCTTTCTTCTTCTACCTGTCTCTCTATAACTCTACCTTTCACTTTTTTCATTTTACTTTTTCAATTCTTTCTCTCTCTTTCTCAATTTTCTCCTCTTCTTCTCTTCTTCCTCTCTGTCTTTTTGTCTCTGCCTATTTTTGTCATTCTTGTTTTCTCTCTATTTTATCCCCATTCCTCATTCTCTCTCCTTCTTTTTTCTTCTTTTTATCATTTTCTTCATCTTTCCTCTGTCTCTTTTGTTCCCTTTTATTAGTCCCATTACCTTTCTCTACTTTCCTGCCTCTCTCTCTAACATCCACTCTGAGATGCAAATGAGCAACAGCAGCAAGATGAACAAGGTCTCTCTCTCTCTCTCTCTCTCTCTCTCTCTCTTTCACACACACACACACACACACACACACACACACACACACACACAGGATGAGAAACAGCGAGTCCTACCTTGTCGTCGATGTCACTCTCGCTGTCACACTATAAAGAAAAGAAAAGAAGAGAGAGAATTATTCATGTGCTCCTGGCTGTGAAGCTCGTTATCAGAGCAAGTTGGTGTTCTCCGTGTTCAAGTTCTCCGTGTCAGGGTTCTCTGTCTCTCTGGATGGAAGGAATCAAGCAGAACCTTCAAAACACATGGAAATATGATGAATCCCCCATATTGTCCATTTTATACTTGTTCCACTAAAAAAAGAGGAAAAAAACACCCTGAGAGCTATAAGCTCCTCCCACTGTCATCCTAAGATCTACTCGCTTCTCCTACTGAGATCCTGAGATCTAAAAGTTCTTCCCGCCGCCTTCTGGGGGGGGTCTTTAAACTCCTCCCACTGTCATCCAGACATCTATAAGCTCCTCCTGCTGTCAACCTGAGATTTACAAGCTCCTTCTCATGTCATCCTGATATCTACAAGCTCCTCCCACTATCATCCAGTAATGTATAAGCTCCTCCTTATGTCATTCAGTGATCTATAAGCTCTTTCCACTGTCATCCTGAGATCTACAAGCTCCTCCCATTGTCATCCTGAGACCTACAAGCTCCTCCCACTGTCATATAGGGACCTACAAGCTCCTCCCACTGTCATCCTGAGATCTAGAAGCTCCTCCCACTGTCATCCTGAAACCTACAAGCTCCTCCCACTGTCATCCTGAGACCTACAAGCTCCTCCCACTGTCATCCTGAGATCTACAAGCCCCTCCTCCTCCAGTCTCTCAGCTTTACCCACTCTTACATCACGGCCCCATACATTTAAACGTTTGCCATTTTGCCTCGCCGCATGTAAACGGACTCTAGTTATGTGAATGCAAATGAGCAGTTCTGAATATGCAAATGAGTCTCGGCAGGCATTTGCACTTTAAAGGAGCTGGCGAAGGGCTCGAGTGTGTTGCTCACCGCGGGATTTCACATTCAAATGCCTCTAAGGCCTCGCTTGCTGCCTCGAGACGGCTGTGTGTGTGCGTGTGTGTGTGTGTGTGTGTGTGTGTGTGTCCCTATTATCCTGCCTTCTAAAAACACAGCTGCTTAAGTGTACAGAGACGCACTGGAGTGTAACGTGTTCTCAGATCGTCCTGTCTGTCAGCGTGAAGGCATGGAGCGTTCTGACACACCTTTGTGTGTGTGTGTGTGTGTGTGTGTGTGTGTGTGTATATATGTGTGTGTGTGTGTGTATATGTGTGTCTGGGTTCAGTCAGGTCATTAAGATGAAAATAGACAAATGACAGATGAGAGAGTTGAGGATTAACCAGCTGTCAATCAAAACTCCCTTTCAGAGAGCAAACATTTTCTCCATTTTATTCTTGTTCCACTGAAAGACAGGAACAAAACATCTGGAGAAAAATTTGCTCCTCCCACTGTCATCCTGATATCCACAAGCTCCTCCCACTGTCATCCTGAGGTCTACAAGCTCCACACACATATGAAAACATACTGCTGAGTTCTGTATTCTGATTGGTTAGAGCTCTGACAGAAGTGCAGGTTTATATTAATGCACTCGCTCTGGCATGTTGTGGTTGCTATGGTAACGACTGTGGTGTAAAAGTAATAAAACACTCAGGTACACGGTGTTCGAAGAAACTCATCAACTACAGCAATAATCAGTGTTCGTCAGTAGTCCATTAGTACAGTTACATACACACACATCTAGATACACACACCTACACACACACACATATACACACACACCTACACACTCACATATACACACACACCTACACATACACACACCTACACTCACACACACACACACACACACACACGCCTACATACACACCTACACACTCACATATACACACATATACACACACATCGACATACACACATATACACACACATATACACACACATATACACACATATACACACACATCTACATAGACACATCTGCACAAATCTACGCACGCACACACCTACATACACACATATACACACACATCTACAGTACGTACACACATACACACAGCAAGTGTCACACATACATACATTAGATACACACACACACACACACACACACACACACACACACACACACACACTCAGAATACTAAAGCCTGTGTGAAAATATGCAACGCTGCATGTCGACACGCGTCACCATACTTTTCACTGCTGTTGCCGTGGCAACTGGGGAGCAGTGACATCACAGGAAATGAACACACACACACACACACACACACACACACGGCCGAGTGAGAAGCACCATCGTCACGTCTCCACAAGCTGAGTGTACAGGACCGACGCTACGTCCTCATTATCATATTATTAATATTCATCTAGTAGCTAGCGTGTGTGTAGCTAGCGTACTCTTAATAGCAGCTAATTACCGCATTGTTACGCTGTAACTCTTATAGAAACTTCATGCTAACAACCAGAATACGGGTCAAATAAATCAAAACAAAACAAAACAAAACAAAACAAAACTAGCTAAACGCTACGATCACCAAAACACTAATGTGTCTGTTTGTTATTAGCGAGCATGCTAACACACAATAGTGTACACACACACACACACACACACTTTTTCCCTCTACATTCTCTCGTCATATATTTATTCCTGATCCTGTGTTTATGTTTCCTCTTTCCCTTTACTT
>JAQMYL010000014.1:24354227-24359227 GCA_030014365.1 Clarias pachynema | reverse complement strand
CGAGCTACAGGCTTTAATATTGAGGTGTGTGTGTGTGAGAGAGAGAGAGAGAGAGACAGAGAATTTTGTGTGTGTGTGTGTGTGTGTGTGCGTGTGTGTGTACAATGCTAATGACAAAAACTAGCAATAAACACTTTTAACAATACTGTCACCGTAACATCAGCACCGCGCTCACTCTGTCTCAATGAGAATGAACGGTTCATCTGATGTTTGTAAACGTGCCAGCTTGTGTGTGTGTGTGTGTGTGTGTGCATGTGCGTCGGCTGTCTGTCTATTACGGCTTTCCCTTGAGTCTCTGCACCATATGGCAGCACATATGCGCCATCAATTAAAGCTCCTGTAAAACTGATTGAACGCCAGCCAGAGCTGTCTGTCTCTCACCTGTCCTGTCTCTGTGTGTGTGTGTGTGTGTGTGTGTGGCTTTCAGATCAGAAGGTGGTCATGCACACGGTAATGTCACGACTCGGCGTGTGTCTGTGGGACAGCTAGCGTAGTGCGACCTGATGAGCCTGGTGGGCGTGGCTTTGAGCCAATAAATGAATATTTATAGCCTTAAGGAAGCCACAGGAAACGCTCCAGGTTAGCTTATGCTAGCTAGCATTAACAGCAAGAACAAATTATAGAACCTGATAGAATGCTAACTCACATCAACAGTGAAGATTATGAACATGTTATAAAAAAAATAACTTTAAACATTTAAAGTTAACAAGCTAGCTTGATGTTAGCTAACTCGCTCTAAAAGAAATCTCAAAGATGTCAAAGATAAGTAAAGCTAGCAATTATCAAAATATATTTAAATGATGAAAGTATTAAATATATATATACATGACATGAAAAACCCCTTAAACATTTTGTCATGTATTGTTAGCCAACTAGCTTGAAATCTGCCCAGAAATCATGTCAGGTTAGCTAGCTAGCTATCAAGCAATAACTGTGAAGATTATTATAATATATGAAGTCCTGTCATATTAACTCATTTTAGCCATTCGGCTAGCAATTTATTTATTTTTATTTATTTTTTAGCAATTTTGGTTATTACATTTGGCTAGCCTTTAGCTAAAACAACACAACCTGACAGAATGTACATGCATCTCGCTAACTAACATTAGTTAGTTGGTTTTGTTAATCAGTTTACTCTTAGCATATTTTTCTAAATAGCTAGTTAGGAAGCTGCTATATTTTGAAGTATGCTTATAGCAAAGGTGGTGTGCTAGCTTGTTTAAATGCTAATCAGGAAGAACGGCTACAGATCATGGAGCAATATTAACCTCGGCTTAGTTAACGTTTTGTATTAGCATGGACATGTGATTTTCAGGAGCTAGCATGTTAGTTTAAGGAGTTAATATGCGCCAGTGACAAAAATAAATGTACTAAAGAAAGAAAATATGTGTTTGTAAAACATTTTAAAAGGAGAATAAAGGGGAAAAGGGAATATTTTTTAAATACTTTGAATTGAGGCTAAGCTACAGCCTAGGCTAACCTACGGTATAAGTAATTAGCATGACTCAGCATGAAGGAGAACCTGCTGTTACTCGCATTTAACGTGAATAATGTTAAAAATAAATTTTCTAAAACTTCACATCAGAGGAAGTGTGAGAACTCCTGTGTGAATATTTTTTCCTTCAACGAGGAATCGTACAGAGATTAACGATTTTAACACAGAACTCTGATTTAGTGCAATTAGCACTAGCGCCCTAAAACACAGAGATGTTGCTTTTCCTTTTCCTTCCTTCTGCAAGTGACAAACCAGAGACATGCTTCTTAAAAAAAAAGAAAGAAAGAAAGAAAGAAAGAAAAGCCTGTAGACGTCTAATCATCGTCAGGATCAAAGCCAAAATCTGACATTCGCTCAGATTTAGATGTTTTTCCGCGTCTCTTTTTGTGCAGGCGTTCCGCTAGGACGCTCTAAAGTGACAGAACACAGCAGGGGAGCGGCGATAAAAAAGCGTGAAGATGTTTCCAGCTTCTCGGGCTCATTATTTCCTGATGGCAGAGATTTTCACACACACACACACACACACACACACACTTGTTTTTCACAGAGTGAGACTTAGACAGGCGTTAAAGAAAATGCTGCAATTTTAAAGCTTTAGGAAATATTCACACATTCGAAATGTCGTAGAAGCGGAAGTGCTAAACAAGCTGAACACGCTAGCTGATAGCACAAGCAAAATAAATAAATAAAAATCCTCACACATCTCTTCTTAAAAACATTTTTAAGTTGTTTGGTCTTTTTTTCTTTCTTTAGATTCAGCAGAAACCTTATCGCTTCATCATTACTTAGCACTGTTTCCAGCTAGCACTGGGATGTGCGTTAGCTTTTTGAGATAAAAAAAAAAAATCAATCATATTTAATTTTATTATATTAAAAAAAAAAAAAAAAAGTCTTCTTAATATTGTTTAGACCTAATAAAGTTCTCTTCAGCAGGAACCCTAACGTTAGATGAGTATTGTTGTATAGTTGTAACAATGTTTCTGAGATGTTTAACCCCAGAACAATAGACACTTGGATGCTTTCGAAAGGTAAAATGACTTGATAAAATAATGTTGAGATAACACTGAATAAGCGAACCAAACACATACAACATAAAAAAAAAACATAATTATAACCTATATTTAGAGCGTTTATGCTGATTAACATCTGATTAACGATGTTCGCACAACATCTGAGCACATCTATGGTCCATTAAGTTTCTAACAGGGTTTAGAATTTCGGACGGACACAACAGCTTCCCACACACAGCGTGTGTATCTCATGTCACACATCTCTTAGTGTTGTAAAGTTTCATCTGTTTCATTTTCTTTCAGAAACATTACTGAGAGGTGCGTCTCAGCTCCCAAATTACTCTACTGTAATACAGGCTTTGTGATGGTCATTGTTATGTTCAGTTCAGTTCAGTTCAGTAGTACGCTTCCTAGTGGTCCGGAGGTAAAGACATAACGTTCTTACTTCAGGGACCGGGGTTTGAGTCGTACTCAGGCCATCGTTTGGTATTAATATTGTTCTGAAAATGTTTTTGTAGGATTGTGTTCAACATTGTTCCAACGTCATTCTATCAACGTCCTTCAAACTCTTCAAAAACATCCCGACTCCAAAGTTGTCCTAACGTCCCTAAACATTGCCAAATTAACGTCACCACAACGTTTTAACAAGCAAAAAATTCCTGCTGCGTGAGCTGTGACTTCATCCAAAACCTGGAGAAATAAACATAGATCGACTGAAGAACCTCTTTCATAAAATCCTGAAAACATGCCATTCCGCACTCCAACACCCCCCATAGCTGTGTCCTGTGTCCACCTCAGGCGTCAATAATTCTTTACAGAAATCTCCCGAAGCACCGAAGAGCAACATCCGAAAACTGGCCACTTCCTGGGATTTTTAAATTTGGTTTGAAAAATTAGCTGACAGACCAAAAGTGGTTCTGGCACTAAACAGACTGGTTTTACACACACAACACACACACACACACACACACACACACACACACACACACAAAGGTATTCGACCTTCTGGAAGATTTTTGTTTCCTCTTGTGCCTCGTTTATCCGAAAACATATCGAATTCCAGGACAGAAAGAAAAACAGGCTGAAATGAATAGAAATGCTTACGCTGTCTAACATGAACAGAAACTGCTAGAATTTTCTTTTAATTAAAATACCAAAAGAATAATACGCTCGAGATTCCTGCAGAGATGCTAACAATGCTATCAGTAAATAACATGCTAGTGGTATTGTTTAGGTTAGAATATCACAGTCTACAAACAACATGCAATTCCAAAAAGAAATGTTAGTGTTGCTGATCGTGTAAACGCCGGTGTTGGTCTGTGTTTCCAAGCTCTTCAAGTTTGGTTCCACCATCCGTGATGTGCTCAAAGTACCCGAACTAGCGTACAGGCTCCTGTGCAGGATCTACAAGTCTCCGTCTGAAGTGATGTGATTGATCTCCAGCAAATATCACAAGCAGCATTTCAGATGTTGCTGAGTGAAGCTAGAAACTTGTGTAGAGCCGAGACACTGGAAACTTAGAACCTAGAGACCAGTGGGGTTTAAGAAACTGGCGCTGTATGAACATCATGTTCTAAGAACTTTACCATACAATGGGAACATACAGGGCATTTAATAAGAGATATAAAATATAAGAGCATCCTAAACCATGTACTGTAGGACCTCAAGAACATCTTTAGTAACGTGGAGAACAGAGAACCCTGAGAACATACTGTAGGGAATTGGGAACGTTGGAATACAGCAAGATGTGAAGCCTGGATATACTGTAGAGCCGCTGAGCTCAAAGCTGGTGGAGAGAGTTCCTAGGGCTCTTGAAACATAGGGCACTTAAAACATAGTGTCCTGAAAACATATGGAACTTGAAACCTACGGCACTTGAATCAGAGGGCTACTTGAAACATAGTGTCCTAGAACAATAGCGCACTCGAAACATAGAGTCATGGAGACATAAGGCATTTACAAGATTAAAAAATGCTAAAATAAAATTAAAAAATCAATTAAGTAAAAACTCAAAGCAGATTTAAAAAAAAATAAAAAATTAACAACTATAATCCAGAAACTGGCTAATTATGCTAATAATCTGCACTAGAACTAGCAATAATTAGCCATGCCTAGGTGGGTAATAAATGGAAGTATCAGTGATTTCTTTGAGGATACGATGAGACAAGAATACAACGATACAAGAATATGAGGAGACGAGGATACGAGGAGATGACGAGACGAGGATACAAGAACATGAGGAGATGAGGAGATGAGATATCAAGGATACGAGAGAATGAGGATATAAGGAGACGAGCAAATGATACGAGGAGATGAGGAGGTGAGGTAACGAGGAGATGAGGATATGAGGATGAGGAGGTGAGGAAACAAGGATACAGGGAGATGAGGATAAGAGGAGGTCACTTCAGTCTCAGCTCTCAGTGAAATCGTAAATCAGCGGTTAGCAAAACGAGTGGCTAATCTAATTATGTTAGCATGGCTACATCCTGACAGGA
>JAQMYL010000014.1:24322925-24332557 GCA_030014365.1 Clarias pachynema | reverse complement strand
CTTTTAACGAGTACGAGTACTTTAGAAAATGTGGTATCGAGGCCGATACCCGATACCGGTATCGGTGCATCCCTAGTATTTGTAGGAGCAGGTGGTGATTTACACAGAGCCGCGGCGGAGCGTTTGAGTGTTCAGTATTAATTACAGAGGCTAAGAGTAGAGGAGAGCAGATAATCAAACCTGCACGCCTGAAACGAGTGTGTTTCACTGTGGCCCACAGGTGGGGGATGAGGTCTAACCCGTCCCACTCCATGACAACGCTGTCAGAGTCAGAACTGACAAAATGCCTAGAGACTGTCACAATCAGTGACACTGCATGAGAAACTTAGGAACACTCGGGTGTGTAGCTACTTATTATTCACTCAGCACTGTGTACACCGAGTCCTCCGTCCACCCGATACACCGATACTGCAGCGTTACTCTACTGTCAAAAATCACCGGAGAGAAAGTGCATCGCGTTAGAGCACACACGTCCTGAAAGTTCCCCAGAAGGAAAAGCTGTGTGTGTGTGTGTGTGTGTGTGCGTGTCGGAAAAGTTTTGCTCAAAGCGCGCTCGTATTCAAGTTGTGTTAAAGCTGTAAACTTGTCCATCCGACAAGAGACAGTTTGCCCGGCTGTGTGAAGACGAAGCGCATCACACGCGGCGGTGACACTCAGAGGTACGCGGCGTTTTACGCAGCTACAGTACAGGAGAACATAAAGGGATCCCTGAAAGATCACAATCAACTCATGTGTCGTGGATCAAACCTGGCAGATCCGTTCACAAGACAAGCGAGTGGATCGAGCGCCTGAATCACAGCTCATGCAGCGTGCAGACTGGAGCAGGTGCCGGTTTACACGCCACAGGGACACGCTTCAGGAGGACATGAGGTCCCGCTCCTCTGGTGTTAAACAGCACTTCATGAGTACTAGGAGCTGCGGCTGGTCCACCTCTACAGGACGTTCGGAAGGTTGGAGAACCACTGGCCTGTAAAGTGGAGTGAGAGAGCGAGCGAAGGATAGTCGAGGAAAGAGAGGAGCAGGTGATTTAGAAAACAAAGAGAAAAACCAAGAAGAAAGAAAGTGAGAGAGGAGAGGAATGAGAGATATGGATGAGATAATGAGGAAATGAGAGAAAGATAAAGAAAGTGAAGTGAGAGGAAGCAAGAGGAGAAGGTGGAGTAAATGGAGGGAAGGAGAGAAAGATCGAGGGGGAAAAAAAGAGAGAGAGAGAGATGTGAAAGGAAAAAGGAAGTAAAAAAAGGAAATGGAGAGGAAATGAAGAAAGGAGGGATGTTAGGAAGTACATGAAAGACAGAGAGAGAGGGAGAGAGAGAGAGAGAGGGAGAGAGAGAGAGAGAGAGAGAGAGGGAGATGTGAACGAATAAATCCTGCATTCCAGCATCCGCACTACGCCTCCGGAACACGGCTCGGCCCGCGCGTCACCATGGAAACCCGTCCGTGGCCTGGCAAGCTGCAGCCAATCAAATTATCATAAATTATCATAAATCTCCTGATGTCAGGCAGAGCAGCAACGACAGCACGCTGATTCACACACACACACACACACACACACTACATACCACTTAATATCACACACACCACATATCTCACATATGCACTCCCTCTCTCTCTCACACACACACACACACACACACATATGCAAACGTCTTAATATCACACACATGCAATATACATACACACCATGTCACACACACACCATGTCACACACACACACACACACACACCATGTCACACACACACCATGTCACACACACACCAGGTCACACACACACACCATGTCACACACACACCAGGTCACACATGAGCAGAAGTAAGGAAATGGATTCCTCCAGATCACTCCGAGCCTCCTGTAGTGTTTAACGCCGCAGCGATCCGCCTGCTACACCCTCGACCTTACAGCGCGCTCGCTCAGTGGTACTTTCACATCATACGGTTGTAGTTTGTTGTATTGTTACTGTAGTGTGGTTGGTGTAGTTTGGTCATTGTGTTTTGATGCAGTGAGTTTGTAGTCCTGTAGTGTGCTTGTTGTTGTTTGTTGTACTTTAATATGCATTTAATTTTGTTGTAGTGGTTTTGTACTGTTGTAGCGCTTTGATGTAGTTTGTTGTGTGTTTCAGTTTGTTGTGGTGTATTTGTAGAATGTTTATTGTTGATTGTTGTAGTTTGATTTTTGTTTCAATTTGCTTGTGTTTTGTTGTAGTGTAGTTTGGTGGATGTAGTTTGTTGTTATTTGTTGTAGTTTGTTCAGTGTGCTTCTTGCAGTGTGCTAGTGCTAGTTGTAGTGTGGTTTGGGACGGCACACACATCCACATGTACACATAACCCCCCCCCCCCACACACACACACATCCTGCATCACTAAGAACAGTCATTAGAAACCAGAAGACTGTAATCGACTGCCAAAGAGTTAATTAGCAGTTAGCACAGAACATAAGCGCACTCCAGGATCCTGACGGTCATCTTCAGATAGCAGAGCGTTAGCGTCCGTGGGTTCCAGCGTTCGGGACGGAGCCGGGTTTCGGGGTTCTAATAAGAACAATAAGCAGACGCCAGTTTAGTGTTTGGGACGAAGCAGAAATAATCAGCGCATTGTTGTGTTTTAATGAGTGCCGTAATCCAGCGCTCTGTTTTCCCTGGATATCGCTAAGCTCCACTGATGGACTCATCATACAGGTTTAGCGCGCACGCACACACACACACACACACACACACACACACACGGACAAAAGTCACAACCTCATGGCCTTCACCATCAGCGTGCGAGCGTCGCTAAACTCACCAGTGATGTGGAGAGAGCACCGGGAGAAGCGGCACGGTAAACAAGCGCAGCCCAAAACAAAGCACAACGCTAATTAGCCAATTAACGGGCAATTAAGCTCCTGGAGACTAATGGCCTGTTGTCTGGCTCGTTAGTGAATCCCGTTAGACTGACAGCTCCGTTAAGCTCTGCCGAGGTGGAGTGGGATGGGGGAGCACGGAAACGGGCCATCACTCACACACTGGCATGAAGGACACATTATGATAATTCAGCATTTCCTCACATGTTAAGAGCATTTCCTTTTTTTATTTTACATTTTCATTTTAATTGGATGTGGCCTAATGAATTTCATGCTCATTAAATAAACAGCTGTGTTTATGTATAATATACAGGAATGTTTTTAAAGAGCGAGATGTTGTGTACGAAACAATTTGAAAAAGTTATTAGTGAAAAATAAATAATAATAAGAGTGAGGTGTGTCGCTGTGCACGTGAGGCTTCAAGCAAACCTCACATCAGAGACAGTTACATCGACCACAATCACAAAAACGAATCGAGCATGGACAGTCAATTAGTACAAGGATTTAATGTGGTACTTCTACTTACAGCCAAAACTAGAAGCACTTATACCATCTGGCGCCAACATACTCCAGAGACACATCCACCGGTGACGTGCAACAAGCCCAGGAATCTAGGGAGGAACATTCAAATGAAGAAGCGGCTCGCTGCAACAGGACTAGAGCAGATCAAATCTCTATCCACTTAGCTGCTCTGGATCTGGACTTTTCTGCTGGTGACTCCATGCCTGAGGTCACGGAGAACTGAACGGTAATGGGTGACCTTGTGGTCAACCTTCTGGTCATGTTCCTGTCATCTTAAGCAGCAACGGATTTCTAACAGACATCAGAATAAGATGAATAGAGAGAATAAGATGGAGATCAGGACAAGAACTAAGCTCCTTGAGATAGAAAGTGTTGCCATCAAAGAATTAAGCAAGTAAAACCAAGCAAGAAGTTGGACCAGAACATCACAGATCTAGCAAATGTACTACTTGACTCTGATGTTTTAGATCACACCCCCTACTTGACTTTTATACTTTACCCACCACCCTTTGTTTGACTGATACTTTAGACCACACTCCCTAATTAACTCTCTTGCTTCTGGCCACACATCCATCTGACACTGAGGGTGTGGCCTCCAGGATCAGGATTGACAACCACTGCTTTAGACCACACCCCCAATTTGACTCTGAAGCTTTGAATCCCCCCCGCCCCCTTACTTGACACTGATACTTTACACCACACCCTTTACCTGTCTCTGATGACTTAGACCACACCCTTTACTTGAGACTGATATTTTACACCACACCCCCTAATTAACTCTCTTGCTTCTGGTCACACCAACATCTGAGGGTGTGGCCTCCAGGATCAGGGTTGAGATCCACTGCTTTAGACCACACCCTCACGCCACACCCTTTACTTGACTCTGACACTTTAGGCCACACCCTTTACTTGAAACTGGTACTTTACACCACACCATCTACATGACTTTGATACTTTAGACCACACCACCTAATTCACTCTCTTGCTTCTGGTCACACCCCATCTGACTCTGAGCATAAAATGTTACATCAATGGTTTACAAGTATAAAGTCCTGGTGAACTTAACGTTCACGCCGGCATTTTCAACATCAGACCAAACGACACAACAGAAGGCGTGTGGATTCGATACGGTGGTGTTTTTACCAGCTGAAACTTATGAAGAGTGTATAAAATGTAATGTTATACATTGAGAACAACACAAGCACGGCAAATAAGATGCTAAATAATGATTTTATTTTGTGTCACCAGTGGCGACCGTCCCCCATAAAACATAATAAATAAATAAATAAAAATAATTAAAGGCAAGCAGTGATCTTTAATCCTGTGACAGACTCTCCATGGTCCTGCATCTGCCTGCCTGGTACGAGAGCACACAAGAGCCTGGTAGTGAATGTTTCACACATGCTCATGTTATTGAACGCAGCCCCGCTGTGCTATCATGTGGTCTCATGCGCTGTCCATAGTGAACGTCCTTGGATGCTCATTAAATTTACATTAATTACATTTGGCAGACGCCCTTATCCAGAGTGACTTATGTTTTTACCTCATTATACATCTGAGCAGTTGAGGGTTAAGGGCCTCTCGCTCAAGGGCCCAACAGGGACAACTTGGTGGTCGTGGGATTTGAACCTGGGACCACTGAGCTACCCCTGACCCGAAATTTAACCTTTAATTTGGCAGTGTTTAATTTATTAATGACGTTATTGATAAAATTTTTTCCTTTTTTAATTTTGCCAGCTTTCAAAACATGTCCAGTTCCGAGCTAACTAACATGAGTGACACAGCTAGGAGTTCTCCTCACTCGCTGCCCGTCCTAATGGACGTCACAGATACAGATTAGAACAGTGAAAGTCCTCAGGTCGAGTCATCATGATCACATCGTCTTAGTAAAGCAGACTGTGTGCATTTACATATCTGTGGATCTTTGGTCTGTTGTTCATTCAATCAATCCGCACCAGAGGTCGTTTTGATCTAACCAAAACATCTTACTGTGAAGTGTGAACACACCCTGATTTGAAAACATGTTATGTGTGAACACACCCTGATTCTTTAGACCACACCCCATACAAGTGTCCGATGCTTTAGGTCATGTCCCCTCCTGGAGTCTGACTCTTTAGGCCACACCCCCTGACTTAGGTGTTATTCTCACGGTGTATTACACACCAAACTCATAAATTGACTTTTCCATTTAGTCCATGTTTATAGACAACACGATTGAGCTGCTGAACTGCAGACCGTATGCTTTCGTGATTTATTAGCCCTGAAGTGCTTTTATTCCTTATTGTGATGTTGTCTAAGGAGGTGATGTTATGCAACCTAACAATCACGATTCACATTGTGTTTAAGGAATGCGCTTGCTATGGCTTTACTCGTTAATCTGCCGTATAAATATAAGGATTAGAAACCCACCCCCCCCCCGACCCCCCCAAATGTCAACACGCATTAAAAGTGCACAGCTGTCTCCAATTAAACCTAGCAGATTGTGCTAATATATGCTAATAGAATTTGAGCTAATATTTAACGGCCCCACATTGCCAGGGTCTGTTCTTATTCACCAGAACAAGTGTGAGAACTCTCACACCACCCAAACACAGGAGCGGGAAGCCAGGACTCGAACGCTGCGTCCCGGGAAGCAGAAGCGAAACGACTGGAGAGAGGTTTTCTTTTAAATAAAACAAACAACAAAACAATGAGCTTTATTAGCTTTTGACTAATTTTGTGGATTAATGATCTGCTCTTTGAGGGAATTTCAGCGCTATTAATAATGCATGTGCAGTAATTAGCAGCGTAAATATTTACCCCGAGCCCGGGTCCCTGCGCGTGCTGCTTGGCGAGAAAAAAAAAACATGTGTCGGTGCTGTTACACTGCTGTGTTTCTGATAAAATTATCAAGGTTATATAAAAACACTTTTATTACCCGTTAAATGAAAACAAAAATCTAAATCTGTAAAATTAATTTAGCCGCGTGTAGAGTCGACATGTGAAAGATTCCCGCTAACTGAACACCATGATTTTACTTCAGGGAAGGACTTAGGCTAATTATTTTTCATGGTGTTAGCATTAGTTTAGTGTTTTTATCTCTTGAATTAAATCACCCGTGTTTATTACTAGACTTTAAAGCTAGCTAGTGATTTAGCCATGCTAATGTCAACATCCCCATGCAAGGCTAACTAATAAGCTATCTATCTTTCGCTACCACATTACAGCGAGAGGTGTTAGCTACAAGTTAGCTTATTTACTAGCAAAGCGGCCATGAAGATTAGCGAGTTAACAAGTTAGCGAGCTCCAGTATAGTGGACGGGTTGAGAATTGTCCTGCTGCTTCTGGCACGTTTATCCCTGTTTTAAACAGCTGCTAACTTGCTGTTATTCATGTTTACAGTAACTATTTATACATTTTATAATAATTTAATTTAGCTAATAGTTAAACAGAAAACAAAATGCTTTATAATAAACAGGAAAATGCTAACTAGGTAATGTCAGGATTAAGATATTTATGTTATTGTAAATTTTTTTTCTTTTTCTTTACTAGCAAATTCACAATTTTTTAACTCTTTCTAAATGTATAAACTATATAACACACAAAGATTTCTTAGTCAGTTTGTTTACCAGCTGGCGTTGCTACCTTCA
Source organism: Clarias pachynema (assembly GCA_030014365.1). Lineage (NCBI taxonomy): Eukaryota > Metazoa > Chordata > Actinopteri > Siluriformes > Clariidae > Clarias > Clarias pachynema. Next base: position 24,325,567 of record JAQMYL010000014.1, on the reverse strand, counting down.
ATTGCTAATTGCAAACTAGTAAAATAAGACAGCTTGATTTAAAATGCTAAATGATTTAAAGCTATTTACATTTTTAAATTAAATACGATCAAACACAAAAGCTAGCAACATGCTAACACAGAACCTAATACAAGAGAAATCCCTTATGAGATAAAAAAGGGGAAAGGCGGAAATGCTAAGAAAACATTCATTAAAAGAAATCACTCTAAAGCTCAATCATTAGCATGAACTCATTAGCATCGAGACTCCAACATGCTACAGAACAACATCATTAGCAGATCCAGATCCAGTGGAAGGCCTTTTGTCAAACAGTGGGCTGCTTTTGCTAGTCTGCTAATTAGCCTGCGCTAATTAAAACACACCTGCCAAGCTAGAGAACATCAAAGCTTGCGAGACAGTCGGCACGCTAGCACGGTATGTCGGTGAAATCCCTGCTCAGAACCGCCGGAACGAGAGAGACGACTAGCGGAGTTCATCCTCAAATCCTGTCATTAGCATTATGACCCACATGCTAAAGTTCACATCATTAGCTGGTTCAGAGGGAAGAGCTGTTAGAAATGAGGCGACATGTTCAGCCAGGGCTACGCTAATGACACACACCATCTGGGCACCACCATGCTAGCAAAGGTTAACGTTAGCAGCAGACTAGCGCAGATTAGAGGAGGAATTCCTGCTGAGGAGAACAGACGAGAGGACAGAGAGAGGAAGACGTGTCTGAAAAACACGCACAGGACGGAGTGTGAGCTGGAAGGATAATCTGGAAAAGAACAGACAGGAAGAGAGAGAGGGGGGAGGGGGGCAGGTGGGGAAAGAGAGACTCATACAGAGAGAGAGACAAGCAGAAAGAAAGAGAGAGACAGGCAGGTAGAGAGAGACACATGCAAGAGACAGGAAGAGAGACAGAAGAAGCGACAGACAGGTTGGTCAGGGAACAGAAGACTTCCCAAAATAGTTTATTACAGGAAAAACATAATGCAACACACACACACACACACACACACAACGATGGTTTGTTGAAAACATCTGAGGTAGTTTTGTGAGATGGATTAAAACCAGGAGCTATAAAACAACGGGGTCAGGGGGCGCACACACACACACACACACACACACACTGGTCTAGACCTATAAAGAATGGCTGTAAACATCACACACTCGTCAAAGTGCTGTTTATATTTTCTTCTTTTTTCCCCTTTCTAATCGACTCTATGGAAGGAACTGTGTGGAGACAGACAGACAGGTGAGCAGACAGACAGGTGAGCAGACAGACAGGGTTACGCAATGGTAGCGTTTTTTGACAAGGTAGCATAATTTGACACCAGACCTTGTTTTTCGTCGCTACTGTTGCTGTTAGCTGTAACAACAAATCAATTAGCGCGGTGAGAACATTCTCCTTCTCCTCCTCCCCACCTTCAGGTTCAGCACCTTTCTGTTATGTTTTGTTTTTAAAGAGGAGAGAACAGAAGATGGAGGTGTGAGAGGCGGCGCTACGATCAGGAGAAACGCCCGCCGCTCGCTTTCTTCTTCTTTTTCACATGAAGCTCTCGCTGCTCTTGCCGCTCGCGTTGTTATGGCTCACGCTTCGGCCCCTGATGAATTCCGGAAATGTTAAGATTTGCATTTCAATCTGCTAACCCTCTCTCACTTTTCTTTTCACAGCGATAAAAAATCTCTGTCTCTCTCTCTCTCTCTCTCTCTCTCTCTCTATTTTCCCCCTGAGCTGAATGAAATGAAACAGGCAGCGCCGGTTTGTTTAAAAAAAAAAAAAAAAAAACCCTGCTGCAGCGTAATTGCCGTTTCCCCTCTCCATCATTACGGCGGACGCTTTTGGCGTCCTGTTTACGAGCTAAATAAATAGCCACACAAAACATCTGGAGCTACAAAAGAGGCCTTAAGTGGACTCTTAAAAGGAGCTGAAGAGGAAAATATAGAGAGAGAGAAAGAAAGAAAGAGAGAGAGAGAGAGTGAGAGAGCTCTTTTACTACGAGGCATAAACCCGGATGATGTCAGCGGGGAAAACACTTTAATTACCGTGTCGTTTTTAAGAGCTGGGATCCATTACGGCTCTGATACACTCCGGTTTATTTAGGCACCGGCGCAGGGAACACGCTACGTTCCTGACCTCACTCGCCGAGCTCCAACATTATTACACATCCATAAACACCATAGAAAGTTATTCCGGGAAAAACGCCACCTGACGCCTTCTCCTCTGTTTTCACACCCGCCTACATCATGCATATTCATTACACAACCTGAGAAAAGGGGAGGGGCTACAGGGTTCAGACGTCTAGCCACCACAGCGCTGACGAGTCCTGCGTTCTGATTGGTCAGAACACGCTGATTAATTCTCTTTAACAGCACTCGCTCTCTGGTTGCTATGGTAACGTCTCATTCACATTGAGGGTTTAACATAAATGCGTTTAAACAACAGCTGATACGTGGACGATTTATTAACATTAGTGTAAGGAGTCTCCAGTGTCAGAGGACCAGCTGTAAACGTCCTGCTGTCTGATTAAGAGAGAATAAAGAGAGGGAGGTGAAGAACGAGTGTTTATACCTGAATCTGCTGAAGCACAAGAGACAAGAGGAACTTTAATGTTAAGTGGAACTACAGTATAACATCGATCATTAAATGTGAAACAGTA
>JAQMYL010000014.1:24312925-24317925 GCA_030014365.1 Clarias pachynema | reverse complement strand
GGCCTGAATGTGGGATTAGAGAGGAAGATAAGAGCAGTGGTGTTGAAGGCGCTCAGTCTTTACACCGAGACCCGAACGTAGCGGTCTAACGGCTACTGGAGCGCATTAGCGTTCTATCTTTATCAAGCGCTAGTCGATTAAAAAGCGTTTTACCCCACGGCCTTTCTGCTTAATCGAGAGAGATTTCGACCCCAGAGCCGATGAGCCGGCGCGAGCCGCTACCACGTTCCTCTCCCTAATGGCTTCCCTTTGGTTATCGCTAATGACCAGCGTGGCTAATGGACTGCGGAGAGCCGAGAGAGAGAAAAAAAACACAGTGGATCTGCATGGCAGCGTATGCTAATATAATAATATTTCACTAGAACTGCGTCAAGTGACAGTAAGAGCCCTGCGTGTTCCGACAGAACGCCTCGTCAGGAGGGAGGACGTGCAACCGCCACGCTAATAGTCAGGAAAAACCCTAGGAGCCAAGCAACAACGCTAATCTAACCTAGCAAGTAAAAGCTTACGTTTTGTAACCTAGCAGCAATGCTAATTAAACGTAGCAGCAAAGATAATCTTACATTGCAAGAATCACCGCACTGACTCCAAAATATATATTTTTTATTTACTTTTTAATTTATATACGCTTGGATTTAAAGGGGGCGAAATGTTGCAGTTCCTCTATGATCCTACAGGTGGAGCGCTAAACTATTCACTCATTACATTTACATTTACACATTTGGCAGACGCTCGTCTCCAGAGTGCTTTGAAGTTGGTACAAGCGAATTATTTGCTAAGTTTCTTTAGAATTGTAACAGAATCTGAAATGGAACATTGAGTCCTGCGGAGTCGCGTCCTGTCCGTGTTCCCCGCGCGGGTCTGATCGCCCCTCTGCTCTCGCTGCTAGAGGCGAGACAGTATTTTAAAATCCCGTCTCGATCAATACGTGGAGGAATAAAGTCCTTGAAGTCTTTAAAGTGTGTTTTTCCCGCGAGGCCGGAGGAGTTCGGTGTTCATCAGGAGACTTCAGGTTTAACGGCCGTTCTTTACGACATCACTCTCCGGGTTTTGGTTATAGACCGAGGGCAGAGTCAGGGATGAAAAATCCTTTTAATTTTCTCGGTGCGAAACTTCCTGAGGTGATGATGCACATCAATCCCGCTCCGTGCCGCTCCCTCGCTCCCCGCTAATGGAGGGCCGACGCCGTTTTCTTCTAGTCCTTCTTCTCGTTTTTTTCCCCCTCCCCTTCGCCCGTAGCGCTCGCCGGCTCATTTGATTTTTGGTCTAATCACCGACGCTGAGGAGCGGCTCAAATGAAAATGTGGCCTTGTCTCTTTCCTCCCACTGAGACGCAATTCAATCAAATCCCCCGGAGAAGAAAACGGGAACGGTGATGTGTTTTCATCAGACACCGCCATGGGACGAGGAGAAACGTCATGACATCATCACGAAGCGCCGAACAAACATCCTGCCTTCATTTATTTCTTTAATAAATTACTGTCTCTCTCTCTTACTGTCTCTCTCACTACATCTCTCAGTATTGTCCCGCTCTCACTGTCTCACTGTGCTGTGTCTCTCTCACTATTCCTCTTTCTCTCTCTCTCTCTGTTTCAGTGTCTCTTTTTTCCGTCTCTCTCTTTGTATGTCGCTTTCTCTGTCTCTCTTTTTTAGTCTCACTCTTTTATTCTCTCTCTCTCTCTGTAGTTTTTCCCCCGCTCTGTTTATCGCTTCATCTTGTGGTGGGACGCTTATTTTTTCTCTCACACTCAAAAGCGAGACACAAAGCGACATGCTTTTTTTTTTTTTTTTTGATAAAAACTAAAAACCCCAACGGTGGAAAACTCGGGTGGGTTCAGTTTTCGCTTTTCCTGTATCTCACCCGCTCTTTTTTTTTTTTTTTTCGCTCTGTGGTTGTTTGCTGTATGCGTGTGTGTGCAGTTTACAGATCATGCTCGCTGATTGTAAGATCGATTTACAGCATGATGCAAAAGTAATGGCACTAACTGAAAATATATATTTTAAAAAAACAGAAGAAGGATTTGTATCCATCATGGGCTGTGTTTCAAACTCGCCCTTGTTCACTCGTCCCCTTGGATTAAGGGGGGAAATTTTTTAACTGTTGGTTGTTATACAAGTAAATGTAAACGAGTTTCTAATCCATGTTAATGTGCTTCCGGTGTTTCCCTGACGTGAGGGTAGGGGTTTAGGTTTTCTAGTCCACTTCGGCGGTGCGCACTTCTGAGGCGTGTTAATGAGATTGAACAGCGACCTCGTCTCCACACGTTTATTGATCGGATAAATCCATCACTCCCTTTCCTGCGAACGCTCTGCTTTATGTGATATCCTTTAACTCATTAGTGTAAATCGTTTGCACTCTTGTGGTTCTGCACAATGAGCCGTGACCGCGCGGTCAATAACGATAAACGCATCGCTAATGGATCAGACCGCGCCGTCCAATCAGATCTGTTCATCATTCCTCCAATCGAGTCCATAATACAGTGAAACATCTAACGGCACCAAGACGGCTGTGTTCACAGCGGTCACACGCTGGATTATTAAGAACAGGAAGCGTAGAGCTTTTAAGGGTTTTCACCATTTAGGATCAGAATCATCTGAGTGGGAGGGGCATACTGGCACGTCCCTGTCAATCACAGAGAGCCTCCATAATCGTTTGAGCTCTCATGTATGCAGAAGATGGTGGATAGCGATTTCCTTCGAGTGTGTTGTGCTTCCTTAGACGAAGCGCATCCGAGCCTTCCGCCTCCCCTGGTGGACAGGTGTAGTGTGACAGAGGGCGGGGTTAGCTAGTGAGAGGGAACAGGCGCCTGCGTGACCCGACTCTGAACTCCAGGAACGTTACTCACGTAAACACAGAGGTAACTGAATATAGCCCTTACTATAGACAATGCATAAAAATCACACGTGTGTCAAACCTCTTGAACAGAACATGATTGATGAGGAGGAGGAGGAGGAAGATGTCGTATGTGGATTTCCCCCCATCGTCTGGAGCTCTGTATGAGTAGAGGGAGGTTAATGAAGACTACAGAGCCAAGAGAAAAAAAAAGTGGATCAGCCCAATTAGCAGTGTTTCTTTTTCACTGATAAAGCCAAACATTCCCGAGAGGACACGTCTTGTCTGGAGTCCCTCGAGAGAGAGAAGCGACGAGATGGCATGAGACGAGATGAGAGAGAGAGAGAGGGAAAGAAAAAGAAATGTCCTTTCGCTTCAGCTCTGGCAGTGAACGCAGCGCTCTGATTTGTGCAGCCCTGAGGGGATGCGGATAAAACACGGGCCCATCTGTCACACGGGGAATTGAACACAGCCTGTTACAGTAAAGTGTATTTGCATCCCCGAACTGCTTTATTACGGCACCAGCTGAGGCCTCTGAGGCCTGAGCGTAACATAAAGCGACACTTCTAAACGGATCTGACGCTGGATAACAGGGTGGGGGGGAGGAGGTGGGAGTGGGGGGGGGGTGTCACATCTCTCCTGCGTCTCTCCCTCGTCTCTCCTGTGTTATTGAGTCGGACAGGAGGGAAGCAGAACACACACACACACACACACACACACACGTATGTTCTTCTCCCCCTGTACTCTCCTCTATAATCATATACATGCGCATACTTCCTGCTGTTATTGACTTCACACAGGGTCGCGGGTTATAATCACACACTCCGCTGTCTCCCAGAGAAGAGCTTCCTCTGCTTCCTCTCAAAGTTATGATGTGTGTTAGAATGTATGAATAATGTGTTGTGTGTATGATGTGTTATAATGTGTGGTTGGTGTGTTATGTGGTGTGTATGATGTGCATAAGTATCGTGTATCATGTATAATGTAATGCATATAATGTGTGTACAATGAGTGTAGAATGTGTGTATGATTGTATGATGTGTGTATAATATGTGTTATGATGTGTTTTATGATCTGCATACAATGTATGATGTGTGTATGACATGTATTTGTATGATGTGTTGTGATGTGTGTGTGTATGTATGCATGTATGGTGTGTGTATAATGTGTGTTAAATATATGTTTAATATGTGCATGATGTGTATCAGGTGCATCATATATGTACAACATAATGCATATAATGTGTGTAGGATGTGTGTATAATATGCGTATAATGTTTATATGACTGTATGCTGTGTATATGATGTGTGTATAATGTGTATATATGTACATGACGTATGTATGATGTTTGTATAATGTGTGTATGATGTGGACATGGTGTGTATGATGTGTGTACGATGTGTGTATGATGTGTGTATAATAAGTGTATGATGGGTGTATAATGTGTGTATACTATGTCTATGATGACTGTATGATGTGATGTGTGTATATAATGTGTGTATAATGTGTGTATACTATGTCTATGATGGCTGTATGATGTGATGTGTGTATATAATGTGTGTATAATGTGTGTATACTATGTCTATGATGGCTGTATGATGTGATGTGTGTATATAATGTGTGTATAATGTGTACGATGTGTGTATGATGTATGTATAATGTGTATATAATAAGTATATGATGGGTGTATGATGTGTGTATACTGTGGGCATAATGTGTGTATGAGGTGTGCATGTGTATGATGTGACGTGTGCATAATGTGTGTATAATGTGTGTATACTATGTCTATGATGGCTGTATGATGTGATGTGTGTGTGATGTGTGTATGATGTGATGTGTGTATGATGTGTTGTGTGTATGAAGTGATGTGTTTATGAAGTGATGTGTGTATGATGTGCATATGATGTGATGTGTGTATGATGCGATGTGTGTATGATGTGTGTATGAAGTGATGTGTGTATGATGTGTGTATGAAGTGATGTGTGTATGATGTGTGTATGAAGTGATGTGTGTATGATGTGATGTGTGTATGATGTGTGTATGATGTGATGTGTGTATGATGTGTGTATGAAGTGATGTGTGTATGATGTGATGTGTGTATGATGTGTGTATGAAGTGATGTGTGTATGATGTGTGTATGAAGTGATGTGTGTATGATGTGTGTATG
>JAQMYL010000014.1:24299360-24312825 GCA_030014365.1 Clarias pachynema | reverse complement strand
GGGGAGACGATAGTAATCGTCTCGCCTGCTGGGTCTTAGTGCTTGCATTGTTTCTGAGTGTGTATGATGTGTGTATGAAGTGATGTGTGTATGATGTGTGTATGATATGATGTGTGTGTGATGTGTGTATGATGCGATGTGTGTATGATGTGATGTGTGTATGATGTGATGTGTGTATGATGCGATGTGCGTATGATGTGTGTGTGTGATGTGTGTATGATGCGATGTGTGTATGATGTGTGTATGATGTGTGTATGAAGTGATGTGTGTATGATGTGTTGTGTGTATGATGCGATGTGCGTATGATGTGTGTGTGTGTGATGTGTGTATGATGCGATGTGTGTATAATGTGTGTATGATGTGTGTATGAAGTGATGTGTGTATGATGTGATGTGTGTATGATGCCCCCTCCCCTCAGCAACGCGCCTTCGCTTTCCAATTTAACCTTGAGGTGTAACGCGATGTGACGTCCCTAAACGTCTCGCGTCCTTAAATCAGCAGGAAGTGCCTCAGCGGGGAGCGTAATCACCGCGCCAAATTGCTAATTTCATTTCTCCCTGTCGCGTCCCCGCTCGCCGTTCGACTCCATTACTCAACGACAGCCTTTTAATGTTGCTGCCTCCCAGAGGTGCTGCATTAAAATGGAATAACTCGCCATGTAAATGAAAACAAAAACCATTACTTTTCCACTACACCCCCACCTCCCCCTCATCCCCCTCCTTTACCCTCATCCGCCTCCCTGGCTCCCTCGCTCCTCTCTTCTTCCTCCATCGAGGGAAATGGAAGCATGGAAGCTAATTGTCAGTCCATCTGGTGCGGTAATGAAGTTGGCCCGACATTCGGACACACGCGATGCTCCTTCAGATTCATGCGGAATGAGGAACATAGTCTGTGTATCACTGGCATGTCATCAGTGTGTGACACAACATCCAAAATATAACGCTACGTTCATGCTAGCATGACATGACAAGTCGCTTATGGTGCTTTTGGGCATGACCTGTTAGCTCATACTGTATGAGAAAGAGTAGCAGCTGTTAAAGAATACAATATGATACACACATCATACACATACAATACCCATACAATACAAATTATATAACATGATACAATACTTTATGATACAAACAGCCTGATATAATACCATAATATATGTTACAAAGGAAATAATAGAATACCATACATCACGAAATGATAGTACACAATGATACTACACAATACTATATGATAGAAACAACACGATACAATACTATACGATAAGTATTATATGATACTATATGATATAAATATGATATGACAATACTATACGATACAAATGATGTGATACAATACGATACAACACTATACGATGCAAGCGATGATACGATACAATACTATACAATATAAATTATATGATATAACAATACGATACAAACTATACAAAACAACTATACTATATGATACAAACAATATGATACAACAAAAACAACGAGACGATATGATATGACACAATACTATACGATACCAATGATATTATACCATACAATACTACAATAATACAATACTACTGTTTATGATACAAATGATTATCATAATGTAAATAATTAAGTTTACTCCATAGCTGTCTGTACATTTTTGAGAATAAGCAATTTGTAACTATAAATTACAAATTACCAGTTGTTGAAAGTGAAACATTTGAAAGCTATCATTTATGCTAACAACTCTTTGACCTAATGCTAATAATTATAACAATTAAATAGAATAAAAATTAAACAAAAAAAGCTAAACACAAAGCTAACAAGATTAGTCTAGATTAATGTTTCCAGCCATGTGAGAGATATAAAACAATGCTAATATGCCAGTAAAATTTATTGCAAATAAACTTATTGTTAAGTTTCAAGGCAATTGATAATTGAAACATAGCTGATATTTCAGAAACATAGCTGAACGTTTTGTCGATGTAGCATCTTTAATAAATTATTTGATTTGATGCCTAGAACATTAGCACAGCATCTCCATGACATCGTGTGTGTTATTAACAAGGCCGGTTAACATGCTAAGAGGTGAAGTGAGCGCTAACGGCAGGTTTAACCTCCCCGTAGAGGTGGCACCTGTGTGCTGCGGGTTTACTTGAAGACGTCCAGCTACATGGAGACTTTCATTATGACTAGCACACTTCGGCACAGCTAGGGCACTAGAAGTGTATTAATAACTCAGCAGGAAAACAACGAGCCTCAAATGTAGACAATCTGTCTCGGAATTTCGCTCCATCCAACATTCAGTCCAGAGCACACAAACACCTTTATCTGCTACAGGACATCCGCTAAACACACACAGGAACCTGCTCGTTTAAACAAACCAGACTTTAAACCTGAGCTAAAATATAAAGCAGTGAAGACGGCAATGCTAAACAAGTGGTTTGTTTGGTCCTAATTAGCATTCAGGCACCAAAATTAGCATATACCCTTGTGAGCCTGTGATCCAAACTGATTTGGTAGTAAAACATTTAAAACACAACTTCATTGTAAGTTCAAGGAAAATAAAAATAAAAACACCAAATACTTTGGCTAGCAGAGATAATGTTGCTAACAACAGAAGCTACATAATGATGTTTGCCATGTCTACAGTTCATCTTAACAAAGCTACCACTGCTAAGAAACCGAGCAGCTCACATAATAGCTTTTCCAAGGGGGCGGAGCATCATAACCATCACAGAGAGGGTAACAAACATGACTGACACTTTAAACATATTAACGCTAGTCGGAATCGCTTACAGACGCTGTAGCTCTAATCTGTAAATACTGTAAATAAACTTGGTGTATAAAGTTTTGATTGATTCTGAAATCTGGTGTTTATGATCTAGCTAGCTAGCTCTCACTCTTACTTTTTCAACTAGCATAAAATGTCATTCACTGCTAATGTTATATAAGCGAACATTAACATTAAAATAGAGGCTAGCAAGGATAATCCTAGCACTATAATAATCCTATTATTACTGACAGACAAGTCTGATGTCCAAAAAAATTAAATAAATAAATCTAGCATGATTATAAGCCCGCAATAGCTAACAGCTAATGGTAACAGTTGATAAGGTATAGCAGTAGAAGCATGAGACAATAAGAAGAGCAATAAATCACTGAGGACATGCTAACAGGCTAATTCTTTCAGTCACCCAAACAACTATACTAATGCCAAAGTATTCCTTATTTGTTACTTTACTTATTTGTTAAAAGCGCTATACAAATAAAATTGAATTGAACTGAATTTAATAAATAATAAGAGTTAGCGCTAATATTTATTTTCATCGACATTTGTGTGCTAACAATGAGGGCCTTGTGTTTTGCAAGCAGAACCTAGCAACGCTTAAGTGCTAATGCTAGCCAAAAGCTAGGATTCACATGAAGTACCACTGATGCTATTTTTAATGAATAATTAATTAGAAACATTTATAAAGTTTTTTTGTGTGTGAAAATGGCAACTGCAGCATTAGCTAGTGCCAAAATCCATGATGCTAACATGCTAATAAAATATAATCATGCTTAAGGAGAATACAATTATTAAAAAAAAAAAATTGTTTCATTGATTTTTGAGTCAGGTACCTTTATAAAGCTGAGGAAGAGTTGTGTGTGTGTGTGTGTGTGTGTGTGTGTGTGTGTGTGTGTGTGTGAGTGAGAGAGAGATAAAAAGGCTTGCTAACTTGCAGGAAATCTGTCAGTACCTGCCTGTGTGTATCTGTTAGCCCGAGGCTAAACCACAGAGGGGAGAGGCCTAGCGTCGAAACCACAACCTGCTCTTTCTTTCTCTCTCTTTATCTCGCTATCCATCTCTCGCTCGCTCGCTCTTTCACGTTATCTGATAGATACAGGACTAATGATACGGCATGTTCCTGTAATTAGCCTCCCACTGCTAACATCCACCCCAAAGCTTCTTGTGTGCTATTTTCATTTTTTTTTTTTTTGGTCCATAGAAGATTCTGAAAACATTTATCTCTTCTTACACCTCAATAATTTTTCAAAAAAACAAAAACAAAATAATTATTCATCCAACGTTTAAACATAAAGAGAAATCCATAATGTTAAATCCTTAATGCTGGAATTTAGTAATAGCATCAGGGCTGATAGCTTCTGGTCTGTGTTAGCCGTGTTAGCCGTGTTAACATTAGAATGAAAAACTGCTAGTTTAATCTGCTAATTATGCTGAAAATGTATTCGCTAACGATAATATCATAGTTGGACGCAGGTTTTTTTTTTTTCGTAGTTGTTAACTAAAATGAAACCTGACCTTTAAAAAAAAAAGATGGAAAGAGGACGTGTCCAAGTTTTGTAATTTCATTGGCTGAAATCATTCTCACGCCTCATGCAACCATCACACAGTCAACACTCATATACTAAAATGAAGAAAATATTCACTAACGTCTGCGGTTTAGCTAAGTACAGCAAGTTCCCGACTTATGAACCAGGAGCACGTTCGTAAGTCAAATTTGGTCATAAGTCCGACAAAGTGAGTTTTATACACCTTTGATACCAATACACTATGTAAAGCATACCAATCTACTTGAACAAAATCTGAGAAATCATCTGTCCCCTTTCCCCACACTGCCATCCTGTGTCCAAAAATCGCAACGGCATTTACGCCTATTTAAACATGCTAATTTAATTTCTCTCATATGTGAAAAATAACAGCGCTGTCTTTCGGATTCGCATTATACAAGACTGCACCTTTAAATCGTGAGGGGGATCCCAGTGACGCAGCAGGGTCAGCTGACCTCGTTTAAATTCAACCAAAGGAGGGAGGGACAACAGTGTTTACCGCGTGCTTAAACGGATGCCATTTTGTCTCAGAGCTGTTTTCCACTGTATTGGACTGTCGTTTTTCTTGAGGATTTTCTATAATTAGGATTATGCACCAACAGAGGCCAACTGCAACTGTCTCTCTTTTCATAGCTATACACAAATAAAAAAGAAAAAAAAAAAACACTCTACATGGCTTTTAACATTCATGGTATGTTTTTATCTAAGCAAATGTTTTGGCACCCCAACAAACTGATTTCCGCCTTTGAGGAACTCGTGTCGATTTTTAAACACGTGGTTTGTTAATTATCTAAAAGTAAATGAGTGGTGAAATAGGAGCAAAAAAAAAAAAAAAACACTCCTAACACCTCTAAAGGTTTTGGTTGACGCTGAGGTACTGCGCTTTTAATAAAACTAACACAGGAAGTGTTACAGCGAGTGTGAAAGTCTCAGGTATGATAGAAAGGAAGAGAGAGAGAGAGAATTATAAAAAATAAAAGATGATAAACGGATTTGCCACCCTGTGAGTCTGACAAAAAGGTGGGTGAGTGAAGCAGCCCAAAGAGACGATGTGGTGGAGAAACGAGAAATATTCCACTCCGTGTGTGTGTGTGTGTGGTTGAGAGAGAGAGAGAGAGAGAGAGAGAGAGAGAGAAAACGCCGTGAGCCATATTTAATTTCACTTTTTGTTTGGTCGGGAGGCTCTCGGGGGCCAAGTACTGCCCGAGGCGCTTTTGTCTGGTCTTTTTCTTCGCCTGCAGCAATTTCTCACACACACACACTCACACACACATACTCCTGCTGAGACTGCACTGTGGATCTCGAGGTATTTTCCTGCGGCGGAACATGCTCTCTACAAACACAGTCGTGATGTCAAAGACACACCGCTGTTACAAACACGCTGCAATACGTTATACCTGCAGCTAACAGCCTCGCAGTAACCACCCTGCACTAACCGACCCACACTACCTGATTCACATTAACTATCTATACTAACAGCCTCACACTAACTAATTTACACTAACCACCCACACTAACCAACCCATACTACCTGACTCACACTAACCACCCACACTAACCAACCCATACTTCCTGATTAACACTAACCACCCACACTAACTCCACTGCACTAATCAATCTACTTTAGATGTCTCACACAAACAAATCTTATTTAAAAATCGTAAGAATATGAACAGAGACCTAAAGCAGAAAATTGAAAACCAAGTGCTGGAGCATTATGATTATTATGATTATTATTAAGCATATTAAGCATTTTCCTTAATATCTCTCTCATAGAGCTGAGCCCATCCCTTAGGGCAGCCACATGAGTGTGTGATGGATTTACGCGGTGGATAGGGTCCTCTTTAATGTGTGCGCAGTGCCGATGATGATGATCTCCTGATCTTCTTGTACCTTGATCCTTCTTGTCTGGGATCCTCTGTGGTGTTTCTCCATCCCTTTCCTGACCCGACCGTGAGCACCCATTCCCCCTGGCACCGCTGGGGTCCTCATGCCACACATTCTTACAGTTTCTGTTTCTAGCTCTTTATAGTGAGTTTTTAGTTGCAGTGGTGAGAGACATATCAATGTTCAGGCCAGCTTTCTCTCTCTTGTTCCCCACTGCTATATCGGGTGTGTTAGCCTCGATTTCTTTATCGGTTTGAATTTGCCTGTCTCTGAACATACAGTAGCAGCTTCATCGTTTTGTTTTACCGTTGACGGCTCATGGGTGTAATATATACGCTGGATGTTATAGTGCTCACAGAGGTGCGCTGCTGCTGTCTTGTGTCTTTACATGTATTTTGATTTGTCCAATACTAGACCAGATGCTCTGGCATCTCTCGTTGCTTTGTTGTACATCCTGAACATTGGGTCGGTGCCATCTTTCAAGATCATATTCCAGTAAGAGATGGTTGTAATACACTGGTGTCTTTACAAACTGTACACACTGCAAAAAAACCACCAAAAGAAATCTTAGCAAGAAAATATAGTTATATTTATCTATACGTTGTTAAATATAACGTTTAATAATATTTATCTATACGTTGTCCAAATATAAGACTGATGAGATTATTTACAATATTTTTTTATGAAAATGTATATACATTTTCAACCAACAAACCAAATATAAGATTATTAAGTCAGAGTTTACTAAAACTGTAGGCAACTTTTCTTGTTCAGATATTGTTTCTAATTTTAGGAATTTATTTCCTGAAAGAAGAAAAATCTCCTGCCAATAGAACAAGACAAGTTGCTTACAATTTTAGTAACCTTTGACTTAACAGTCTTACATTTGTTTTTGTTGTAATCTTATTTTAAGAAATTATAGCTTGGTGTGGTGAGATTAAAGAATATTTCACTTACTAATATTTTTTGCAGTGCGGGATGTAAAAACCTCAGCACAGACAGAAACAGGTACCTGGTTTTGTGTTATTAATAAACAGGTCGTGTTTTAACCACACACACACACACACACACACACACACACACACAGAATCTCATGTGAGAAAAACGTGGTATAAATATGTAAAGAGCCTGCGCTGGAAACTCCCGCTGCTAATTGAAGAGATCTGGCAGAAGTAGAGTGGAGTTCGGTGTTAAATGGCGGTGCTTGTGCGAGGCTGTTGGTTTTAATGTAGTGTATTTCCCTGCGGCCCGGAGCGCCGCGCCTTTACAGCACCGGAGAGAGCCGAGCGCTACACCTACGGCCGCATTAATAAACCACACAGCTATAAATCCACATGATTTATTGAGCTCCTTTAGCATGTAATCATAACGGCACAACGGCTGAAAACACGCGCCGGAGACGAGTCTGGAAATGTTCCTCTGAGAAAAGCTTCAGAGTCACTGCTACTGAAATACACCGCCATGTTGTACACACACACACACACACACACACACACACACACACACAAGCACAAAATAATAAAGATTACAGACGAAATAAAAAAAATCAGCCAGCACGGATGGACCTAAAGATACACTTACGCCAATTTAGAAATATTGGCACCCTTCATAAAACTGCAGTGAGCGATAGTTTAAGTAGCCAGGGTTAAATTTTGCAAATGTTGCATCGATAAAGCACATCAGCTACTGTAGCTTAGCAAAATGTGTTTCAGCTACGATAAATGTCACAGTGAATCAGGTATACAGACAAAAGTATCGAGGATGACAAAATCTGCTGCCATCAACACACAAATTCTGACTAAAGCATCGACTCCAAGCACTGATTATGTAAGAATGGACCGCCATCGTCAGGGTGTGGCTCAGAAGGTGATTGACAGCATGTCAGGGTGAATTGCAGAGGTCTTGAAAAAGAAGATCAACGCTGCAGGTACTGACTCTTCACATAAACTTATTGTTTTTGTCAATAAAAGCCTTTGACATTTGTATTTAAAATCCTTGTAATTATACCTCAGTATACCAGAGTAACATCTGACAAAAAGATCAAAACACTGAAGTTTATATTTGTGTCATTCTCCTCCAAACTTTTATTATATTAAAATAAATAAATAAATAAATAAAAATTGAAAAGCCGAACTGACTAATTGCTACCCTGCCCACTTGGCATGTTGGCTAAGTGACTAAAATAAATTCATTAACATAAAAAAGACCTTGCTTTGATGAGCCAGTAAAAGTCACATGATGAAACTGAAACGGAATCATATTCATGTAAACGACTCTGAATCATTTTCTGAATCAAATTGAGTTTGATTCATACCGCAACAAAACGACTCTGTAGCATGTTTATGAAAATGGCTGTGAATCATATTGCATCTTTCTTAACCTCGTCTAACTCATGCACACACACACACACACACACACAGACGTACGTAACTGGAGGTTTAATTTACGCCCTGGCCTGAGCTGGATAATGATATCGAGTTGTAATTTGCTGATGCAAATGGCGAGAGGTAATAGGCGATAAAAGCGGCAGTGCTACACAGTAGAATTGCCGAACACCCTGAGCATTCATTAACTCCCTCATTAAGCTGTTCAAGTCCACGTTAAGAGCTTTCCGAGAGGGAAGCGGTGTGTAATCGAGGTCTGATTCTGCTCCAGCACGCGTGCCGCAGCGCACTCGTTTACATCCGCCGCTCTGCTTTGGCTGAAAGCTTCGGAGAAATGAACGCTAATCTAATGGAGGCGATGTGAGGGCGGAGAGCCCGCGGTGGAGCCGTTAGCTGCCGTAACGTACAGCAGAGCCGTAATTAACGCCTATAAGTTAAACACGTCGGGCCATAAACCATCCATCAGCACTGCTGTAGATAATAATCCAGCTCAGGGCTCTGCTCATCATACCACATACAGCTTAGATTCAATTTCATTAGCCAATCACAACCTGCATCGTACAGTACCACAACATTACACCGCTGGTTTTATTGAACATTATAAGAATTCACAGAGTATAAACGAGAGCACGGTAAAGAATCACTTTTGAACTTTGAAGAGTTACTGTAACCGTTTAACGTTTATCTAAGCAGACTAGCTAATGTTAGCCGAGAATAATTAATGTTGCTAGTTAGTTAGCTTAAATTTAAAGAACTGTGTCACGTAAGATTTTGTATTGTGAAATGCATTGTTCCATAGGAATAATGTAAATGCAGATAATCCATTCCAGCCTCCCAAAAATATTCATTTCGAATCAAATCCTAATGAAACTACTGAGTAAATCATACTGAGACGGCGCAGAATCGTAGTGAAATCGTAGATCACAGCGTATGGAGTCGTCTTACGCGGCGGCGGGTTTACACAGAATCGTTCTGACGCAGTAGCCGCTGCTTTTACGGAAACCCGGACACGTCTCTCTAAACGTCTCTCTGCCAGCTTCTGAATAGGAGCTGCGCCGAGTTCATGCTAATCTGAGAGATAAAAAAAGAAGATTAAAAAGCGGAGGCTTTAAACGGTCAGCCATTTTGCTCCTGCGCGCCTGTGCGCGGTAATTAAACGGCACTCTCGCGCCTCACATGTAAAAAAAAAACGACTCATTAGAGCCAGGCCCAAATGACGAGCTCTTTTAAAGCACGCACAAACCAAGAGGGAAAATAAAAGGCCCTTTTTGCATATGCATTAGCTCTAAATTGGAAACAGGCCTTGGGACAAATATTTCTGTCCTCAGATCTCGGGCTGGAGAGCACTCAGGACGTCACCGCCGCGAATAATTAGCGCTAAAAGAGTGTTAAGGAGCGGAGACGCAATCGAGAGGCGATTCACATATGAACTGCACTCGAGAAGTTTCTCAGCCTTCCTCAAGATGTCGGTTTTATTCACACTATGCCATGTGTGTGTGTGTGTGTGTGTGTGTGTGTGTGTGTGTTACTATTCAGAGTGAAAAGCTCTCTCCCGCGTGATGCTAGCTCGGTGCTGTGCAGTCAGTGGAAAATAGCTGCAAACCGCCATTGAGTGTCAGCTCTCTGAGGCCTCTTTATGTGTGTGAGAGTGTGTGTGCGCGTCTCACATCCTGTGGAGGGCCCTGAGGCTGCTTTGCAGGGTGTGTGAGTGTGTGTGTGTGTGTGGGGCCTCACGGCTCTCATGTTTATCTGTGTGACTGATGGACTCTCGGCCCGCTGAGGTGAACACGAGTTTTTATCTGGTGTTCACAGCACAGCTCAGCTTCCCTTCGTGTGTGTGTGTGTGTGTGTGTGTGTGCGCGCGCGTGTGTGTGGGGTATCATTCACACAGAGATAAACAAATAGGTCTTTCATGCAGGAGCACACCCCACTGAGATATAGAAACACACACACACACACACACACACACACCTTCTTATAGTCAGAGAAAGTCTTACGTGACAAGGATGAGCCGTGTGACATTAAATGGCTCTGCACCTTGTTTAATATATAACCCCTGCATGTGTGTGTGTGTGTGTGTGTGTGTGATGATATGCAAATACACACCCTGCAACCCCTGAAAAAAGAAATAAAGATGGTTAAAAGCAGCGTTAGAAACTAAACCTCAATCTGTGCCTCATGTCGAACTCTTGTCACTCCATCATATCTAAATCTGAGTCAGACGGAGTCGAATCATATTGAAACGACACCAATTTAAATAAATCTAATCTCTAAACGACTGGAGCAAAATCCTACTGACGCGACTCTGGATGGTTTTGTATTAAAACAACACCGAATGTGCAAAGACGATTTTATTTTTGCAATTTCGATGACTTTCTTTATAAAGAGATGAATCTCATACCCGAGTACGTTCAGCCCCGCCCCTTTTCCATTTATTTCTTGTTTTTATTTCAGATAGCCGTGTGCAGTGAGAAACCGACTCGAACCTGGGGCTGAGCGAGACGGCAAAAGATTTTAATCATGATAATTATTTTAGATGTAAAAATGGTTTTTATTTTTTTCATCATGGCACCGGAGGATGGAGAAATCCTCAGATTAAATAAAAATAAATACGGAGTCACATTAAGTAAAGAAAGTAAGTAGTGTAGAATCAGCAGGTCCACTGAGCTCACGTGACTGAGAGATGATTAATATTAGTCACAGTAACTCAGTAACACAGGATCAGGACTGAAGTGTAATACATGTTCTCTCCTCTCCTACACTCTCACACAGCACACGACACTGACACACACACACACACACACACCGCTGACACACACACACTCGCGCTCCACACTGCTCCTGTTGTTGTGTGTGTCATTGCCGAGCTGAAGAGCACACACGTGACCTCCAAGGCCGAACCAAAATGAGACAGTTTAAAAGATTTCGGGTAAAAAAGGGCTGCGTTTGAAGTACACCTGTACGCCGCTTTCACATCAGATCCCCAAAATCGTTTCCGAGAGCAGTTTTCCCCCAAAATCTGGTTGATTTTGATCAGTGAGAACACAATGGTTCCATGCCGGTGCGGTGCACATGGGCACGGATCGAATCGTATGTCAGTCGTACCCGAGAACGGAAGTAGACGGCTGTTTAGATGCGGCTCTAGTCTCGTCCTCTGAGCTACACAGTCCCGGCTGATACAGGAGGAGGACACACGAGACATTGTTTCCAAAATATCGTTAACGATAGACGTAGTGCGACAGATTAACGTCCTCGTTCTCTTCTTCTCTTTGTTTTAACAGAAATGAGTAGGTGCACACTGCCCCCTGCTGTATCGGAGAGTGTAAATACACAAGCGTACCCAAGTACGGAGAACGATAATCATGTGACTTCCGGCCGGTCCTGGTACAGATCAGCTGTTCCTTAAGTGAAGGTGTCCTTAGTCGAGACGCTGTGATGCGGCCCCTCAAATTAAGACACACCGGGGGTCTCCAACATTACCTTTATCACTGTTATATATAGAATCTATCTATCGCAGTATACACTAACCCTCTATCACTCTATCGCTCGGGCCTCAGCAAACCACAACACAAATAAACCCAAAGATAACGGGATTTCCTATTCGACAAACTGTGTCTATAATTATTATTACTGTTTTTTTTGTGTATAAAATAAAAAAAAACCTTTTTAAAGAGGTAGTATCACTGACTGATGGAGGGATGGCGTGACTCCGCCTCCTCTCCGCACAAAAACATGAGCCGTGTTTAAACAGCACGGGAAATCCTCAGGCTTTAAAGGTTCCTTCTGTAAGCGTCCAGGACCTTTAAGAACCGTTTCAAAGAAGAAGAAAAGCGGATTAGAGACGTAAACCAGACCTGGAGCGCTCTCTCTCTCTCTCTCTCTCTCTCTCTCTCTCTCAGGAGACCCGAACACGTACACCAGGAGAACCCGCGAACACAACAGAAACACTCAGACTACTTCATATTAATACGTGAATGATGAATATTAATGAGGGGGGCGGAGTTAGATATGCAGAGCAGCCTGATCAGATCAGAGCACTGAAGGTCTACTTTGAGAACTAGATTAGTAGCAGTTAGCTAACCGGTTAAGGTAGTTTATTAACAAGGTTTAGGAACATTTAGCTAATTGGGATGAGCACATTTGCATATTCATGAATATTCATACTGTATATCCTGGCTGCTTAAACAAGGGTGAGAGTGTTGAGGTGTACCTGAGACTTTTTAGTCCTTGTTTTTTTAAGACATGTTTATTGCACATAGATTATCGTTTTCATGCTTTAAAATAGAATTTTTTATTAATGAATCAATAATAAATAATTATATGTAATAATTCAAAATACTTTGCGTATGTGTTTAAAGTTTATATAAATCTCACGCTGCAGCAGAGTTTGTGTTTCATAAACACACACTTGACACCTGACATGTTTGTGTGTGTGTGTGTGTGTGTGTGTGTGTGTGGTTTGTTCCCCCGAGACGACAGCAGCGGTGTAAATAAATAAAAACTTGGTTGGAGTTCAGCGCCCGTGTCACACTCATGTCATACTGACGCTATTTATACACCACATAAAACTCCTTCACCGTCACACACACCCGTAAATATGTGTTCTTTATGTAAACAGGTTCTCACACACACACACACACACACACACACACATCTTCTTTGACGCAAATCATCAGAGCGTTCAGTAACTAGTGTATTAATGCAAAGCTGGAGGGTGTGTGTGTGTGTGTGTGTGTGTGTGTGTGTGTGTGTGTGTGTGTACGGTATGTAAATCAGATGCAGAGTGTTTATTCTGATATTTCCATCCCACCTTGCTTGCCTTTCAGAGAGATAAAAGAAAGGAACTCTTCACACACACACACACACACACACACACACACACACACACACACACACACACACACACAC
>JAQMYL010000014.1:24281436-24292295 GCA_030014365.1 Clarias pachynema | reverse complement strand
ACAGACACAAAGAGCAGGCTGATACAGAGAGAGAAAATGGATCTTTAACCTCTCTAATGAGACTTGCTTTTGCTTTAAAAATAAAATATGCTTTACACACACACACACACACACACACACACACACACGGGGTCACAGTGTTATAGTAAACAGTACACACGCGCACGGATGTTGATTATACCAGTAAGAGACGAGAACTAAGACCCAGCAGGCGAGACGATTACCCACAATTCCGCAGCGCAAGAGAGAGAAAAACCGTCAGCTCATGTGACGCTCGGCGTCAAAACAAGAAGTGCATGCGTGTCACATGATACTCGGTACTCGTAAACCAAGATTTGTTCGTTTTCCAAGTCAAATAATAAAAAAAAAATCTTTGCTTGTCTTACGGAACACTCGCAAACCGCGTTACTTGCAATCTGAGGTTTTACTGTATTTTTTAAATCTAACCCTGACACAATTTTAGGAACACAACGTTTATTAAAGATTGTAAATAGGTAAGAGTTATTTATAAGCCAGTGTGGTTTCGGGGGTTGAATCAACCCCGTCTGCCCCCAGAGAACTCCCTGACCCTCGGTAATGAGGCAGGAGGGGCGACCCGTCCAGAGCTCTTTGTTCAGTTCCACGCTGAGAGTCGATTAAAAGGCAGAGCTGTGTGTGAATAGAAGCCAATCAGGAGCAGCCGAGCATGAAGACGACGAATAATCACAAAAGCTCCGCTGAGACTCTGCTTGTCCTCTGCGTCCCACTTTGGGTCTCAACTTGCCCTCGTTCACTCACCACTGAGACACGGGAGCTCGATATTACAGTCAGCTCGTCTCTTGCTAGCAGTTCAAACATATTTTAAAACTTTTGTTTTGTGGAATGATTAAAGCACTCGTTAAAGATTAAAATAAAATCTACCAGCATGCTAACTTACTAGCCATCAGCTAACATAATTAATCTATTCCTTCTTAAATTGTATGAAAGTTTAATTTTAAACAAAGTACAGAAATATTTCAGGGAGCTAGAATATTACCTGTCTGCCTAAAAGGTAACTCAGTAGTTATTATCTGATTTGCTTTTGTCATATTTCTAATATGTAAGTAAATTAAAAAATTTTAGCATGTTTCTAATCGAATAACGTATAACTTTTCTTGTAGCTACTAAACAGACGCTTCATATCCTAGCTAGTTAGAAAATCAGTGATCTACTAGTACACTTAGAAACCTGCTAGTTTTGTTAGCTAAGCTAAATAAGGAGAACTTTAAAGAGTTAAAAGAGAACTAATTAATTTGACTGATTTGCTAGCTAGATGTACAGTTAGTTAGCTAGCGAGCACATGGCATAATATAAATCATTAGAAATAGAAACTACGTCATTGAGAAGAAGTAGTAGAGCTCACCGCTTCCTCTGGTGGCTGAGCGGAGCTAGTACAGTTATCTCGCTTCGCTAATTTAGTAACTAAACAACTGCTTTTTAGCCTGACAGAAGAGTTATTTGTTATAACTTACATTTATAGCTAGTTAGCTTTTACTAAGTTAGTTAGGTTTTAGGCGGCCACACAAGCGAGACATGTCTACTCAGACACAAGTCTAATACAACGTGTAACTGAGCGACTAAGGGATCTCACTCGAGGGGAAGTGGACGAGTGAGCATGAGGAGGTTTGGAACAGAGCGAGGTGCGAGTGTTTAGAGAGACTGAACTGCTTTTAACAACGCGGTGGTGTTTACAGAGCTAGAGTTAGTGCATTGTGCTGACTGGCACTCTCTGTCTCTCTCTTTCTGTCTTTCTCTTTTTTTCCTCTCCTCCGTGTGTGATGGACAGGTACAAACGACGTGGGCACGGCGTCCTGCTTCTTAGCGCCATTACTTTTGGCAGGAGATTAGAGGGAAATGGCAGATCAACACTGTCAGCCAGCGCAGCCTGCAATTTTCCTCACTCCTCTCAGCCCTCCCTCTCCCTCTCTCCATCGCTCTCCGTCTCTCTCTCCCTTGCTTTCTCTCCGTTCTGTCGCTTTTCACTGTCAAAACTGTCAGGCTTTTATCGGCCTCCATCCTGCCACCCCTCCTCCCTGCTCTTTCTCTCTTTCTCTCTCTCCCTCGCTCTGTCAGATTTTTTTCATTACAAAAAAAATGCAGCCTCTTTTTTTTTGCTCCAATCAGCTAGAAACGAAGGAGAGAGAGAGAGACAGACAGAAAGATGATAGATAGAGACAGAGGGACAGACATAGAGACACACACAGAGAGAGTGACAAAGAAGGACATACAGACAGAAAGACAAATGTAGACAGAGAGAGAGAGAGAGAAATAAACAGAGAGAGAGAGAGAGAGAGATGATAAAAGCCTGATGTGTCTCTCGTTCTCTAATTTCCATCAGGAACAGCACATTTAATCTCTTCATTAAGAGCTTTTTCTTCGCTCCGTCCTCCTCCTCCTCCTCATCATCGCCCATTCGGAGAGACGTGTACCCCTCCTCTCATCTCTCCTCTCGTCTTTTTTTCTCTCCCCCGCTCCGCCTGAGTGAATTTGCCTGGCGTTTGACAGGCATTAGTTAGAGAAGCATATTCAGGATTCATTTAAAACGAGCCACGCGGGAATTAGACATAAATTCTCATTACTCTGGCGTATCGCCTTATTATTTCACCCCTCCCCCATTCCCCCGTTCGCATCTAAAATCACACACACACACACACACACACACACACACACACACACGGTTTCAGATAGATAGATAGATAGATAGATGCACTTTAACGATCCCTGAGGGGAAATTATCCATTACTTATTCATTACAGATGATTGATGCCTCCAGTTTCCGACTCGAGCGGCGTCTCATCCTGATGATGTCAAGGGCACAGAGTCTGACCTTTCTAGGAAAAAAACATCCTCGCTGCTTCCTAATGAAGCGATTGTTTAATATCCTCAGAAAAAATTATGACACTTTTCTTAAAACAATGTGTCATTAAAAATTTGACATAAATATGTAACGCCACACACACACACACACACACACACACACACACACACACAGAACTGCTGAGTCACTGATCTGAGACAGGGGGCAGGGCCTAATATTCTAATGAGCATCTTGATTGACAGGCTTCTGTCTGAGATAATGCCTGTGACAAGGTTTCGACTCTGTACACGGTAGCTACACTCGCTAGGCTAGCGTTCTCATTACTCATGTGGCTAGCTTTCACTTTCTATGTTAGCTTTCTTTTTTCTGGCTAGGCTAGCTTTCACTGGATAGGTTAGAGTTCCTAATATTTGCTAGGTTAGTTTTCACATTACTGGCAAGGTTAGTTTTCACTTTAATTGTTAGGTTACTTGCTCATTACTTCCTAACTTTAGTTTTCATTAGTTAGGTTAGCTTTTGCTAGCTACACTGGGTTTCTCATTACTTACTAAGATCACTTTCTCATTACTCGCTAGGTTAGCTATCCCATTACTCGCTAAGCTAGCGTTCCCATTACTCACTATGCTAGCTTTTCTGGGCTAATCTTTGGGCTAGGTATTGACCACGGTAAATGCTGTGAAGATCTAAAAGATGTAGTTTTAATTTTTTTACTAACACTGATATTTGTGTTCACAATCTAGCTGAAGTCATTTCCATGGTTACGCGTAGCTAGTCAGTGTAACTCAAGCAAAACATTAGCCTGTACCTAGAAGTCAGTGTGTGACTGTACGTCTAAAAAACTAACAATCAACTGTGAATAAACAAATATTTACAGATAAATGTCAGAGTGCTGACGGACAAGTGCTGATGATGAACATGTATTTTTATTCTTTTTTTCTGTTCTAAACGATCACTTCTCACACACTAACACTGTGACCTCACTTCCTGAGTGAGCGGTGCTTACCTCACTGAGGCGGTCCTTGGAGCTGCTCCGGTTGGCCGTAGCGTTCACCTCAGGAGCTTTGGGCTCCGTCACCGTCCTGACCGTCTGGATGAGGGCGCTTTTAAACTGGAGAAACAAATAAAACACATCACACATGAGCTCTGAAGGTGTTGATTAGATCATTGTTTCTATAGCAACAGCTGCGGTGTAAGAGAAATAAATCACTTAGGGTTAAATTTCTGATTTATTATAGAATTGTACAGTAACAACAGCTAGAAGATATTCTGACCAGCTGCCCAGTGACTGGGTGTGTGTGTGTGTGTGTGTGTGTGTGTGTGTGTGTGTGTGTCCGTCCCAGGGGCAGCCCAGGTCTCCGCATTTCTCCTCTAATTAAAACAGATCACTGTTACAATTAACCTTTCTGCTAAATATCAATTACAGCCGCAAGCAGGGATGAATTAAAGAGGTTGTCTGACCAACACACACACACACACACACACACACACACATGCATGTTTAACCCCTCAGCCAAAAAGCATTATGTCTGAAACTAGGACGCTAAACAGAGGGTCATGAGGTGAAATATACCTGAGATTTGGTTGCACGGTTCTCGGGCTGTGTCACAAATCAACTCCTTCACGCCAGACGATACTGTACAAGCATTTGCTCACACAAAACTAATGAAACATTACCTTATGGTGTATTCAGGACCTTCCCCTTATACTCACTGTTCAAATGGATAAGACACAAAGCACAAACTAGCTAACGATTCACACTAGCATGTAGCTGTGAAGCTGTTTATACGCACACGGCGACAGTGGAAATGAGACAGAACCATCCGGAACGTCAACTTTTACCTCAGAAATGTTGAAAGATCTCTTATAAAAAAAAACAAGATTGTTATTAGATTTAGCACCAAGCGCTAATCAGCCTTCAGCAGTTTTCCGCATGATGCACTGTAGCAGTGCAGTCGCTAGCTCTGTAGCTAATTACATGGAGCTAACGCAGTAACACTGCAGCACCAGATACCACTAGTTATCTTTAACACCTCACACTGTAGCTGACGAGCTGCTCATCGGTGTTTGTCCTCAGGTTAGCTAAATGTAACTAGTTAACTGTAGTTAGCTGTTTAGCTAATGCGATGATGTAAGTTTAGTGTAGCATTAGCCAGCTAGTTTAGCCGTCTGTCTCTTTCTCTCTGTGTCTCTCTTTGACTTTCTCTTTCTCTCTTTCTGTCTCTCTCTCTTCCTTTCTTGTTTTGTCTCTTTCTCTGTCTCTCTGTCTCTTTTTCTTTCTGTCTACCTGTCTTTCTCTTCTGGTGTATGTCTATCTCTGTATCTTTCTTTCTCTGTGTCTCTCTTTTTGTCTGTCTCTGTTTCTCTTTTTCCCTTTCCATCTATCTGTCTCTCTCATGTCTCTCTATTATTCTGTCTGACTGTTTGTGTCTCTCTTTCTGTCTCTATCCATCTGACTGTTTGTGTCTCTCTTTCTCTGTGCGTATCTTTCTCTCTTTATTTCTCTCTCTCTGCTTTGTCTCTGCGTCTCTTTTGGTATCGCCATGTGTCTGTCTCTCCTCATGTCTCTCTTTACCTGCCTGTCTGCCTATGTCTACATCTGACTATTTATTTCTCTAGCTCTCCACCTGTCTCTCTCTCTCTCTCTGTTAATCAGTTTTTTTCTCTCTATTTCTGTATCTCTCTCTCTCTCTTTTCCCTCCTCCAGTACCCTGTCTTCATTTCTTCTTCTTTTCCCTTTTTTCTCGCTCTTTCCACCTCACTCTGTGCCGTTCTGTGTTTCTCTTTACATACTTTCTCTCTCGCTCTCTCTTTTTCCCAGAATGCACACTGACACACATTTAAAAGTCCCTAAACTACCAGCTGTTGATTTGGGACGGAGCCCCGTAACAGGGACGTGGACCACTTGCCACACTGAGCGGCTTCCCATAATTCTACAAGGATTTCCCATCATGCATCTTTTCATGTAACAATACAACTACGATCACTATATGTACTAAAACACACTCACTCTTTGGTGACTTTGTTCTCTATTAGTGATGAAAGTAGAAACATGTTTTACTAACTCTAATGAATGCTAATGAAGCAAAATCAAACAGTAGCTAATATTAATTCCTTTAGTTTCATCTTAACCATACTCAAACACACACACACACGAACACACTTTGATCCCTGTCTTCTCTATTAGTGCTGAAAGTAGAAACATGTTTTGCAAATTGTTGCGAATGCTAATGAAGCGCATTTCAATACGCCGTCATGCTCAGCTAGCGCGCTTCATTTGCAAGGCAAAATCCGAGTTTTAAAATCTTCTTGGCCCGAAGCAGCACCATCTGCTCTGAAAATAAACAAATCTGTGTCTTCATCGACGACGAGCTCTTATTCTTTACGACTCCGAGACGCTGAAATTAAATTATCACCGTTATTATTCTCCTGGAGGACCGCGCTCCTGCTGTTAGCCTCCTGTAGCGCTCGGCACTTAGCCGCACTGCGTTCGCCGCCCCAGGTGTGTCTTTAACATTCACGGCAAAACTATTTGTAGTTCGGGACGCTGTGGATCAAAACACACTCACGAGTAAGAGTAGCTAAAAATAAGGTTATAAATTTTATGTACGATAAACCGCTAGTGTGAACATCCAGTTATATAATTAGCATATAACTTAGCATAAGTTAAGATACGGTCTCAAAGTAAGGAATAATGCACAACAGAGGGCACGGTTCTACGAATACAATCCATACTGGAGAGTTTTATTACGCGTGTACTAGTGTTAATTTTGTCAGCTATTTAAAATTTTAGTCTTAATCTTAGTCCCGGGATAAATGTCCCTGTTAGTTTTTATCATATTTAGTCAATCTTATCCTATTTTGTGTTTAATCAAGTTTTAATCGACTAAAAGTCTGGACATTTTAGTCTAGTTTTAGTCAGAGGAACCTGTAAGTATTTTAGTCTAGTTTTAATCAATGAAAACATTTTAGCAATAAGATTATTATTAATTAACCCTACAGTCGATCTAGTCTAGCCGAAACCCTCTGCTGCATGTCCATATTTTTTTATTACAAAACAATAGGATCAATACGGACAATACAGTGTTTTGAAACGTTTTATATATTTTTTATATGAATGTACACACTTGGACTGTTGTAGGGATACTGTAGCTCCTCTGGGTCACAATCATTTGATAACCTATTAGCTTAATGTGTTTGGCAACGGTTTAGCCATAAAAAACAAAACAAAACATCACAACATAATTATATTAATTTGTGGTAACATAATTACCACAAATAATCTGTACAAGGCTCTTTTTTATGAGGTCACATTAGCTAAACGTATAATAATTGAAATTGGCTTGCTTAATACACACATGGAAAAAGGGACAAAAATCATTAAAAACAAGTTTTTGCTTATGTGTATGTTTGTACACGCCCACTGGAGACACGTTTGAACCACAGACTGTATAAAGAGACCTGGACAAACCCTGAAGAGAGTTTTTGAAGATCAGCTGTGGAGGGTCCGGTTGTCGCCATCTTGGCAGGAGCTGACTCCGCCCAAACCTGCTTAATTCATAAATGGTCAAGTGGGCGTATCAAACTATTTAATTTATATGCTAATGCATTTGATTGCACTCGGTAATCCATACCCTACACACGTCCCATGCCAACTTCTACATTACTTGTGGTGAGTTAAATTACAACGATTCCAGTTAGCTGGTTAGCGAAAGTGATGTGTAGCACACATTAGTGTAGAGATGCACTCTGGTTTGTGATGGGACCTTTAAATGGGCAACATTCTAATAAAAATAGGAAGTAACGAGGAATGCTAACGCTTGGAATGAAGCCTTAAATGTTCTAATTGGAGCAATTGTCCGATTTAGGTGGGAACCCAATAAGGACCAGCACAAACAGGGGTGAGGCACTTAAACGGCTGAAGCTCTAATTAGAGACCTAAGTGGTGCTGAGGTGCGATTTGGGACGGAGCCTCATTCAGTAACATTCCTCTGAATTCACAACGAGAAGTTCGGGTTTGCATTTTCTTTTTCTTTCTTTTTTTCCCTTCAGAAATGTATAAAGTTATTATCGCGTCTTGCGGCGGTTCTTCCCTCGGTGTGACTTTCACACTCTAAAACGACACCTGATGTAACGACACGTCCTGACGCTTCCTCCTTTAATTAAATCAAAATTGAATTCAATTAAAATTTAATTAAAGGCTTTTTCACGTCGTGAGGCGAGAAACTTGTTGAGAAACTCGTGAGGCGTCGGTTTTTACACGTGTTCATTTCTCTAGCGCAAACTAATTTCACCCTCACCGCTGTCCTCCCCCCGTTCATTTTAATATTAATTTTAATTAGCACGTACCAGGTCTCTCGTTATGTTTAAAGTAAAAATATATATTTTGTCGGAAACGCGTTAAATACGCGTCGAACCTAAACCCTTACGGTGTCGCGGTCACATTTTTAGGTAGAAATATTTAACCATAAAATACGCGCTTAGAAGCGATACACGGGCGATAAACAGACGCCGGTGGTCATGTTAACACTGAGACATATCTCAACTAATAAGGGCTAGTGTACATAATCAGAACGCTAGTTTAGTTAGCTAGAGATATCACGGATGTCAGGAAGTTATGGGGTGTGTTTCCTAATTTACATATTCATGAATATTCATAGATCCTGGTATTAATTTCAGAGAAAGACTAACAGTGTAGAGGTCGTCGCTATGCTATTAAAACTGCACTAATTATTTAACATTAACATGTGTGTGTGTGTGTGTGTGTGTGTGTGTGTGTGTGTAAAAGGGAGAGCAAAGGAGAGAGAGATGAGAGTTGCAGGAAATTACAACAACTCTGATCTGAAGATTAATTGCCTACACGAGCCAGGCTATGACCTTGGCTACCATTCTTTTTCCTGTGTGTGTGTGTGTGTGTGTGTGTGTATGTGTGTGTTCGTGTGTCTGTGTGTGCACGCACTTGGGTGTGGGCATGTCTGTGTGTTTTGCTCTGAAGGTCAAGTGAACATGTAGCAGCTTGCTAACAAATGATGTGGGCAGGAATCGTGTGTGTGTGTGTGTGTGTGTATGTGTGTGTGTGTGTGTGTGTAACCACACTGTGCTACAGTGTAAACCAGATTGATCGAAGGAAACCTGAGTAATATTTTATTTAAATTAATAAATAATGTACTTTAAAACAGAAACAAATACATTTACACACGATGTATGCTATAAATGTAGCGATATGCTAACTGTAATGTTATGCTAATTGTAGTGTTACGCTAACTGTAAAGGTGTATACTGTACAGAGTATGCTTAACCTGAACATTAGCTTAACACTAACATGAGTTTAGCACCCCCTACTGGTGTCATTATCTTTCCTTTAAAAATTTTTTTTAACAAATGTATTTTTTACTACTACATTTTATACAATTGATTACAAAGCTAGTTAAACTAGCTTTTAAATAGAGTTTTACTGAAATCGATGTTTTGAATTTTTCCGCCTCACTACAGTTTGTATGAACGACATGACAGCAACGTGCTACAGTAGCTAGCTAAATTAACTAGTCTAACTAGTTCATGCTAGGTGTCTAATTGCCTAAGTTACCTAGCAACAATGACATCATGATTATTATTCACACAAATTACAATCTGATTAGTGTTTAATGTTAAGTGTATTCACTTGATGTTTTTAATTCTCTTCAGTATAGCCAAGTAGAACAATATAACTATTTAACTAGCGTATAAAATCAGCTCCATGTTAGTTAGAACAACATTAGCCTGAAATGTGGACATGCTTGTCAGCTCACCCGTCACATTCTCACAGATGTTAGCGAGCCGGCGAGCCTGGTGTTTAGCCAACACACACCACATAGTTGCTGCTTAGTAATGTGAAAATAAATTAATAATTCAACCAGGTCTTAGTGGTTACACATTTACAGATTCCTAGTTAAACCTAAAATTAACAAATTTTAAAGTGTTTCTAACAGTTTATTCAAATGTTTTATGATTAGAGTTTTCTTCTCTAATCTATGCTATTATTTTATGCTAATTGTTCTTAGCGCTGTAGCTCCTACATGGTCATTCACGTACAAAACGTGATCGCTTTTTTTTATTTAAAAACATGATGTTAATAATAACTGCGCTGAAACATAAAGTCAGCCTCTGTAAAACTCCTGCATTTTAAACATAGAAACTCACTCAGACTTCACAAGAGCACGCAAGAGAAGTGAAAGCGTTTAGCATAAGGCCTGCAAATAAATTCAGCACACTTTCACAGGTCACAGGGGTCATATTCAGCACGCATCTTCAGCGCTCAACTTCAGCGAGAAACACTGCAGGCAACGGAACACGTGAACTTTACGCTAACGGTCAAAGCATCCAAAGTCAAAGAGCAGCAGCAGGAACCGGCTTCATTTCATCAGTTTAACACAAACATAGTAACGTTACTCAGATGATCCACACAGAAGAACTGTGAGCGGAGCCGTGTCTCTGACCACACACTGGGAGAGGACCTTTATCCAACTTCGCTACAGAGGAGATCAGAACGTTCTATACAGCACACCTCACCTACTGTACAGTGTACTAGCTACAGATACTAGCTTTACTGAGCTCTTCAGTGGTGGGAGGTAACTGAGGACATTTATTTCGTTACTGTACTTATGTACATATTTCACATATTTGTACTTTACTTGAGTAGTTTTATTAGTGGATGCTTATTACTTTTACTCCACTACAACCTACAGCAAAGCTCGGTACTTTTACATCACTACATTTTGGCATTCTGTTGCGTTACCCAACAACACTGCTGTATAGTGTTTGAAGCAGGAATTTCGACACCTGTGGACTGTTAGGTGTAAGTGTGTAACTTGCTTTTCCCTTTTGAAACACGCCTCATATCGTAGCAGGTGTTTGAAATCAGAATGTTGCGTTTTCAATAAAAATACCCCCAATACATCTAAATACAAAACTTTTGGCTATAGTTCCAGTTATGAAAATATTACAATGTAACTAAGAACATATTATAATAAACAGAATGAGCAGCTCA
>JAQMYL010000014.1:24221416-24232460 GCA_030014365.1 Clarias pachynema | reverse complement strand
CCCCACCTGATGACAGTCATACAGTATGATGCAATTCCATATTAGATTCGTCATGAATGTGAGTTGTTGTTATTCAGTCTGTTCTATCTTTTTTTTTTTTTTTTTTTAACTTTGAGCACCCGCCCCTTTAAACGCCTCTGCACGGCCCTGCTTATAAGGTTTAAATTAATTTTAGGCATCTGAGTTTTTAGTGAGCGTTTGGAACCTGGACACCCGTAACACCGCAGGACCGAGCTGAGGAATCATCAGGATGTGTGGCCTTGCTGTAGAACACTTTCAATAATATACATCCAATTAAGAAAATCTCATGTGTGTCTGTAGATGTAGACGACAAGCATGTGTGTGTGTGTGTGTGTGTGTGTGTGTGTGGGGTTGTGTCGCTCGGCACTGTGAACACCGCGTGAGGAATAAAGAGCCAGCTGGGATTCAGTTCATCATTCTGTTTACGCGCTCACTACAGAGTGTATGAAATAACGGCGTGTATACCCAATCTGGTGCGCTATACGTGCCGGAGCGCGAGTCAGCTGAGACGAGCTATAAATCTACTCTACATGGGAAATGAAAGGATCTTCAAAATGCTTTCAAGTGCACTAAAATACCATGAACCGTCTGGGACTCAGACTGTAGTGTGTATGGTCAGGTGTGAAACAGAGTATAACAGATTCACACACCATGTCTCAGTGACTCCGCCCAGTTATTAAATAAGCAACAACTTTATTAAACATATGATACCACGACAATACACTTTTCTCTTCAGATTTAAGCACCAGCTGATACCTCATCCCTAATCCTCATCCCTCATCTCATATTGTCTTTATAAAATACTACAATTTCAAATGTGAGCGTCACAGTAAAATTCTCTGGAGTTTAAAAAAAAAAAGAAAGAAATTCAGTTCATTATCGTGATTTTTCAAAATCGTTGTTTTTTTAAATACATTTTTAATTCATACATACAGCGGTACCTCAGCATACAAACAGCCGGACTCATGAATTTTCACTGTAAGAACTGAAATTTTGTACGACATTTGCCCCGGCATATGAAGCATTTTCAACATACAGTACAAGCAAATGAATCGAGCTGAACTGAACATCTGCTAAGTCGCGCGTACGTTCGGGAGCCGTTCAAAACTGGCTTCTGTCAGTGGAAAGTCAAGCGAAGGGAGTGTGGTTTTTTGGGGGGTTTTTTTGCATTTTGTGCATGATTTAGTGAAGACGCAGCACCGCGGGTCACAAGAATGTTATCGAGGACGATAGCAAGAAGAAAAGGGAGCCGCTTTTAGTTTGGTTTTTAAAGCAGCCGATGGCAAAAGGAATAATAAATTAAGCTTAAGTGAGGTTTAATGTCTATTTATTTCATATTTTACTTCATTTACATGTTTTTTCTAAAAGTTTTGATTGTTTTTATATGCAAAAATAATGTTGGAAATTGGTAATATCGGTAATATTTTTGGGTGGCTGGAACGGATTATCTGCATTTACATTATTTGCTATGTGTTTCAGAGAATGTGTTTCCTCCAAACAGATTAAATCCGTATGCTGAGGTACTGCTGTATTTGGAAAGGTGGTAAAATGTTGCACTTCCTACAAGATTAAATCTAAAATAGCTCCTAAATATACATGTACATTGTCCTGTGTGGCAGGAGCAAATTATGTACGTATGGAGCTTGTTTAGAATCTAAAAAAAAATTAATGTAATATCGAACCAGGATACATACAGTCTTCATTCAAATCAAATCGGGATCTAGGTATCATGATAATATGGTATTGGGAGATCCCTGCTTAGGCTCCAGGCCCCCCGCGACCCTGAATACAGGATAAAGCGCTATAGACGAAGACGAAGAGATCCCCGCTGATTCCCGTCCCTGGAAATCACTTACACTGTAAATATGATACGATTGTATGAAGTTGAAATATATTAGAAAGTCAAGCCTGACAAAAAGTCTCTTTACATGTACATTATTCCAGTTCCAAAAATGTATTTTCTCTTCATTTCTGTTCCTTTATTAGTTTGTCCCCCTGTTGTCACCCTGACATTAATCCCGACTACTGGATGTGGGTCATCTCAAATTAAATAATCTACATTTCCAAACAAAGCTTCCCGGTGTACCGCTTCGAAGCCGCACTGATGTTTCAGCTCAATATGCTCTATATTATACGCACTACTTAGCGAAATCGCTAACAATATCTACACTCTATTAAAGACACTTTATGCTCAATATAACACAATGACACAATTACACACTGTAATGTACCGTAAAGCACTCGATGAAGGCTTTCAGTAACGTTATCTACAAATATCTCCTTTACCTCACAGAGAACACCTTACCTAAGGCTTCTAGTGCACAGGCTCAAGTACAGGTACAAGTACCGGTAGAGCCTGGGGTAGTCATGTCCTTATATAAACATGAGCCAGCAACCCATCATCATCATCATCATCATCATTTCTGATCCTGCGTGTTAATAAATGATGTTATTATATGCCTCAATACCGACCTTGTGGTCTCCCGGGAACCAATCAGGATTCAGTATTCCATTTAAAAGCAGACACACACACACATCTCTAAACACATCTCACACACCTGCACCCCTATCTAGTGCACTACTGATCAAATTAAGAGATTTAGATTCACTTTCAGGCACTTTATAAACGTGCATTGTATAGAGAAGAATGAAGCAATGCTTTTAACCTCCATCACTTCTCTCCTCTTTGTAGTGCACTATACCCCGAGTAAGGAGACTTAATTCCATTCTCACTATATAATTTAGGATAATATTCAACATACGAAGTGATGCAGAGAGTGTGTGTGTGTGTCAGATAGCGAGGCTCCCTATTCATAAGAACACAAATACGCGTATTCATTTGTCTAGTGCACTGCGATTTCAGTCTACATAGTGAGCTATACGTTTAGTTCAAGTTAGCTAGTTGCCTACACTTTATCTACTGCGTTATTTATTTACTTGAGATTATAATGCAGTACACAAACTGAGTAATGTCTACTGTACATAACCTAAATCTGAGTCTTGTGGATATACTGTATAAGCTCACAGGGAATCAACTCATACTGCATGAACTGCACTGTACTGTGTAATATTTACAGAAAGTGCTTTCTGTTTTTTTTTCTTCTTCTAGTGCATTATGATTTTCACTCTACACAGTAAACTGCATATACACTACAGGTCTGAAAGGGAACTACACCGTATCTAGTGCACTAATTATCCAACTGTCTGACAGGTTAAATTCACTTTAATGCTCCCTAATACAAGTGCACTCCATGGGGATAAAGTCAAGACTTTTATACATCATCCAGGGCACTGCATGCACCTCTGGATTATAAAAGTGTGTTTGTGTTACAGAGTTAAATCTAAATGCCCTATCACCGAGACTTGTGGGATACCACTTCAGACTTTCTATATAAAGTATATAAAGGACAATACTACACACACACACACTACTGTATATGTCCAATAAGAGACTGACTTCCTATTCATCTTCCTAGCCTATATATTAAACCTCTACACCCTATCAAGTGCACTAATTGAAGGACAGTTTCAGATTCGCTACCCTGTCTTTGTTATCTACCCCCATATACATATAAGTACATTCTGTTTGTCTAGTGCACTACACTTTCTGAACTCTACATCCAGTACAAGTTTGTCCTGAGTCTAGTGCACTATTTATCTAGCTAAGAGATTCAGATGCACTCTCACACACCCTATACAGTAAGCATGCACTGTGTGAGGAATCGAGTAATGTCTACTTGTGCACCCTGCTTGTAGTGCACTTCATGGTACTCTGAATGACTTTTATACCCATCAGACCCGGTTCTGTGTGTTAAAGATGTTAATAAAATCTATGGTCATTAAAAGCGAGACTTTAGTCTCCCTACACAGTGCATATCCAATAATCAAATAACAGCTTCTACACCCTAGCCAGTGCACTATTTATCCACTTAAGAAGTTCTAGGTGGTCTTTATACACACTATAACAGTGCAGTAAGTTTTAGCCCCTTCCTATAGTGCACTATATGCCCAGTGTGGTGATATAAGAGACTCAAGAGTCACACTGTTGGTACTATAGAGGAATTAAATAGTGCTGTGTACTTGATGCACTCTATATCCTCATACTGCTTTACCTCTTACATTATTATATACATACTAGCTTACTTATTTACTTACTAATATTACACAGTCCCAATCATACCCCCTAGGTGTAATTCATTATTAAATCAATCAATCAATCAATCAATCAATCAAAAAGCTGTTTTTATGTAGCATCTTTCATACAAATAAAATAAATTAAACAAAATAAAGTCACAAATAAAATAATATAGTCTGAATAATAATAATAATAAAAAAATAAAATTATAATTATAATAAACAACAACAAGTTATAACAAAATAAAAGTGCAAAAAATATATATACATGTACATATAATAACGTAATTGATATTATACCAATAAAAAAGTAAAATGGTACTGAATAAGCTAATAATAACATATTATAAAAATATTAAAATGTATTACTAATGAATTTAAGAATAATTTAATAAATTAAAATAGGTTAAATATTAACAAAATCATAGTAAATAAACACATAATAAAAAAGAATTGAAATGAATAAAATATTTGAATATATTAACATAATTAAAAAATATAAAAATGCTCATAAATAAGCAATTATAAAATAATAGAAAAGCTAAGTGCTAGATGAGTAAAAAATAAAACAGTGTTACTGATTATTATATTATTAAATATAATTAAATATTAAATGGTATTAAATTCCATTTAAAATAATTCATTTATTAAAAAAAAAGGGCTGAACTACAATGAAACGCACATGGGAATGTTCCTGAGACAGAGCAACGAAACACACACTTACGATAAACTCTCCTCGTCTATTTTCTGCTCTCAGGCTCCTGCACTCTACTGACTCCTCCACATGAACATTATGTTGTGTACTGAACGTTCTGCAGAGATCAGCATCTCGATCATAATCAGGCTGTAATAGACCCGGGATGGGACGCCAGACATCATACACACACACACACACACACACTCACACCTAGGGGGCATGTTCTTGGTAGTTGGGAGGAAACCGGAGAACCCGAAGGAACCCCACACAGAGACAACACGCGCACAGAACCGTGAGGAAACAACGAGACACGCTGTACAACCGTGCACTGATCACACATCAATCACACGTTTATCTAACATCTATTAGGTAGAAGCTTCAGGCTGAAAAAATAAGTGTGCGTGTGTGTGTGTAAATATGAAGTATGAATTTCACATAAATCACATCTGCTGAAATCAACTTTTTCTAAAGTTTTTTTGTGTATGGCCAAAACATTGTAATGGTGCTAAAAAGTGTCACACCTCAGTGAAAAAGTGAACTTTCATACAGGATCATATAAACACCATTTTTCATAATATTTAACGCTTATCTCCTGATCCATGCTTTCGTTTTTTGTAAATATACATACACATTTACAGTATATGTTTTATAAGATAAAAAGAAACAAATTTGCTAAATACAATTTCATGCCCTTTTATGTTTTAGTGCCTGTAACTTTTTTAAGTTAAAATCTTTCAATGATCTTAATTATCATTCAGATGAAACTTGGCCAGTTTAGATTTGAAAAGAAATAAACCTGAAAAAGTGTATTATTCTAAAATACTAAATTGTTAAGATATTGAAACATGAATTTGATGGTTACGGACACTACAGATATTTGTTGGGAAAACATCCTTAATCTTGCACTGAATGCTTTAATTAACAATGTTTACAGGTCATGTGGTTCTAGAAGTTTATACCTAGGGTTAGGGTTAGGGTCAACCCT
This sequence comes from Clarias pachynema, assembly GCA_030014365.1. Lineage (NCBI taxonomy): Eukaryota > Metazoa > Chordata > Actinopteri > Siluriformes > Clariidae > Clarias > Clarias pachynema. Next base: position 24,226,623 of record JAQMYL010000014.1, on the reverse strand, counting down.
AGAGTATCAATACTCAAAGAAATATGTATAATTTTCATTTTAAATGATTATTGTTTGAAGTAAGACAGTTAAACACTTTTTCATTTTAGTTAGCAACTTGAAATTTTTAGAGAAGCGAGATTTGTCACTTCCACGTTGCATAAACTTCAGAAGTAGCTTCTTTGGCCACACACATGTTCTGTATTATATGTATAACATAAAAAAACTAGAATAAAATGAAATCAGCAGCAGTACTGTGTTTTTGGCTGGTAGTGTGTAATGTGTGTGTGAGTGATGATTGTGGACAGGAGCGCTTTTAGACCGCCTGACACTGGACTCCGTGGGGGACATCAGTGTGTCCGTGGAGTGTAAATAATCCCAACAGGAACGTTGTGACCCTGAAATTCCCAAACTTTTTTCACAAAATTCCACCATACGGTCTTATTCTGGACTTCTGACTGCTTCAGGTTACTCAGAACCTCCTCGTCAAACATCAGACCCTGTGTTGTTATTGGGTGTCAGTTAAAAAAGTGTGTGTGTGTGTGTGTGTGTGTTTGCGTACATGTGTGTATGTGAGAGAGAGAGAGAGAGAGAGAGAGTTCCCAGGCATGTTTTTAGTTTTTTACCTGCAGACCCTCCAGGCTGGAGAAGCTGGTGATGGAAAAGCCATCAATGATGTCCTCCTCCTCCTCCTCCTCCTCCTGGTGTTCCTCCTCCTCAGGCTGAGGGCTGGAGACGCGGCGCTTCCTCCTCCTGGAGGAGAACACTGAGGAGGAGATGATGGGTGATGAAGATGTCACTGATGAGGATGATGAAGAGGAGGAAGAGGAGGAGGAGGACGCGGAGTGAGCGGGTTTCCTGCCGGTCTGGTTGACATGAGAAGCGGTTGAGACGGCGGTGGCGGCGGCGGCGGCCCTGCGCTCGCGCTCAGCCGGACTCGGTTCTGCGCGCGTCTCCCGCCGCCGCGCGCGCTCCCGGTGCGTGCGGGACCTCCGCGTCGGCTTCACTTTCTTCCCTTCCATTTTGGATCCTGATCTCCCATCCACAGCGCGAGACAGGGAGAGAGGGAGAGAGAGAGAGAGAGAGAACAAGAAGAGGAAAACGCGGCGCCGATCACCGCAACTCACGCACGTCCATGCGCGCGCCCGCGCGTGTTTGTGCGTGAATCCGCTACACTGTGACCTTGGACGCGGAGAAGCAGCGCACCGCGCGCACGCCCCCGCTCAGCTGATCCATGCGTGTGTGTGTGTGTGTGTGTGTGTGTGAGTGTGTGTGTGTGCTGTCCAGATCCAAAATGGCCGCGCAGACGTGAACAGGTGTAACATCCAGCCCCGGGTCTCAGTTACATCTCAGTTACATCTCAGTTACAGACCCGCAACTTTGTTGAACGCACCATTAGTGTATGTGTGTGTGTGTGTGTGTGTGCGTGATGTGCCTGTGTGTGTGTGTGTGTGTGTGTGTGCACTGCAGACAGCAGGCAGCGCAGTGTCAGCACCATCCCTCCTCAGAATCCTGACCCAGCTGCACACACACACCGCGGGCAGGACACACACACACACATCCTCCAGGAGAATCCGCGCAGATCCAGAGGAAATCCAGGAAAAACCAAACACACACACACACACACACACACACACGGGGGCAAGTTTTAGCAGGTCAGCGCGAGAAAAACACCCGCCATCTGTTTTGCCCCAAAAAGCCCCAAAAGCCCCGCAGCAGCAGCAGCTCCTCCTGCAGACCCGCACGATCCCGCACACAACCGCCGGAGACACACAGAGACAGAGAGACACAGAGAGAGACACAGAGACACAGTTCACTCTGCCGTTCCTGAAACACCGAGCAGCGCTTTCTGTTTTTTCAGCAAACACACACACTCACACACACTCACACACACACACTCACACACACTCAGCCTCTTTAAAGAGACACGAGCCCTGTTTCACTCCGCTCCCGCCTCCACAGCGCTCTCAGCCGCGTACACCCGCTCAGACCGGAAGTCTCTGACAATGACGTCATACAAGAGTGCACTCGCTGCCTGTCTGTCTGTCTATCTATCTGTCTCCCTGTCCGCCCATCTGTCTGTCTGTCTGTCTGTGTTGCCACTTAACTGTGTGTCTGTTATCTGTCTGTTACTCTGTCAATCTGTCCATCCATTTGTCTGTCTGTCTGTCCGTCCGTCCAACCATCTGTCTGTGTGTCTGTCTGTCTGTGTGCCTGTTATGTGTCTGTTACTCTGTCAATCTGTTCATCCATTTGTCTGTCTGTCTGTCTGTCCGTCCAACCATCTGTCTGTGTGTCTGTCGGTCTGTCTATCCGTCTGTCTGTTTGTCTTGCCATTATCTGTCTGTCTCTCCATCTGTGTGTCTGTTACTTTGTCTGTCTATCTGTTTGTCCATCCATCTGTCTGTGTGTCCATCCAACCCTCTGTCTGTCAGTCTATCTGTCTCTCTGCCTGTCTGGTAATCCATCCAACCATCTGTCAGTCTGTCTGTGTTGCCTTTTCTCTGTATGTCTGTCAATCTGTGTGTTTATCTGTCTGTTACTTTGTCAATCTGTCTATCCATTCGTCCATCCATACATCCGTCTGTCTGTCCAGCCTACCATCTGTCTGTCTGTCTCCCTGTCTCTCTGTCCATAGTCTGTCAGTCTGTCTGTGTTGATATTTATCTGTATGTCTGACAATCTGTGTGTCTCGTATATGTCTGTTACTCTGTCTATATGTTTGTCCATCTGTCTGCCTGTCTGTCCATTCGTCTATCTGTTTGTCCAACCATCTGTCTGTCTGTCTGTCTGTCCACCTGTCTGTCTGTCCATCTAACCATCTGTCTGTCTGCCTGTCTGTCCGTCCATCCGTCTGTCTTTATGTCTGTGTGTTTGTCTGTTTATCTGTCTGTTACTCTGTCAATACGTCTGTCCGTCAGTCTGTCTGTCTGTGTCCATTTGTCTGTCTGTCTGTCTGTCTGTCTATGCAAATATCTGTCTGTTTTATCCTTCTGCCTGGCTGTCTCTCTGTTTATCTAAGTGTCTATCCAGCTGTTTGTTTCTCTGTGTGTCATTTATGTTCTTTCTATAAATTCATCTAATATTTTGTCTGTCTGTTAATTTATTCATGCATCTACCTGTCTGCTCATCTGTTGGTATCTGTCACTTTTTTAATCTGTCTGTCCATCTGTCTGTTTATAAAACATAAAGTAACTTCAGTCTCTCTTCACACCCATACATCTGTCCGTCTGTCCATTTGTCTGTCAATCTGTCTGTTTTGCCATATGTCTGTCCACTTGTATGTCTGTTATATGTCTGTTACTCAATCAATCTGTATATCTGTTTGTCCATCTATCCATCTGTCTGTCTGTCTGTCTTTGTAGGTATCTGTCTGTCCATCTGGGTGTTTTTTTTTTTTTTATCCCTTTGCCTGTTTTTTTCCTGTTTATCCCAGTGTCTATCCAGCTGTTTGTTTCTCTGTGTAATTTATCCTCTTTGTATTAATTCATCCAATCGTTTGTCTGTCCATTTATTTGTTCATCTACCTGTCTGTACATCTGTGTGTCTATCTGTCCATCCATCCGTTTGTATCTACTTCAAGGTCTTTCTCTTCCTACACCCATCTGCCTGTTTATTTGTCTACAGTAGCCTTTTTTCATACCCATACATCTGTCTGTCTGTCCATCCATCTGTCTGTCTGTCTGTATGCCCATCTGTCTGTCTGTCTGTCTGTCTGTCCATTTGTTTCAGTGAAATGTGGCTGGACTAAAGGCCTTGTGTGTGTGCGTGTAAAACTTCTACAGTGAAACAAAAACTCAATTTCGTTGTAAACAATATTGAGAAATCTAAGAAAAAGAAAAACAAACTTTTTTTCTTTCTTTCTTATTTCCTTTCTTTCTTCACTTATACAATTATTTGATTTATTTACTTTTATAGTTAGGTAGGTTAGTTATTTGGTTTCTTGGTTGTTGTCTTTCTTTCTTTCTTTCTTTCTTTTCTCTTTCTCTCAAATAGTGATCTATATAAATATATTTCTACACTGAAACATCTGGTTTGTTTGCCCTTTGTTACACATTTATTGCTAAATGTTCAGTAGTTCTTCCGTATCACTTTGTTGAATAAAATATTTAGAAACCTTTTGTTAGTTTAATTCGGGTATGAAGTGTAAAACGAGCTGTATTAAAGTTAGATGAATGCAGTAGAAAGAGTGCAGTTGATTATTCAGCATGTGAATATTAAAGCTCAATGCGATTTACCTGAGCTCCTCATATGCATATTTAAATATGCAAATTACTAAAGCAGAGCTCAGGGAGATTTATAAACACTGTAATGTAGTGTGTCTGAAATGTAGGTTTTTTCATATTATTATTAAAGCAGTTTAGCGGCTCATGAGGGATCCTTTGCTCTCCACGTGACCCCCCACGGCTCATCCCTAACACTTTATTAACACTGAATAACACACTGAACATGCGAGCGACGGCGTAGACTCCTGCCTCAGGGCAGAATTTTACATTTTATAGGTCACTGAGATCTACACACTGACACAGGAACAGCGGCGCAGAGCGCGAAACACACTGGAGAGGTTAGATGTTCCTTAAATATTCCAAAGTGTTGAGAAACCAGAGAGAAGTAAAATACAGCAGAGAGATAAATATACTGGATGATCTTCCAAGAACAGTATACACTATTAAATGTATTATTTAATTGCATTTTATGTACTGTATATAGGCCTCTTATAAAGCAAGTTTATACACAGAAGAATGTATGCATAATTAGAGATAAAAAGATAAACGTTTATACCTAATGTGCAAGTCTGAGGCCTCAGTGATGAGGAAGGAACCTTGAGAGGAACCGGACTCAAAAGGGAACCCGTCCTCATCTGAGTGAAAGGAGATTATAAATCATTACTCTTTTATAACTGTATTGTATAAAGTATAAGCAGTGCTAAGTATATTTAAAGCATCTTCAGTATGAGTATCAGAGTAATATTTGATTCCATTACAGCTTTAGCTTTAGGTCTGTAATATCCAGCTAAACTTATCCACTGTATAATGAATGAAACTTGAGTATAAAATTGTAGTCTTTAGAGAAACATCTAGAACACACAGATTATTAGATAAGGTCTTATCCTTTCAACCGACAACTTCACCGTCAACAAATGAGTGATCTATGAGAGTGGGGAAGACAGCATCTAAACATACCAGTTCACCGTAATACTCTACGTCCATGAGTCCCCCAGATCTGCT
>JAQMYL010000014.1:24139502-24149609 GCA_030014365.1 Clarias pachynema | reverse complement strand
GAGAGAGGGAAGGATGTCTTTATGAGCAGGTGAGGGTGAGGGTTTATGGGAGGAGGTGAGAGTGGACAGAGTGTCTTCATGAACGGGTGGGAGTGGACAGAGTGTCTTTGGGAGCAGATGAGGACAGGCAGAGAATCTGGCAGAGAAGGCACAGGGGACAACATGTCCTTTGTCTTTTCACAAAAAGTTGTCAAATTGTGGTAATTTTGTCCTGCTGTGTTTCTTTCTCCATAGAGACCAGAAAAAAAAAATTGTCTTCTTTACAACAAATACTCTCAGGATGGCCTGAGTCCACTGCGGCACGTCACACCTACACAAACACACAACCTCCTGCCTCAATCTGTTACCATGTCTGTCTATTACACATCTCCTAATATTACTCATACACACCCAGCATAACCAGCGTGACAGAGTGTAATACCCGTGCTCCGAGCTTTTTAAAGGATGATCATGTGACCGGTCAATAAGTGGCGGTTTAAAATGATGCCGTGATGGCTTTATCGATCAGGATGAGTGAAACAGTAACCTCGGATAAAAGCCGAGCTGACCGCTCTCACGCCTCATCAAATATTTACGGCTCTGTAATTGCGGGACGCCGTCGCTTCTGCTGACGCCAACGTGCGTGACGAGCGAGTGCGAGTCGATCAGGAAAAAAGAAAACTTTTTATTACATCAACAAACACTGAAACACATCACGGTCTGTGTCCCCATCACTGTTCCAGAGTTCTCCTCTAACTCCTACCGCTTCGCTAAACTTTCGTCCTTTCTTGCTTTTTTTCAATAATGTCCTCTTCTACATCCCATGTCTCAAATAATATTTAACAATCTTTAAAAACCTCTTCTCTATCCTACTCACACAGTTTTACTGTTTCATCTATTTCCTCTTTTTCTTTATTTTTTTCTCTATTCATCTTTTTTTCATTCTTGAGTCTTCCCCTCCTCTTTCATTTTTGTTTCATTCTTTACTTCTGTTCACTTAATTTCATTTTCATTTATACATTTCCTTTTTGTTCCATTTTGGCTCTTTGTTCTTAAATTTTTTTATTTCTTTCTTTCTTACTTCTTTACCTTCTTTGAATAATGACCTCTTGTACATCCCCGTTTCTTTCTTTCTTTCTTTCTTTCTGTCTGTCTGTCTTTCTGTCAATAATGTCCTCTTGTACATCCCCATGTCTCAAGAATTCCTTCTTTCCTTATTTGCTTTCTTTCAATAATGCGCACTTGTACATTTGCAAGCCATCAGAATTCTTTCTTTCCTTCTGTCTTTCTTTAAACAATGTCCTCTTGTACATCCCCATGTGTCCAGAACCCTTTCTTTGGTATTCATTCTCTCTCTCTCTTCCCCCAAACCAGAACCATCAGCAGCTACAGCCCACACACACACACACACACAGGAACAGTACATCGTATCTCAGTTCCTCATCTCATTGTTCCCTGAGCTGCTTTTCCCCGGAGTGAACAGTGTTCGTACACGTCCTCTTGTCTCTCCCATGCTCTCTCACTGTACTCCACCCTCTCTCTGTCTTATGACGTGTGTGTGTGTGTGTGCTTGTAAGATTTAATTTTTAAAGTCAGCCATTTTCACGCGCGAGTCTTTCTGCTCAACCTGAACGTTTCTATTTTTAACTACATTTTTTTAATACACCATCTGATTCAACAACAACAACAACCACGAGAACGACACATCAGCGTGTCAGCAGCTCCTCATCCTCATCGTAAACGTCTGTGCCGTTATTAAGATGCTGCAGGAGCCGGCGTTGATCTTAAACAAAAATAAAATAAAATAGTTATTGCGGCGTGCACCGGCGAACCATGCTCATTTAAATGAAAGCGATTTACGAAGATATTAAAGTTCCTCGTTAAACAGATCGTAAACGTGAGCGCGTGTGACCTGCAGTCGACGCCTGTACGAGCCTCAGGACCCCGAGTGTTCACTCAGACCGCAGATATAACCCTGAACAACACCGTTCAGTGTGTGTGTACACCTTGGCTAAATATCCCGAAGGACACTGATGATGTGATGAACTCGTAACACACACATAGTAAAAGTTTACCTTGACCCCAGGAAGGGGGCGGAGTCAGACATGACCCCTCTCTACCTGCCTCTGACATCACATCCTCCTTCGCCTTGCAATTCTTGATTATAGCCGCGAACATTAGCTAAAGCGCTTGATGATAACTGTTTGAACAAGCTAATGTTCCTAACAAAATGGCCAGCTTTCCCTAATCAATTCTGTATAACCTGTTCAATCCTGTTCGTCTATTCTAACCCGTCTCTATATTGCTTTTGACAAACTCTATATGCTAACTAAGATCTATGCTCTATAACTCACTGCTAATCTTTTCGCTAATGCTAGTCTCGATTTCCTAGCTTAGCGTTTTCTCTCTCTCTTCCTCAGGTAATGTGTCTACTAAATGACAACTGAGGTAAATTTCTCTTCTCCTCTTCGTCTTTGCTAATCGATCAATCTCGCTATAGAGTCTACAACTATGCTAGTTTTCTCCGCTAATATTTCTCCTGCTCTCTTTGCTAATGTGCATTTCTGCTAATCTCCTCTTGCTAATCCCTTTCTGTTTATTGTGCCTGCTAATTTCTATGTTTTCTTACTAACCTTACGACATTTCCGCTAATCTAGAAGCTATTCTCAGACTATCATCTTATTTTTTTACCTCAGTGCTAATTTTTTAAATCACTTATATTGCTAATCCCTCTTCATGCTAACCAACTGTGCTCTATTAACCTACGTATCCAAAGTCTTATTTGTAATCGCTCTGCTAATCTCTTTCTCTTTGCTAGCCTGGTTATCTTTGCTAACACGCATTTCCGCTAATCCCTCTTTGCTAATCTGACTTTTTTTTCTGCTTTCTGACTCTGTATTTTTTCCCCTCACTTTATTTTTTCTCTCTTTGCTAATCTCACTCTGCTTTTAATATTTATTTTCGTTTTTTCCGTTTTTTATTCCTAACAAACTTTCCGCTAGTCTACGTCTCTAACTAAATCTTTGCCAAAATCTCTCTTTCTGCTTACTTTGCGTTTCTCGTGACCTCTTTGCTAGTCTCTCTCTCCGCTAATCGATTACTCTCTATTAATCTCTCTATGTATCCAAAGTTTTCTTCGCTAATCTCTATACTACTCTCTCTCTCTTCCCTAGTTCCTCTCTCTCTCTCGCGCTAAGATGTGTTCCCGCTAATCCCTCGCTGCTAATCTGACTTTTTCTGCTTTGTGACTCTGTATTATTTGTTTTTGGCTCATGTCTCTCTCTCTCTCTCTCTCTCTCTCTGCTGTTATTTCTTTTATTTTTCTTCTTTGCTAATCTCACTCAGTTTCTAATATTTATTTGTCCTTTGTACTTTTTTCCTTACAAACGTTTCACTAGTCTAAGTTTCTGCCTAAACCTTTGCTAATATTCTGCTTACTTTGTGTTTCTCGTGTTTCTGCTTACTTTGTGTTTCTTTCCACTAATTGATTATTTTCTATTAATCTCTTTATGTATCCAATGTTTTTATTTGCTAATCTCCGTTCCCTAGTTTTTCTCTCCTTGCTAACGTTTTTGTTCGTGCTAATCGCTCTTCGCTAACCTGACTTCTTCTGCCTCCTGTCTAACTCATTCCTAATCTCACTCTATTTCTAAAATTTATTGAATATTCTCTGCTACAATCTTTGCTAATATCTTTCATCTCTTTTAATCTCTCTGCTAATATCCCTGCTAATCGCAACGTCTCTGCTTACTATTTCTGTGCTAATCTATTTTGGATCATTTGTCTTTCACTGCTAATCTCTCTTTTAATTTCCATCTGTCTTCCTCTGTCTCTCTCTTTTTATCTCTTACTCATTCTCTGATAAGTATACCTCGCTGCTAATCTCTTTGCTATTTGCCAAAACGTTACTCACATCTCTCTCTCTCTCTCTCTCTCTCTCTTGGTTAGTTACTCTGACTACATTGACGAAAGAGTGAATGAGACAGAGGAGAAGCGAGGCATCAGACACCCGTCTGTTATGAAGCGTTAGCATTAGTGTTATTAGCACGCTGAGCAATAAGAGAGACCGACCCTCGGGTCATCATGTGATGTATTAAATTAATCACTCTCCCGTCTTCCTTCTAATGCCGTGCACAAACAAATCTCATCGTCTGAGCGACATTTAATCTGCCGAAACGGCGGCAAACAGAGCGCGTACAGAGACGAAGCGCTAATGTGATTCTCTTAATTCAACCTCGAGTCGCTTGGGTGTGTTTGAATCTGTCACCAGTGAGCTGGTTTTAATCTTAATACCGTGCTCTCGTTCTGAAGAACAGCTTTTCAAGTTTAAATATGGACTTAATAAACAATCAGGTGCCTTTTCATGATTTTGAATGATTCCACGAACAATTGAATTTTATAATACTTTCTACTTTCTAATGATTCGAGCTAGTTTGTGTCCGGTGTTAGCAGCGTTCTGAAGCTGAATTTTCGGCTTCTTCAATGTTTATACAATTTTTCACTATTAACATTTTGTTTTGAAAAATCTAATAATTAACGCTAATTACCTGTATGGTTTTAAGCGCTAACTGCTAATTTTTAATCAAATTAAATTACATTCATTTTTATTTGTATAGCACTTATAACAACGTTCATTGTCACTAAGCAGCCTTACATAATCAAAATAAAATGATGGAAATTTGTATGAAATGTATGAAAATGTGTTTGAATCAGAATGATCAGATCGTCCCTGATGAACGAGCCGAGTGCGGCGGCGCTGAGGGAAAAACTCCCTGAGATGGTAATAGGAAGAAACCTTGAGAGGAACCAGACTCAACAGGGAACCCATCCTCATCTGGGTGATAACGGATAGCAGGGATTGATCTGCACTCATCACACACATCCCAGGCAGACCAAACCGGGCATCCATGTGACAAGATGTTAATACTTCTAAAGGCTTCTATATAAGCACATATATATATATTTTTACTTGTCATTGACCGATGTTGAGTTGCCAGCACGTATCTGTGAGTTTTACGGGTTAAGCATGTAGTTGTATTATATACTCTTCCCACCAACCCATTACTCTGAAACCCATAAATTAGTTCTGGTGCGACAACTGGTATCAGAATTGTTACATGTTTTTGTACTGAAGGATAGAGCAGAACCTCACAGAAGAAACGTGGTCGTAAAAACATCCTGAATGAGTGTGATGAGAGATCACTTAAACACCTGGTGAAGTTGCATGGTAAAAAAAAAAAAAAAAAAAATGTCTTGAAGAAGCCGGAACTGTGTTTAATAGTGAAAGTAAGAGCATTTCCATACACACACACACACACACACACACACACACAATGTGATGGGAACTCACAGGACCGGGACTAAACAGCTGTGTGTCCATAAGAAAATCACTTAATTAAAAAAAGGCTTCAGTTTGTTAGGGATCATAAAGACTGGATTTTGGAGTGATAGAAAAAGGTCATGTGACCTGATGAGTCCAGATTGAGCCTATTCCAGAGATTCGCGCGGTGGCCATAAGTACGGTTCCTCAGGATTCACCGCGAGTTTTGGTGCTGTGATTAGGTTTCCATCTTTCCGCGCGTTGGTCCTGTCACAGTCAAACCGCATAGGTGAGATAGAGGTATAACAGCAGGAATAACAGAAGGGGGCGGGTTATTGGGGGCGGGGCTTGTAGGACGGATTTCACATTGTCTGAATAACGGATTACATTTTTGAAAAAGTAACTAAATAACTGAGTACTTAAAGTAAATGGCGACCTCATGCGTTATATTACTCGTTACATCAAAAAAGTCATCCAAAAGTAGTACTTTGTAATGCGTTACACCCAACACTGATCACCAGGTTATCTATGGAGGGTTTATACTCCAGGACTCTTGAGCGGCTCTTGGAGCACGAGGAACTGGTCTTTACACACATGAACTGGACACCACAGGGTCCTGACCTTAACACCAGTAGGACACCCAGGGTTTGGGACGTGATGTAGAACTCTTCGGTCATAGATACATGATCCTGGCTAAAAATCAATGCAGCTCTGGAGTGAAGAAGCTGTTGTGTCACAGAAGGAAGGGATTTTAAACTCCTTTAATTCAGATTCATTCTGTTAAACAGCTGGCCTTTTCATCACTGGAGTAATTCTCAGAAATTTCATTTGCATGTGATTTACTGTACACCGATGCTTTTATGTGCTTTAGGAGAAATACGATAAATGATATTGAACTCAAAATGAAAAGTGCTTCATAAATAAAGTTTATCGTCTGAAGGTCAGGCCTTTTTCTACACTTCCGCTGCTGTGATCGCGTTCTGGTTTCCCCCTTATCTCAGCCTCACTTATCTACAGTATGTAGCAGGCAGGAAGAAAAGAGAAATGAATTCACACTAGCATCCAGCTCCTTTTAAGTAACTTATTTTCTACATGAAGTGAAACTCCATTTGTAAATAATTATGATGATGTAATCGCGAGCAGACAAACTTTTTCTTTTTTATGAATAGAAATATTTAATACACTGTTGCAGAACTAAACATATATTTATCTACACACACACACACACACACACACACACACACACACACTACTCCCATTCCCAGAAGGCTGCCTAGATTAGTACTTCCATCTGAAACATCCGGCTCCAGAACGGCCTCAGTGTCTCGCTGAACATTTAATACTCACCCACAGAGACAGTTGGGAAGATAGAACAGCAAGGAAAGAACAGGAACGAGACAGAGGGAGAGAGAGAGAGAGAGAGAGAGACACACACACACACACACACACAAAAGAAGATATAAGTAGAAATGATTTATGTCTGTAGATGAATCAGTATTTCTTTTCTCCTTTCCTGCATTTACTATTAAGGTCTTTCATTAGAACTTTGCTTAAATTCTAAAATTAATACACAAATAAATATGTAAATATTACATGCAGGTTCGTATTACATGTAAGTTACAGTATAAATATAAGCAGCAGTGTTTGTGTAAATAAAAAGCAGTGGAGCTGCAGCCTGGACCGAGCGGATCTGTGCATTCTTTCCTCATTTAGATGGATTGAATGGGCTTTTCCTCTTGAGCTGACACCCTGGTGGTATGATGTGTGTGTGTGTGCATGTGTGTTTATGTGTGTGTGTGTTTATGTGTGTGTGTTTCAATGCTGCTTTCAGCTTGGCCATCTGTGCAGCAGAATCCACAGCACTGGGACCCGACTGCTCATTTAGTTGATCGAGTGCATGAGAGGATTTCTGTGTGTGTGTGTGTGTGTGTGTGTGTGTGTGTGTGTGTGTTGGTGTATTGGGATGTGCATCCGTTTCCAATCACACATTGCGTGTGTGAAGTGGCTCAGTGGGGGAAACATTAGTAACTGGTGTGTGGAAGACAGATCTCACACATGTACACACACACACACGCACACACACACACACACACACACATTTATTAACCATGATCCCTTTAATTATTCTTTTAATAGATTATTACTTTAATAGATCGCTGAGTTCAGTCATTATGTGTAAGTGTTTCACCCCGAGACGGGCCGATGCGACTCCGAGTGTGTCGTTCGTGGTCTGGAGTGTGTTTAATAACGTGAAGTTTAATTTATTAAAGAATTATGAAATACCCTTTGATCCTTTTATAGTTCCATTTATTGTTGTCTTCTAAAGGAGTTACTGTAGTTCCGTCATGTCAGGACGATGTGGAGGACGAACGGTACAGCAGGTGCAGGCGCAACTTTATTATAATCCACATTCACAAACCAAAACCAAAAACCGTTAAGATACCAGGGCTAGGGTTTCACTTAGCATTAGCTTAGCATGAGCATGAAAACAACAGCGATGGCACACATTACCGTACACTTGAGGTCAACACGACGAATCAGAAAGTAATCTGAAACCCCTGACTGCAGACTGTCTGTGTGCAGCTGCAGTGTCTCACCACTAGGGGGAATCACACTGACCAGCACAAAACTCGTTTCTGAGTTACAGCTTTACCTCTGACTGTTACAAAGTGCTGACACTGGAGACTCCTTACATTAGTTACAGACGCACATTTCTCCTTCATGTTCCTGTGAATCAGCTGTTGCTATGGAAACGATATCATACAAGAATGAGTGCATTAATACAAACCTGTGCTACGCCCTGCAACCCCACCCCCTGCCCCCACCCCGCCCCTCCCTTTTTAGCTGAACGTTTTCTGATTGTTGTAGTTTTTGCCATATGTCGATATTTGTTTTGTCAGGTGTTTCAGAACAACATCTGAACAACGTTGCGGTAACATTACGAAGCGAACCATTAGAATAGCGGTTCTAGGATGGAACTGAATCAAAGCTCGCGTATTGTCACACCTCCTTCTGTCTCCTGCTTTCTCTCTTTCTCCATCTGCTTACCATTTCGTCTCATTATGTCCATCTCTCTCATTCTCTTTTTCACTTTCTTTCTAACTCAAAGGTTCATTTTTTGTATTTTTGCTTCTCTATCTCTCACTCTGGCAGCAGCAGGGTGGCTTCGTGGTCAGTACTGTCGCTTTGCACCTCCAGGGTCCGGGTTCGATTCCCGCCTCGGAGTCTGTGTGCATGGGTTTCCTCCCACAGTCCAAAGACGTGCAGATTAGGCTAATTGACATTTTCAAATCGCCCGTAGTGTGTGAGTGAATGTTGACCGGAGGTTCTACCCTGGTGGTAAAAATGGGAATAAATACAATAGTCACTTTTTTTGGCCTCCATGGTCCCTAGTTGGACTACAGAGGTTCCTAAATAGATGGATGAATAGATTTCTCACTTTTTCTCTCTCATTCTGACATCTCCTTTATGTCTCTTTTCCATCTCACCTTGTTATTTATTCTCTATTTCTCTTTATTTGTCTTGTCTTATCTCCCTCTCTCTTCTTTAACATTTATTCATCTCTTTGACCAAGTTTTTCCCTCGTCTTGTCTCAGTAAAATTGTGTTTCTTTCTCTTTCCATCGCATTTTGTTCTTTACATCCATTTTCTCATTTTTAATCAATTCCTTTTTACCTTTTTGTTCTCTTCACATCTTTGTCAGTTGTATTTGTTCTTATTTTCTTTTCTCCATCCTTATCTTCACTTGTCTCCTCATCTCTATTAAACTTCCCATTAGTCTCTCACATCCTCACTCTGTCTCGTTGTTGTCTCCATCTTTCTCTCTGCTTGCTCGTTCGGTCTTTCCTCTCCCGGGAGTTCTCCTCTGCAGTGCTGAAGCTGGTCCTGAGATGACAGACGCATTGTTGTCGTTTAGATTAAAACGTGTGTGACGTGATCTCATTCCGAATCCCATCTGTCTCAGCAGATGTGGTGAAACTTATCAGCGGCTTCTCTAATTTAATTCCTGTTATGCAGAAAAACTAATTAAATTGTACAGAACAAAAGAACAATTATAACAAAACTTCACAGTATAATTGACAAAACAAAAATCCAAAGTTTGCATTATTTTATATCAAACTTACTTTGCTTTTTTTTTTTAAAAAAACAAACAAAAAAGACGTGTGATAGCAGCTGAATCTCTGACCAGAAACTGGTTGAAATGGGCGTGGTCTAATATTCTAACAAGCACACTTGATAGACAGCCCTGCAGGAAAACAGGGTTCAACCTCCATGTAACAACAACATGGTTATCAAGCTACACGGTTCTACTGTATATGTTCTACAAGGTTACATGTATATATTGTACTGTACGTCACCGGGGCCGAAGTAGAACCTTCTGTAGTTTGGACTTTACCTAGTTATCCATTGATCCCTTAAAGAACCCCTGGAGAACCTTTGAAGAACCTGAGAGTGTATGTTTTAACAGGGTTAGTGTGCACCAAAAACAAACGCCAAACTCCTACTCATTTTATCTTCTTAAGAAAAAAACTGAACCTGTCAGCAGTTTAACATTTAGCTCCTTGGAGGAGAACCAATGAACTCTTAGAACTTCCAGATTTTCTAAGCGTATAGATCTAATCTGATTTCTGTAAGACAGTAAACTGTTATTATGTTCTGACTGCTTGACGTCTTTGCATTAGGAAGTGATTTATTTCTCTGTTCTGCAGGGAGCAGCACTCAGACGATGTGTTTACAGAAATGAAAAATATTTCAGCACTTCACTTTACTAATCAAATGAAATCTCTCTCTCTCTCTCTCTCTCTCTC
>JAQMYL010000014.1:24120790-24131678 GCA_030014365.1 Clarias pachynema | reverse complement strand
GTCATGCGACCACGGTATTATCGAAAAAAAATGTTATCGCGGTACGACGGTATTTACAATACCGTTACATCCCTACTAATTACCATTTTCAAATTCCCGTGAGTGTGTGTGTGTACTTGTGGCCTGGTACCCAGGGATAGTCTCGAGGCCTCCTGTGACCCTGTGCAGGATAAGTGTTATAGAGAATGAGAGAGAGAGTGAGAGTGTAATTAACTTTAGTGTCATTTTTTACACGCTTGCACAAGCAAGAGTTCAGGCAGAGTTCAAAAATCATCCCATGAGCCAATCTATGTATCAGTAAATCTGTGTGTGTGTGTGTGTGTGTGTGTGTGTGTGTGTGTGATGGTGACACAGCAAAACATCTCAAAGCTGTCCATCACTCAAACCTCATATTTCAGTCTGATGGTTTTATTAGGGGCAGAAATAAGGCATGTGTGAAGAATGTTTTTTTGCATCCTCATGCAATTCCTTGCAAAACCATGCAAAAAACCTAGAGTTTGCTACATCTACACAGGCATGTACAGTACAGTGTGAAATAGACACCCATAGTTGGCCTAGGTACTGTATAGAATGAGTGTGTTGTTCTGAACAGATTTCAGAACAGCAGGAAGGTGTATTTTAGGCAGACCAGCTTGACCTGCTTGTGACTTCGCTGGTGTTTCATCTTTAGCATTAAACCGAACTACAATTCTTTAGAATAGAATGTTTCAAGATTCCTAGCTATTCGTCTCAGCGACAAGACTGACCAAAAATTCAGTCTCTTTAAAAATCAGATGCCACATCATACACGTGTATGTTCCTGGCAAACGGCACTAATAGTGACGACCAGTTTAAGCGAAAGGGATCAGCTGCATCCTGTCTGAATAAATTCTATCCATATGTGTATTTCGAGTTCTGAGCATGTGTGTAATTACTGTCCACATCCTGTCCAGGGCTTATTGGTCTTACTGCACCAAATTCACTTCCAGAATTAAACTACAGCTGCACACGTAAACTCTTCCAGAAAAAAATAATTATTCTACGTAACACATTAACTCCATAGATTTTACTCTAAACTACTGCTTTTCCTACATTTTAAGGTACTGAGTAGCTGCTCTGGTGTTCTGTGGCCAGGTGTGTGACCGTACCTCTTTAGGTCACTTGCTAATCAAACAGATGAAAGGTGCAGAGTTGATTTCCAAGTGCGGCATTTGTTTTTAGAGTCTCTAAATATAGAGTGAGAAGAGCTGTGACTTCCATTGGGGGCGAGCCGTCGTTGTGCCGAAAAATCACTTGATTTAGTTCACTGCACTCCTAAACACTCAGAACAGCACAAATATGCCTGGTTATATTTTTTATGTATTATTATCCTTTAGACTAACAGGCATTATCACAATCTTATTGCCGATTCCATGCAAAGGTCAAGTTTACCATGAGGGGAAGACTATTAAAAATTCATAGGGTTTATTACCAAATCGTACCGATCAATTAAAGATACCAGGCGGCTACATTTTGATTATGGTGATTTCCTTTTTACTTGCAAATTAAACGGTAAAGTTCAATCATTGTCAAAAAGTGTGGAAAGGCACAATGAAAACCAACAAGAAAAAGAAAAAGGAAACAAAAGAGAGAGAAAAGGACCATAAAAATGTCAGCAGTAATTGCTGGTATAGTAATTTCATAATTTTAATTTTTAATTACTATGTCAAGTGTTTCATGTTAAATTAATTTATTAGACTAAAGCAAGTAATGGAACTAGAAGTAGCTGCACGAAGGCAACTTATTTTCCAGTCTCATGTGTTTAATAGTTTATGAAATCCAACTTTCACAACATGACTCTTGCTAAGTAATACAGCATCTGCGATTTTATGTATCTTCAGTGTTTTCGATGTTCACTCAGCATGATGCATGTAATCACTTCATGCTGATTATTTATATTAATATATGTAAAAAAAATAATAAATAAAAAAACAAATTAGCCTTTCCTGGTCAACAAAAACCACACACATACACACACACACACGCAGATCACTTAAAGTAAAACAAATATGAAGTTTTTGATTGGACAGTTTTAGCATGAGTCTCTGAGGTCATAGGTCATGTTCAGGATACTTCAGGCAAAACTCCACATGAATTACTGACTATGCAAACATAACCTGTAACACATTTTTTGCGATTAGATATATTGCAATTTCTGTGCAATCAGTTGTGCAGCACTACGTAAAAAAAGTCACATCCATGACAAAATTTTAACTGAAATCATTTCTTACAAAAATGACATTTTACATTTACATTTTTTGGTGGTACAAGCTTTCTTTACAGTCTTTACAGTCTTTAAGAGAGTACATGTCCTCTCAGAAAAAATTTGTTTAACGGCACATCCATAACGCTGATAAACAGATTAAATATTTTTTAATCTGATTAAAAATATTTTTCAGCATGTCAATGATTTTTTTTGTTTTTAAAAAGGTTTTAAAGGTTTGTTTTTAGCTTAAAATATGACATTGAAAGTTATGCAAACTAATCTACTGGGGAGGTGACAGTGGTAGCTCGGAAGGTTAAGGCTCTAGGTTATTGATCAGAAGGTCAGCGGTTCAAGCCCCCTTTCCACCAGGCTGTTTCTCTGGGGCCCTTGAGCAGGACCCTCAACCCTGTCTGCTCCAGGGGCAGCGTATCATAGCTGACCCTGAGCTCTGACCGTAGCTTCCTACCTGGAATATGCCATGACCAGAATTGCACTGTGCAGTTAAATACATGTGACAAATATGGGGTTAATTTACTGATACTAAGCTTGTTCATGCTCTGAGCTCTCTCATCAGTATGAGTACGAATCCATAATCCATATCCATCCATAACATTTGAACTACTTGTAAAATCAGTTTTAAAAATCATTTATTTCAAAAAACATTTCCAGGCCGATTTGTACAGGAGCCTAGAACAGAAAATAAGCAGTAGCAGTGCGCTTCATGTAAATAACCATAACTAATATGTAACCATGCCTCCTGATCTCTAAGGCAAACCACACTGATTTCTGATTGGTCCAGGTCTTTAACTCCGGCAGCACTGACATTAAGCAAATCTCCCCCAAAACTGCCGTACATGTGCTGCGGAAGTTTACCAACAAAAATGGTGTCCAAACAAATAGGCCAGGTGACTTGTGATGCGCTTGTGATGTGCATGTATATTTAAAGCCTGGTAATTATAACAATTATTAGACAGTATTGTTTATATCATAAACCTATGGGTATCTGTTTACTTCTTGTAATGTGTGTGTACAGTTGGAGGGTTTCATGTTAATGCACACACTACACAATGAATACTCTAAATGATAACGCTAGCAAACTGCACTTATCCTAGTCATCAAGGGTGCTCGTAACTCATTACCCATAAGCTACAGTAACATCCTCCACACATTCCTTCCAGTTTCTTTTGCATGATGCTAAACTTCAATATTAGCATTGTACCAAGCATTCACACCCCTGGTAGAAGTCCTGCCTTAAGATGTTCAGAAGTTTTTATTTTAGCACTCAAAGGCTGTCTTGCTCCGAATTTCATTTCTGATTCACTCCCCTCGGCCACCCCTCCATCCCTCCCGCTCCTTCAGTCCTATAATTATGAGCACAGTGTGCTAAAAGTCTCCTCGCCGCAGTCGTTTGGAAAGCGTCCATTCGAGCTTATTGTTATTCCGCAGTGGCGTCGTGTGTGTATGAAGGCGGTCACTCTGTCACTCTGAATTATCCCTTCTGAATTGGAAGGAGCGCCAAGAAGGCACCCTTTTACATACCTGATCAGTGAAGCGTCTCTATAACCATAGCTGTGGCAGGGTTACGCTTTTGTACTGGAAATTAGCCACTAAATTCTGGAAAGGCTTGAAAAAGTCAGGACCTGATCAGAGTAAAGCTACATATGCTTTACTACTATGTTCATTACTTACAGTGTATGTTTCAAGTGTTAATAGGATGTCAGGATGTCGCGACCCCTAAAGGGAACCACCGAGAACCAAAGAAGAACAAGATGCCTGTACATGTTTGTCTTTACACTTTATGTATTTTATCAGACGCTAAATTGATGGTGTTGTGGATTTTGCCCAACATCTTGCTCCCTTTGGTTCCTGAGGGAGATCCAAATCAGAGCGCTGTCGAGTTCTGGATTGTGATTGGTCAGAAACAGCGGGTCTGGGAGTAGTGCAGGTTTTTATCCACACACTCATTCTAGGGTCGTTTTCGTTTAACATGTGGTTTGTTCACACTAACATTGAACAAGAAGTGAATATTGAGCGTCTACAATGACATGCTGAACTTCAACTTGCTAACCCGAAGACATGTACCTGAAAGCACCTTAATATGTTATCGTTTCTATAGCAACAGGTTACTCACATGGACTCGTATGGTGGTTCGTTTTGACAATATCATCTTAGATGTTTTCTGTAGGGAGATTTGTGTTTGTATAATGTGAGTGGAGGAAGTCTCCAGTGGAAGCACATTTTCAGGACAGAGGAGTTTACACTGCTTTGTATTTTCTCAAGACACGCCAAGCTGTAATTCATGTATCATTGTCTTACTATCCTACAGAGCGAGAGAGAGAGAGAGAGAGAGGAAGGCTGGTGAGAGAAACAAATGTTTATAGCTGCTGTAACGTAAATGAGACGATGAACTAACTCATTTCACAAACATTAAGTGCGACAATAAACAGAGCAGCATTTATTACATGTTGCTCTTTAGCTTTAATAAAATAAAACGTTGACAATGTTCCATTAATGAGGTATAAGAGGAATAAAACACTTGTGGACATGGTGGTAAAGGAAAAATAATTCATTCTGGGACAGAAATGAACATCCCATCACTCAGTATTTTACTGACACACACACATACACACACACACACACACACACACACACACACACACACAGAGACAAAGTGTTTATTATAATAAACAGTATGTAACCCAGATTCACCTCAAACCTTTTAAAGCTCTCAGAAACAATAATTAAACCATAGTCGAGGAGAGGGATTGTTTGTTTTTTTGTTTGTAATTATGAAGGTTTTTCGGGACACACGTGTAAATATGCAGTGTGTTTAGAGCGTGACGGCTCTCAGAATGTTCACTATCATCCACAATGACACCCTGCAGTTTGACTGTACGTGTGGTTTGGTACACGGCCACAGTAAACAAATGATCGTGAATGTTGTTAGTGTGATTCGGGACACGCCCACAGTGGACTGACGATAATAGTGAATAGTGTCAGTGTGATTTAGGACACGCCCACAATGAGCTGATGACTGTCAACAGGGTCAGTGTGATTCGAGACTCGCCCACAGTGGACTGATGATAATAGTGAACAGGGTCACTGTGATTTGGGACACACCCACAGTGAGGAGATAATAGTGAACAGGGTCACTGTGATTTGGGACACACCCACAGTGAGCTAGGTTCCAAGAGATTTGGGTCACGTTCACAGTGAACTGATGACGGTCAACAGGTTCAGAGTGATTTGTGACAAGCCGGCAGTGAACTGATGGTGGTCAACAGGGTCAATGTGATTCGGGAAACGCCACAGTGGACCCATAGGTCAGAGTGATTGATGTGTGGTGAAGCCGCTGAACTGTTCCACATGTTTATTTAAGTGGAAATAAAGTTCCACTTGTGTGTGTGAGCTCACGCTCTGTGACCTGTCAGGTGTAGATCAGGACTTGGTGAAATGATCTCAACATGCAGACTTTAGTGTTTAACCCGTCTCAGTTACAGTGCACATGAACATCTGATGCTGAAGTATTTTTTCCACTGCGCTTATTGATTAGGGTTTTAAATCTTTTTCGGTGCGGGAGTGAATCTTAGTCCAGGAGCAGAATAAATGCAGCACAGGTATAGTTTGGAGCACCGTCACAGAGACGTGTCTGATTGTAGGTGAAATGTGAAGGATAGAGTGAGTTCAGCAAATGGCTGGATAAGGAATATATAGTATATATTCCTATACAGTGGAACCTCGGATTGCGGGTAACTCTGTTTGTGATCGTTCTGCAAGACGAGCAAAAGTTTGTAATAAATTTTGACTTGAAAAACGAGCGTGCCTTGCTTTACGAGTACCAAATATCATCGAGCATCATGTGGTACGCATGTGCTTCTTGTTTTGACGCAGAGCGTCACGTGATCACTGAGCCAGTGGTTTTTGTCTGTCTCGCGCTGTGGAATTGTGGGTAATCGTCTCCCATGCTCGGTCTTAGTGCCCGTCTCTCACTCGTATAGTCAACATCCGTTGACTGTTTACTATAACACTGTAACCATGTGTGTGCGCGTAAAGCATCTTTTATTTTGTGTTTGTATATATGTGTGTATAACAAAAAGCAGGTCTCATTAGAGAGGTTAAAGATCCATTATCTCTCTCTCTCTGTCAGCCTGTACTGATTCCGTTTGTGTGCGTGTGCGCGTCATTGGAGAGCGTGCCCCTGTCCTCCTCCTCTCGCCTTCTCACACACACACACACACACACACACACACACACACACACACACACACACACTCCAGTGAACACACTGCTCTGTCGCGATTCTTTTCAAAGGTAAAGTCCAGGTTATTTTTACTTTACAGCAGTGATTTCCTTAGTTACTGTGCGAGCTTGAGTGTCATTAGAGAGATTTCTTGTTTATTTTCCCATTAAAACAATGTTTCCGTTAGTGTGTGTGTGTGTGTGTGTGTGTACTGTATATGTGAAAGTCCTCCCGCACAGTAGTCCCCCCCCCCTGAAATAAGAGATGAGGGAGCGGGGAAGCAGTCATTCCTCCTCTCATCTTACTTTAGCTTCACACACACGCACACATAAACACAGCGCGTGCTCGCTCAAACCCTAATGGAAACACTTATTTGTCGGGATTTATTTTTACTTTTTTTAAAGGTTAAGATAAGTTTGCAGGTTAATTTGTTTTATTTTTACTTCATATTTTGTATTAATTATTTTCATATATTTATTTTTTGGGGTTGTGGAACGAATGATTTGAGTTTTCATTATTTCTTATGTGTGTAAAAGCACTTTGATTTACAAGTGTTTTGATAAACGATCACACTTCCGCAACGAATTATGCTCGTAATCCAAGTTTCCACTGTATACATATGGCACGGTTTTACATTTACAAAAACAGCACATTAATTTCCTTTAGTCGTTAACGTGAGCTCTTGCTTTTAAATTCACAAAGCGCAGACAGGCTTTCTTTAATCTGCCTCCCAAATGACACACACTCCATCCAGGGAATAAAAAACATCATCTTAAGGATCTCGAGTGTCATGGAAACGATCCAGTGTTCTCTGATATAAGTTGATTATACAGTACACCTAACACGCCTTTTCTCAGTGCTTCCTGTTTAAATAGCTGGTGTTCCTCGTCCCTCCTACATCGTTTTTAACCTAAACACATTTATTTATAGTAAGCTTATAATAAGAATTATGATATAAATGTCACCGTAATGAAGATATTTTTTTATATAGGTTTATAATCAGATGAGACCTGTGTGACTATTACACAGGATTGTTCTTAAATGTTGTGTAGGAACGTTTACATGGGGAACTTTTTATAATAAAATCACTCATCCTGCATTCCTCTGCTGAGTTTTTGTGAGCGTCAATGTGAGGAGACTCAGGGATGCGACCCTTTACATAATCTTACTCATTTTACGTGCAGATCACACTGTCACCTCTGATTGACTCATTTATTTACATCACACTCATCTATCTTTCTCAATAACCTAACATAACTATAACATAACTATTTCTACATCCCCCTTTCTGTTTTCTCTCCCTCTCTCCCAGTCTCTCTCTCCATCCTACTGTTTCTCTCTCTCTATCTCTCTCTCTCTCTCTCTCTCTCTCTCTCTCTCCCGTTGCTTTCCATCCCGCTTACTGTCCTTTTCTTTCTTTCACACTGTTTCTTTATATATCTCTCTTTCCCTCTATCTCACAATCTCTTCTCCTCTGTTCTACTCTGTTTCTCTCTCCTCAGCTCTCCCTGTCCACCTGCCTTTCTCTCACTCTGTCACTTTCTCAGTTCTAATGTTTCTCTTTTTCCCCCCCATCACCCTCTCTCCTCCTGTCTTTCTCCCTCTCCATCCTACTGTCTCTCAGTTCTTCTGTTTCTCTCGTTCTCCATCTCTCTAACTCTGACTCTTTCTTTGTGCTATTTTTTCTCTCTCTCCTTTTTGTCCTACGCTCTCTCACTACTCCCCATCACTTTACCCTTGTCTTTCACTCCTCCATCCTTCCCCACCTCTTTATCTCTCCTTCTCTCTTGCTCACCCCCTTTCTGTATATAGAAAAGCTCTGATTATTAACCACTGAATTAATAATAGGAATAAATGGAGTTATTTAAACCTTGCTGTGTTAAAGGTGTCCTGCTGTTTCTCTCCTTTTCTCATATAAAAGCAGAGGAACACTTACACACACACACACACACACACACACACACAAGCAAACAAAGAGATGAATCAGCAGCTTTGAGCTTCATAGCCAATGACTGTGAGTCTCTGGGGTTTTGAGGAGGATTTCTCTTGCAGTAAGTTTATTAGTCAACGCTAAAACAAACTCATTTTCCTCTGAACGGCAAAAAGCGTGCGAGTCAGCACAACGCAGAAGCGTGCAGGTCGTTCGGTTCCGCTGAGCCCACAACTGTACGCATCGGCATACAGACGTGATCAGCCTGGCTTTAGCGGTAATCATTTCTGACACGCTCGAACTGAATAGGTGCAAAAGAAAAGAAAAGCGAAGGTGTCTCTCAGCTCTGCTGTTCTCAGTTTATATGAGAACTAATTCATTTGTGCGTGTGTGTCTGTGTGTGTGTGAGAGAGAGAGAGAGAGAGAGAGAGAGAGAATGATGGGTCGGTGAAATGAAGTAGAGATGCTGTTATCACCCTCTTATCCATCTAACAGCAGCACATCACTGGGTGTTTGTTAAAAAAAAAAGACAACACGTAATACCTTTTATCCATTTCTCATTGAATTCAGTGTTGAAGATCTGTGCACAATGTAGTGAATGGACTTACGGTGAAGTTACACACTGATGGTACAGACAATCCACAAACACTGCAGCTGTGTTAAGGTACTGTAATATAAAGTTTCAGATAGTTGTGATGAGATGAGAATGTTTTTTATCTGTTAGAGAAACATGCCTGAAACTGAAATCTATCCAGCGTGGGCCGAGTGACAGGACCTGTAGGTTGCAGGTTTTACATCTGTGTGTCTGTGGACTCAGCCAGACATCTGTGTTTCTTTCGCAATGCACCACTCACCTTTCAGCCCCTTTCAATCTGCTGGGATTTCTTAATCCCTGCTGCAGTCTCCAAGTCTTCACTGCTTCACACTGACGTTGTGTCCCGTGGCCTCGGGCTGTCTCTGTACATTTCACAGCAGTACAGATAGAGACAGATTTTGCATGAGAGACATTCCAGCCTTACAGTGTGAGGGTTATAACGCACACACACACACACACACACACACACACACACACACACACACACACACACACACAAGTAAAGGTCAACCAGCAGCTGAGTAACAAGCAAAAGTCGAAACAAAAAAATAAAGAAATGGCTTCAAAATGGAGAAGAAGTGATCACAATTGTAACAATAAGATTCAGAATCGTCATAAAAAGAATAATCAGAATAGGCATTGTCACAATCTGATTTAAAATGCTTACATAAAGAATCATCTAATCGGGGCATCACAGGCCAAATCAGAATCATTAAAATCTGAATCTGACTCCAAATCACAATCCAAATCATCACAGTCTGAATTAGACTAGTCAGTAGCTGAATCAGGATCGTCAGACCCCGAATAAAAACTCATATCAGAACTCCAATCAAATTCATCAGAATCTTAATAACAATTCAAATCAGATCCAGAATCAGAATCCGTCATAATTAACAATTTTCAGTAAAATCTGAATTGTTATCACGGTTTCTCCTGTGATTGATGCACACCCTAATTTTTCTCTCCTCACTCATGAGGATAAACTGGAACGAACAAGCTCATTCAGCACTGTGGCCACCTTACGGCGGGGCCACTGGATACATCGTCACTTAAGGTCTTAGATTCTCATCTCCCAGATAAGAGGTGGTGAGAGCACCAGTTCAGGGGTAAAGATGGTTTATGGTGTGCCATGAATGCCAGTGTGTTTTTCACTGCTGAAGTTTTGCTGAGAGTCAGTTCTGGTGGACTGATCGCTGCCTCTGCACTTTTGCTCCAGTTACGGCCAACTCTTGAGATTCAGCTGCCGTTAAAATTTCTACACTTCCGGTTCCGGTCTGCTGGACTGCAACAGCCATCTTGGCTTCTTTGCGCTCAAATTCCTTATTTCTGTTGCTGCTGCCGAACTCTGAGTGACTTTTATGCGTCGACTCCTTGGGCCTTCAGCGCTGACTTGCTTCTGGAGAACCTGCGATTGCTGCCTCTGTTTCAGCCCGCCGCTGCCACAGCTCACCGGCCTCGTGCCGTCACACCAACTGGACCCACACTCGCACACATCCTACACTTTTTTCATATTTTTCATGTTACCTAATTCATTTAATTTATTTAATTCATTAATGAAGCTCTCTATTTTTTGATGAAAGTCTTGTCATGTGTCTGTGTATCTGTGGTGCTCTCCATAGTCAAGCTCGTACACAATCCACATCAGAATCACCAGAATAAAAATTTTCGTAATGAGAATGTGAATTAGAATCTTCAAAATCCTAATGAGATGCATGAGATTCGTCAGATCTGGAACGGACAGAATCAGAACCGTCATGTATTAATTTTTTTTATTTTTATTAATTTTTGGGTATTTCCAATTTTCTCCCCAATTTAGTCGTGGCCAATTCCTCCCCGTCACTAGGGGGCTCCCACATTAAGGCTACTACTACCACTCAGCCTGGAGGGCCGAAGACTATC
>JAQMYL010000014.1:24098509-24108633 GCA_030014365.1 Clarias pachynema | reverse complement strand
CGCCGGCTCAATCGGGTGCCACGGTTTCGTCCCACTTTAGATGTGTTTGGCTTCCCATAGAAGTGAATGTGTATTGCATGGTTATGTAACGTGCAACGTCACGTGATCTCAACCGCGATTAAGACGATTGACCAAAATCTCTACCAGTTGACAAATTTCTACCGGTTAACCGTGTCTACCGCCCACCCCTACTGACTACCCTGTCAATCAGAGAGCTCATGTGTGTAGAAGAGGGCAGACATGCAGCACTGTCCTATGTGTGTGTGTGTGTGTGTGTGTGAGAGACGCAGCAGGAGATGCAGTAAAATCATTATTCCTGCTCCTCGCTGCTCTCACTGTTTTCGGACAGTAATAATGAAACGGTCAGAGGACGTGTGAGTGTGTTGACCTGCTGCAATTTGGATGCAATCAGCGCCTCTAATTGTGCAGCGCAAAATATTTCAGGCACGCCATGACGGCTAATAATGATTGTGAATAAATTAATGCTCTCTCTCTCTCTCTCTCTCTCTCTCTCTTTCTCTCTCTCTCTCTTGCTTTCGTTGTGTATCACATGTAATTACTGTTGCGCACGCTCGACTGCACAGCAATATCATCATATTATCTAGAAAACCTTGAAAAATGGGATGTTTTTATGGCCGAATGTGTCTTATGAGAACTGCTGGTAATGCTGTGTGTTATTGCGTTTTATATCAGAACGCCTCGAGTGTGTGAAAACAGCATCTGCGTCCAGAACTTTATCACAAACTGGTAAAAGGCAGCTGGTAACATCTGTTCACTCTGGATTTACCTTGAACCATACTAGATAATGTGTTTACTTTGTTTTTAAACCGTAAATAATAATTTTAAGAAATGTTACAAAGGGGAGTTCGAGTCAAACTGGGACTCGTGATGAAATTCCAGGTGAATGAAGGCGTAAAACATGCATTTGATATTTACAGAAGACTTAAAGCCCAGTACGGTGATGAGACTCTTAGCCGCAGTGAAACGTGATTGGTGTAACAGTTTTAAAGAAGGCTGTACGTCCGTGTATGACGATCGTATGACGATCCCGGCCGAGGTGTCTCGGAGCTCACTGCAGTCGTTCACGTGAATATTCAGTGAGAGGAACGCCTGATCCTGAAAAAGAGACACATCTGTCTGTGGGAACTGTACACCAACACCAATTACACATTACAGCAGCTCGGCTCGTACGGTCCTGACCTCGCTCCAAGACATTTCATCTTGTTTTGGGCCATTAAAGGAGTTCCTGGGAGGCCGGTTATATATATGTGTGTGTGTGTGTGTGTGTTTGCAGTTTCATTCATTTCTTGCAGTTTGCAAGAACATGGAATAAGAGCTTCCTTTTTTTCCCTCTAAAAATTTCAAACAGAAAAAAAACAGAAAAACAAAGGCCATGTGAATCTAAAATGATTGACAGGTGTATAGGTATTTCCTGCCTGTAAGCCCTGCCCCTTTCTCTTACCTTGCATGATGTGTACAAAGAAAGTTTATTACGTACGTGAAGAATAACACACTCACAACAGGTTAATTCCTTCCTCTTTCTTTTTCCTTCCAGAAAAAGTTAAATAAACGTCTGAGACGTAAAAAAGTTATAGAAAAAAAGTTCACATCAACAATGATATGTTTTATTTTGTTAAACAAGACCGTGACTTTTAAAACCTGGAGCATGTGCTGTGAATAAGCGGTTACTATGGAAATGATGACCTCAGCATAATCAGAATGAGACACATTCATATAAGAAAACCATGCTGTAGTAAATCATCAGATAAAATACATCAGTGTGTGCTTGACTCACATTAGACGTATATTTAACATAAGTCGTCTTTATTCATCAGTATTGTTTCGTTTTTTTTTTTTTGTGACTGTAAATATAGCTTCATATAAGTTACAAGTTAGTAAATCATTGTCAGACAGTTTACGTTCTGTCTTCTTTTATGATTTAGACGATTTAATAATTTTTTAAAGTGGAAAGTCATGAAATGATTTCACAAGAAGAGAGTGAAATCACTATCACACAAGTATAGCTACTATTCAGACGACTCCTTCAAAATCCTAATGCAGTCCCGTAATCAGCGTAATCCTGGCGTGAGTGAGTTATTTTATATTACCATAAAGCAGCAGACTGTAAAACAATAGGAAGTTTATTTAATGTTTGTTTGTTTTTTCCTTCGTTATGTTGCAGTCCCTGGCTCTTTGCGCTGCCGCAGATAAATAAAAGTTAGTGTGGGACTGAGATAAAGACGCCTCATTCATCACCAGGCTTATCAGCTCTGCTCTGTTCTGCTGCAGTCAGTGTTCTGCTAATGCTGCTGAAACTCTCTAAAATGAAACGCCACCTCCAGTTTATTCCTTTAATTAGCACAGACTCGTTTACCGTCTTTAATCTTTACAAATAAAAAAATAATTTTAATACGTCAGCAATTAGAGGAGAATACAGACTCAGGATTAAAAGTCCAGTAATGTAACACTTTAATGCTGAAGTGCAGTTCTCAAAAATATTCTTTATTAAGATATCCAGAACGGTGTGTTCAGAGTGTGTGGTGCTGTTTTAGGAAAATAATCAACGTCAGGGTTGTGTGATGAAGCGCAGATGCTGTTGTTAGCAGTTATTACCCCGAGTGGTTTATTCCTCTTACACCACAGCAACTCACCAAAACAATACAGTCAACAGTTACTCATCATACTTTTTCAAAAGTTTTTTTTTATATTCTCGCTTACATATGTTCCCTCACCAGTCTCCTTTTTTCTTCTTTTTTTAAATTTCTTGAAAAGACAAAATAAATCACAGCTTGGCATTGTTGTTGTTGTTGTTGTTGGAAAGAAGCACAAACTCTTAAAAACGTACAGCTAGAGCTGACACTGGAGACTCCTTCCATAGGTTACATAAACCTTCACCACGTCACCGCCTCCGTACACGTCCCTGTGAATGAGCTGTCGCTATAGAAACGATAATATAATAAAAAATAAACCTTCACGCCACACATTTCTGTTTTACAGTGGTTATTATGAGCTTTTGTTTTATCTGTAATCTCTGTGAAGTCTTTTATCTACAGGCTCAGTTTCTTTATCCTCTGTCTAGTGTATCTGTCTTTAATAAATCACTCGTTTAGATTCGCATCAGAGACCAAGCTGTTAATAAATTCCACACAGTGTTCTTCATGATCTTTAATCTGTGAGAAATAACAGTGTGAACTGATTAAACTCTAGGGGTGTAAAAACTTTTGATATTTTTGGAATATGTAGAATTTGTTTTTGTTTTTTATTTTTATCTCAAGAATAATTAGAAAGAGTGTTAAACCATAATAAAAACCACGCACACACATGCACAGTGTTGAGTGTTTGAACCCTGGTGTGTTCTCCTTCTCAGTGCGGTTCTTTGTGCAGGTGAGAACACAGTGATCACGCTTGGCCCTGAGACTGTTTTCTCTCTCTCTCTCTCTCTCTCTCTCTCTCTCTCTCTCTCTCTCTCTCTGATTCTCACTGATTCAACTCCGAATCAAACCGACTGCAGAAAGAAAGCAAGAAAGACTCGAGAGAAAGTCATCAGATTGATTGGACTCAGTTTCATTCAGTTTAATTGCACTAAGAAAGTGTAACGTAAAGTGACTCAACTCGGAATCAACTTGAGTCTGAATAAACTTTATTCAGGTGATTCGACTCTGAATCAGTTCACTGCAGTAAGTCAGTGGTTCGACGAGTCATTTGTTTTTGAGTCAACATCTACTTCAGTTAGAAATCAGTTTGATGCTGACTCGACTCAGCTCCAGTCAGTGGTTCAGACATGCTGTGTGTGTGTGTGGGTGTGTGGGTGGGTGTGTGGGTGGGTGTGTGTGTGCTGAGTTGAGTTGTCTGCAACAGTTTCTTTGTTGATGTGAGCTGATTAAAGGTTCAGATCTTTGTCAGGAGTCGTGGAGGTTTAGCACCGGCTCCGTGTTCTGTGTGGTCTTTAACATCTCTGTCCTCAGTATTTCTGACCAATAAATAAAAAGAGTTTATTTACAGCATTTGGAAGACACCACTATCTGTTTTATCTCATTATATATCTGAGCAGTTCAGGGTTAAGGGCCTTGCTCAGGGGCCCCACAGTGGCGACTTGTTGCTACTGTGGTTTGATCAATAGTCCAACACCTTAATCCCTGAACTACCCCTGCCCTCAACCTAGGATTTACTGTAGGAGTGGACCTTCAGCCGTACACACATCTTACACAACTTTTTTATTTATTGGTTTGTTTAATTATCAGCAGTTTGAAACCGATCCAGTTACAAATTAACCCCAGCTGTAAAGTTCCCTCTGATTCGGACTCGACAAACGGACTATTAGGTGTGTAAGTGCTTTAATCGATGCTTTTGTAAACACAGATGCACTTTGAGAACTAAACTCTAATTAGTGTGATCGGGATCTTGACACATTTCTAATTACATACAAATTGTTTTAAATGAACATTTCTCTATTTATTTATTTATTTATTTATTGCTTCACTTCTTACCTGGAGTTTCTCATTCTAATCCGAAAAAAAGCTTTTTAAGATTAAGATGTTTAACCTGGGAGATGAATATACAGTAGCTAATAACCATTTATTAAACCTATTAATTAAATATATTAATGCACTGATTATTCATTTTCTTTTGCTTCATGTGTAAGTAGTATAATAAATGTGGCTTTATTAATCTGCTTTAAACATGCATCATAAATCAGTTTATTCTCTCATTCTGATGTAAACAGATCTGTCTCATGCTGTGTGTCCCTCTGCTGTTTCACTGCTCATTTTGAATAAGTGTGTGTTTGTGTGTGTGTGTGTGTGTGTGTACAGGTGTAGACAGCTGACGTATCCTGATGACCTGCCGCAGATCTCTGTGGTGTTCATCTTTGTGAACGAGGCTCTGTCGGTGATCCTGCGCTCCGTACACAGCGTGGTCAATCACACACCTGCTCACCTGTTGAAGGAGATCATCCTGGTGGACGACAACAGCGACAGCGGTGAGACGCGTCCACGTGCTCCAACCGTACTCCAACTTTAGAGACAGACGTCTTAGCAAGCGTCCAGAAATATATTTGGAAACTTTTTTTTTTTTTTTGACTTCAGGATCTCACATACCTATACCACGCCCTCATGCACATTAAGCCCCGCCTCCTAGAATTTATGATCCGTGTCAGAATGAAAGCTAATTTTCTGTTGTTAGAATCATAATTCAGTCTAAGCACAATAAGTCACCTTGATCACCATCATCATCATCCTCATTATCGTTAGTTTGTCTTGGAGTAAACTGGAAATAAGTGAGAAAGTAATTTGACTTTAAATCTGCTCAGTGTGAGAAAGTGATTTGATTCTGAATCGAACGATTACAGCGAGAAAGCAACTTAATTACAGTACGGATGAGACTCAACTCAATCAGAGTAAGAAAGAAAATTGAATCAGTTTGATTACAGCAAAAAAGTAACTCGATTCTGAATCAGTTCGATTAACATGAGAAATGACACGATTCTGAATCAGTTTACTCGATAGCGATATAAATACATTTGACCACAGAGTCGGTTTTAAAAACTCGGGTTGATTTTGATCACAGACAGCACTGACAGCACAATTTTCCAGATGAAAATATATGAACTTATTTTTGTCAGATTTATCTAAAGTCTGTCCTTAACGTCTTTGTATAGAGGGGACACGAGCACATTTTAATGAAAAATTTGACACACTTACATATTTCATTTACTATTTACTATACTTCTGCCGAAAGAGTAAGGATGTTGTAAACTTCACCTGAGGAGTGGAAATAACAGATACATATTTGTATGTTTGTAATTCTTTGGGTTTTTCAGTGACTTCAGCTCTTCAGAGTGTTGTGGATGTACGTGCGGTCGGTGTTAAGCTCTACACGCCCTCCTGCAGTTTTAAGCTCCTTGTTCGTCCTAGTGCATTTAGCTCCCGGTGTGTCTGTGTCCATCCCGACCTTGGCTTGTCTTCTTTCCTTTTCCTTTTTTCATCTATTCATCTTTTTCTATATTTATATTTATTTACGCCTTTGCCAGCTTGTAATAAAAGCCCTGGATTTTCTTAAATAAGCCAGTTTAAAGTGCGCACCGGAGACACTCCTCCTCCGACTGCGCATTATAAACGCCTGATCCCCCCTGCGGCCGTTTCTGTAATGAATGCAGATAAATGCAGAGTTGTTTTTGCTGATGCGCAGTCGGAGCCCTGAGGCGTCGTATTACTGTATCACAAACTCTGAGCCTTAAACCTCACACACACACACACACACACACACACACACACACACACACACAAACACACACAGGAAAAACTTCCACATCCACGTCGACACTTTACATCCTCACGGTGAGGACGCAGACGCTCATGTTCGGTGTGTGTGTTTCTGTGTGTGTGTGTGTGTGTGTTTGTATAATGTAAAGAAAAGAGCGAGCCCATAGGACAGAATCCTCCAACACTCTAATGCATTAAAAAAATGAGAAAAACAGGTCAACGTTTTGTGTTGCAGAGACTCGCTGTTTATGTTTTTCGCACAGCACGGCCTCCCACATAAACACACTAACACAACACTCTGAGGAGACTCACACACTCATACACCACATCGCATTTATTAAAACAACGGCACGTTATCGTTTTTATCCCTTTACGTTTTATATTCTGTCATGCGAGATTCCTATAAGCACAAAGATTCACCAAGGACTTACAGTATATTATGTAATTTTAATAATAATAATAATAATAATTTTAAACTAAATTATATTTACTGTTATAATAACAGGCCAGGATTTAGTTTTTTTCCCCCTCTGGAACAGTAGTGGACCTTTTATTGTTAGCATCACATGATATTCAGAAAATGCTAATGTAGACGAGTACATACACTGGCTGAGACAATGAAACTTGTAACACATTGTAACATCCTTCACTTATTAACTCACTGGTTATAAGGCAGGGGGCGCTGTTCTGCTAAACAAACACTTAATGTAACATGTTTTAACATGGCGTAAAGAAGGTCGCGCAATCTCTGAATACATGATGCTAAACGTTGGGTGTTTATACCAGACAGGGCAATTAGTGGCGGACATTCAGGACGTTTCAGTTCTGAGGCCGTCGTCATGGCAACGAAAGCTGAACATGCTCCTTTAGGCTCTGAATAACGATCGCATGACCCTGATCTCTGGTGTTAGCGAGTTAGTTTCTTGAGCTGCGTAGGTTTGTTAAAGTGATCTAATGTAAATTAGTTATGCTAGCCGAGTGCGCTACGCTAGCCGAGAAGAATCGGACGCTATACAGAGTATCAGACCTCCTTAGTGTTCCGATAAAACCGCCGTGCTTACAAAGACGTTTCTCCATTCTGATGCTCAGCAGCACGACTCGCGGTTTTATAAAACTAAAATGAAAACTCAGGGATTTTTTTTTCTTTTCTTTTCTTTTCACGCTCAGTGTGTGGAGTATTTCTGGGACACGAGGCCACACACTCCTGAGAGATTTCAGTTTCTGCTGACGGACCTTTCAGCTGCACAACGCTGTTCATATTCAGGCTTGCTGGCTTGACATTTTCTTTGTGCTGAGATTTGACCCTTGCCGCATTTGGGAAATGACTCAGGCATCGCTAATCGAAAGAAGTCCTGAGAGCATGTGTGAGCCGCCATTTTTCTTTATTTTTTTTCCCCTTTAAATTCCTTCCCCATCATTTCTACTAGTCAGTCATCAGAATCCAAACGCTGCTTTGTGGTGTTTCTTATCAGTGTGTGTGTGTGTGTGTGTGTGTGTACCTGCACCCTAAACTCGATAACCAACAGTATACACTTCATCACATCGCAATAACTCACTGCAAGGTCAAAACTCTCACGTAATCCTATCATTATGGGGACAATTGTTTGCTATAGAGAGAAAGACACACACACACACACACACACACACACACACACACACTGCTCAGTGGAGAGCATCTTACTTGGTTTGTCTGAATAATACTCGACCTTGAAACAGAGCTGATATGAGGAAGAGCATCTGTACAGTAAGCGATGCTAATAGACTTGGAATCAGACGACGAGGCGAGTTTATCTTTAAAGCTTTTCAGCCGTAAAGCACACGCACGCTCCGCAACCGAGATCTGGAGGAACAGGAAGTTCTAATGAGATTAAAGGAAGGATGCTGGTTTTCATTTTTGTTCAAGCACACACACACACACACACACACACATACACACACACACACATGCACCCTTGAGGACTCAGGCACTCAGCAGTTGCATCAGATGTTATTACAGAGCCATATGTTGCCCTGAGGGCTGTGTGTGAAGCGTCGTAGATCACGCAGATGTACACGCACGGAAACCGCTCCCTCCATCCAACACGTCATCTCTCTTCATTTCTCACGTTGTAATACCTCGTTTATCACAATGTAAACCTTCTCCTCCCTCCAAGGCAGGCTTTTATTCCTTCCTTCTTTCCTTAGACTCGTAAATAATTTGTTACAATCTCAGTTACGACAAAAACGATTCCAGTGAAAGTAAAACATCAGTTATTTTAACGTTGGGTTTGGAAATTTTATCTATTTTATTCACTGTCAAAGTTCTGAGTTATATTTCACTTTATTTTAATTCTTGAGCACATTGCCGCCCCGGTTTACGTAGCTCCGCCCCCAGCTACTCTTTTTCCACCAAAGTGAAGCAGGTGCTAGGAAGGTAAACCTTCTAAAAACTGGTTTTGTTTTTCCATGGACTAGAGAGTCACGTCATTTCATCACTGTATACACCCGTGTACTTCTATGCTTTCTAGAAATGTTAGCGGCAATGCTAGCAGCAACAAATAAATAAATGTAAAATGGTAGCAGCAAGCACAACAGCAACAACAACAATGGCAAGCTTTAATATTGCTTTACGAGCAGTTCTCCTTGCGAATCTATTTTGGATCAAACCATCATTACTAAAAACATTTGTGCTGCTCATTGCATTTTAATTCAGTTTTTTTAAATACTTTGTGATACAACACTACACTTGACTACATCCTTCGGGTTTAAAGATGGCGCTAATTGGGCCTCGAAAATGTGAAAGTGTTTCCCAAAGTGTGGGATGAATTTGTGCAGCTTTTAATAGGTTTTTGTACTTTGATGGGTTGTGTCCGCCTAGTGGGCTGTGAAGGTACTGCAGGTGGGACATGAGAGACCATTTACAATAATTAAATAATTAATTTGATTTAATAAGCTTTTATTCTTTAATTTGGTAATTAAGTTTGAAATTACCGTAAAATATTTATGATTAAGGTTTAATAACACCTCTCAGATGACGTGAGTTATGTTCACTAAACCACCCGAAGGCACTTTGTTCTGTTCGACTGTTGAACAACACGGACTCTCGCGTGTCCAAAAGGTTTTTCACGATTGTTCTCGTTATTGAGCGCAGCCCTGTTTTATGTTTCTCTAATCAGTAAGTTTATTTACTGTAAGTCAGTTCGAATTTAAGTAAGATTGTGAAGCTTTCTTTCAGTTTGTATTCGCAGTCTGAGCAGCCTTGTGTTAGTCTAGGGTTAGACTAACCCTAGTCTAACCCTAACCCTTGTTTTAGTCGTTCTAGGTTTTAGTTTTATCTAAGACACTGTACTTTCATCAGATCGATGCCAGTGTGACCTGGTGTTAGCGAAGAAATGGAGGAGAAGGAGACGTCTCGTTCAGTGAGTGTATGTTTATTCCTGCGTACTGAAAAGTTTACTAAAGTAGAACCAGGAGCGCTTATCCGTCTAACACACACACACACACACACACACACACACACACACACACACACACACACACACACACACACACACACACACACAGATTGCTAGAGCACCAAGTACACAGGAAGGTCAGAGTTTGAGGATGAATCGGTGCAGCTTTTAATAGGTTTTTGTACTTTGATGAATTTGATTGGACGCTGACCCGATCCCGGGTGATCGGTGTGCGGTGTAGAGAGCCTGGCTGGATGAGAGAGAAAGAAACGTTTCGGGATTTATCGCCTGTGCTTTGAAGGTCTGAATGAGAGTGAAAGAGTGAAACGATACGTTATTTCCTTGGAAATGTAATTAAGAAGAAGGAAGAGCTACAGTAGTGTGTGTTAATACGTACTGTATCACTCACACGAAGTATAAATCCATCTGA
>JAQMYL010000014.1:24086009-24096009 GCA_030014365.1 Clarias pachynema | reverse complement strand
TTTCTCACTGGGATTGTGTATAATGTCCAACATGGTTGCATGTGATATCAGTATATATGCGCGTGTGTGTGTGTGTGTGTGTGTGTGTGTGTGTGAGATATTTATCACATGTTTGACCTTTTCCGAGCAGCGCTGTGTGATTGAGTGGTATTTATACAGAGGACGGATGAAGACCGCATAACGTAATCAATTCATCACATCACGCTGGCCTTTTATTCTGCTCCCTCTCTGTGCGTGTGTGTGTGTGTGTGTGTGTGTGTGAAAACTTTCTCAGTTCCTAAGTTTTATTTCATTTTCTTGTTTTTTTTCCTTTACTTTTATCTTTTACTATTTTTTCTTGTTTTTCTTTCTTCTTGTTTTTTTAATTCCATCTTTCCTTTTCCTTCTTTTTTCTTTTCTTTTCTTTTTTTATTTTCTCTTCTTTTATTATATTTAATTTTTTCTCTTCTCCTCTCTTCTCCTCTTCTCTCCTATTCTTCTATTATTGTCCATTCCTCTCTTCTCTCTTCTATTCTCTTATCGATTCCTTTCTCCACTTCTTTCTCATTCTTTAATTACCACTTATTTTTTTCTCTTCTCTTCTTTTCTCTTCTTCTTCCATCTGATTCACTCTGCAGTCTAAGTCTGGGTCTAATCCCTCCTGTAATTCAGCACTGAACAAACACTAACAGCACCAGCAGTGTGTTCTGATTGGCTGAGAGCAGTAACCACGGGAACAAGCTCCCCTTAGACGACTCAATTAACAATAATTAGTGTGCAGATTTTGTTCATGTCCTCATTTGCATATTGCAGGTAAAAATGTGTAGCCTCACACTGTCACTATACAGCTGTTGCTATGGTGACCTATTAGATTATTCTTTTAGTTTTAGTGATGTTATTGATTTGTTGTGGATATAACATTAATGTAAACTTTTAAGCCCTTAAAAACATTCATTTTGTCTGGTTGTCATGGTTACGGAGGTGCAGCAGGACAGAACTCAGCATTGTGTTAATCATACTGTAGTTAAACAAAAAAATAAAACACGCACTTCAGTAGAGTTTAACAACGACTATATACAGCACGATCACGTGTTTTATACAAGACAACACGATCACACGTGACTGTTGAGGATCTTTTGCTGAATGAGGTTCCGTATCTGCTTTTCATTCGTCTTGTCTCCTGATCCTCATTTCGTGGTCTTGTTTTGTTTATTTATTGTAAAACGTTCATAACGAACGCGCCGAAGTGCCTTGTTCCTGAACGCGAAGGCGGAGCACAGATAAGCGAGATATTTATGAGGAACAGAACAGCGATTAAAGCGTAGTAAAAGGAAAGCGAGCGGTGTCCGGTGAGAGATAAGATAAAGCCCGGGCTGTGATAAAGGGTTTATGATATTTGGTAGCAGGTTATAAAGCGATCTGAAAGACCACGCGTCACACTGAATCAGCCTGGGCTCTGCGGCACTGCTGGGGGATTTGCGAGGGATATTTTAGTCCTATTGTCACACATTTGAATCTAGTGCACTTATCTAACACACTTCTACTGGGGCATTAAAGGGAAATGCCACACAGACTTCAGCACTCAGAGCAACATCTTCAGCAGCAGGCTTTCTGCAATCATTTCATCACTCAGAAACTTCTGTCTTTGATGTGATGTCAAGATTGCTTTGATTATATCGATATCAAACATGTATGATTTTGCAAATGGCTATAACTCCACCTCCTGCAGTTTTGTCACAATGTGAAATCAGCCTGCAGATGTGTGGACTCGTGCATCTCCTGAGTGTTGCAGTTTTGTCTTGTAATGTTATAGTAGTAGGTGCATCATGGCAAAAAAAAAAAAAAAAAAGTGCTAGTGGCAGCAGGAGCAAGAGGAAAAAAAAGTTTGAAGATGGATAAGAAGGTTACACCAAATTGTCAAATGTAGCTTAAGGATTATGACTTGGTAAGAAGGTTGAAGGTTAAGTGCTGGGGAGACTGCAGTGGTTCTAACGCAGCGTAAACCATCTTTGTCTTGGCTTCCACATTCTCCAAAAATCCACTAAACGCATTTATTTCACTCCATGTCTTTCCTTAATTGCCCACATCTACCACATTTGCTGATGGTCGATTCTGATCTGCAGTGGGATTTAACCCTCACCTCATGCCGTGCTGCTACAGTCCATTAGTCCCACTGCTCCAGCTGTCTCACCTCCTCATCTGTACATCCTGATCAAACACATCAGGTTCAAAACCCACC
Source organism: Clarias pachynema (assembly GCA_030014365.1). Taxonomy (NCBI): domain Eukaryota; kingdom Metazoa; phylum Chordata; class Actinopteri; order Siluriformes; family Clariidae; genus Clarias; species Clarias pachynema. The sequence continues at coordinate 24,093,791 of JAQMYL010000014.1, read as the reverse complement.
CAGTGTTCCAGTGTTTCCCACAGGGGTGAAGGCTGACATCATACAGTACCACCAGCACAGAAGTGCTCTAATACATATCCTTAGACCCAGCTATACACACACATGACTGAGCAAAAAATAAATAAAACAATAGCACAGATTTATAAGAGCACTTGTTTTTATGGTTGTATGTTTCTAGTAGTAGTAATAATAATAATAATATCAGGTCAGGGGTAGCTCAGTGGTTAAGGCAATGGGCTGTGGTCCAGAAGGTCCCAGGTTCAAATCCAAGTTGCTCCTGTTGGACCCTAGAGCGAGGCCTTTAACCCCAACCGCTCAGATATATAATGAGATTTTAAAAAATGTAAGTCGGTCTGTAAAAGGGCGTCGGCCAAATACTGAAGTGTAAATGTAATATACGCATATTACTTTGAGTTCTACTTTGAGTTCCTTGAGCAGCGCTGAAGGACTGAGCAGAGTTTTATTAATCTTCCTGGGTTTTATCAATACGAGCCGTTCGAGCCGTAAATGCGCCCTCCTTATTCTTTTTACCATCCATGATTGATTAATTAGCAACAACATTACACCGCTCTTGTGCTACCACTCCTTTACATGTTTATTCTGCTAGCGCGACAGCGGCGAACTGTCTGCTACTATAGTAGTTAATGTTAATCGTTTGCAGATGGCCTCGTTCTCCCGCACTGATTTTTTAAAAGTTTTTTTTAAAATAACTATCCGGTGAGCTGCTTATATGGCCAGCCTTCTTAAGCTCATAAAAAACAAAGGGGCTGTAAGATTCAACTCCACATCAGTGCTATTACAGTACGCCTACCTGGGCTTAATTAGCCGTAATTAGCAATTAAGAAACAGAAGGGTAAATCCACACTGATTCTCTGGTTAATTCTGACTGTTCCTCAAAATTATTAGTCCAAAGATTTATCCCACTTCAGCTTTGCAGTACATGCCACCAAGTGTGACCAAATTTAACAGCTTCAATTAACATAAAGATGCAATAAAATCCTTTTAATGTAGCAAAAAATCACAGCCTCGGGATCTAAAGTTTAGTCACAGACAGTGAGAATAAACACACTCTCGAGCTTGAAGTGAATCCAGGATTGAACTGTCCTTCATTAAAAATAAAAAGTGGTCCATTGTGAAGAGCGCACATAAAACTTTGGAGACAGCTGTCGGAATGTCCGCCGTAAATAACCGCGTTCTCACTTCATCCACAGGATCGGAGTGAAAAGAGACTCGTGTGTCCTTTACAGCCAAAAACAGAGCGCTTGATGTGACGTGCCTTTAGTGACATCACAGAATCGTGAATGAAAAGGTCAAATCTGGGCGGGGCTGAGCGATGAATTGGGGCAGTAATAATAATATAACTGTTATAGACAGCTCCGCCTAAAATCCACTGTAGTGTATGTTTATGTTCAATTACAGCAGAGTTAACGTTACGAGCCATGCTGTTTAAAACACTCTATTGATTATTAATGAGTAATTAAAATCGCGTTATCACTGAATACTGACGTTAGTCATGGCTTTATTATGTGAGATGATGTCATGAGTTTAGCGTATGCACCTGTTTATAATGTTCCTAATAAAGCGTCCAAATAAACCCCTCTGTCGAGTATGTGGTGATACGTGTCGAGTTCTGGCTTCTGATTGGTTGCAGCTCTGACAGTAGCGCATGTTTATAGTGTACTAATGCGCTTGTTCTGATATTGTAATCGTTTCCATAGTAACAGCCCATTAAAAGGGACATACGTGTGCACAAGATGAGCTCCAGCTTTACTCTCACACACTATAGGTGATTAATCTCTCTCTCTCTCTCTCTCTCTCTCTCTCTCTCCTGTTGTTAAAGAAGCTCTGGAGATCTTAAGAATGCACTTAAAAAAGGAAACAAGCGCAGAACAGATTAATGCGTCCTTTCTGCTGAGAGAACGTTCTGTTTAGCCTAGCCTTTTTTTTTTTTAAACCAGTCTCTAAGTTGAGGAGCCCCTCAGAGCCCTGAGAGTAAATAAAGGCAAGATCCTATTATCTGATAAAGTGGTATGAAAGAACGTTTCCTCATTGAAGATGTGGCACGCATGGAATTTCATCAGAGGAGACGAGCCGCTAAGGAGAGAGAGAGTGAGAGAGAGAGAGAGAGAGAGAGAGAGAGATGACACGCAGAGTCGAGCGCAGCAGGAGATAAAGATCTCAGGTTTACTTAGCAGAACAGAGAGCTCCATACTTTAGTGCTGAGTGTTTACACACAGGTTAAGAAACACCGAACATCAGACCTGTCTGAACATCAGACTATCTGACAGCGGCACATCGGTTTTAACCTCATCATTTCATCCGTCATCTCTTCGATCGCTAGCTAGCTGAGCCGCGTCTCTGAATTTGATAAATATATAAAAAGACCAGATCAACATCAATTATCTCTGTGTAATTATCACAGAGGAATGATGTCGAGCTGTCGCACTCATCCTTCCTTTTAAAAGTCATCTGTCTCAAAATGTTCAAAAGTATTGGAACAGCCAGCCCAGTGGGGTTTTTTTTTGTTTTGTTTTGTTCTACACTGAAGAAATTAATTTATCTTTCATCTTTAATTAATTTTTCATGTACATGTAGTGTTCAACAGCTTAGAGCTCTGGTATCAGACCACCTGATGTTGAGCTGAGTAAAAGTATTGGAACCTTTAGTGCTCAATGAAAATGTATTCAATTCAGTTCAAGTCAAATCAAATAAAAATTTTAAGGAATCGTGGGATTAAAGGATGAGTGTGTGTGTGTGTGACGTGAGTTTTCTTCGTAGAGTCACGTAAAGTCACGTGGAGTGAGCGTGTGATTGTTTCTTATACCTGTATCTCAGTGTACAGAGTACATTTATAACTGCAGCAGCTTACATCGCACGCACACACACACACACACACACACACACACACACACACCGTCCTGTAGCTTCTTACTCACTTATTAATAACCTGCTGAGGACTCCTGAGGGAAACACACACACACACACACACACACACACACATATTCCTACATCCGGCTATTTATTTTACAGCCCAAGGACACTGGGTCCTGAGTGTGTGTGTGTGTGTGTGTGTGTGTGTGTTTCATCAAACACCATTTTTTTTTGTACTCACACCAATTATTTATTTATTATTTCCTTAATTCTTTCTTTTTGTCTGTATATTTTTATTTCGTTCTTTCTTGTGTCCTTCCTTTCTTCCTCCCTTCCTTAATAGTTCCTTCCTTCTGCACCATCTTCTTACTTTCCTTCTTCCCGTTTCATTCTTCACCCCTGATAATTTAACTATATATGTTGTTTTTTTGAACGTACTGAAACCGGTGCTCAGTGTTAGATGTAGAAGTGGTGTTTGTCTTAAAGGACTAGTGTAGTGAAGCCACACAGTGTCGGCGGTAGCGCAGCAGTCGTCCATCACCCGAGACGCGCTCAGTGTCTGAAGGCTGCTGCGTTATACGAGGGTGAGTCCAATTAACATCCTCGAACTGCGCCATTAAGTAGAGAAGCAGTGCGTTAAATGTGGAGCAGAAATAAAACTATATCTTCTCACTCTTCTCACTCTTCTCAGCACGTCCTTCACTGAGACCTTAAACCCCTCTTTCACAGTTCTGTGACTCCTGTTTGGTTTAAATTTGTTACATTTAAATGCTAATGTAGCTAACTCACAAGCCACGCCTTATCCAGCAGTACTGTACGCACAGTACGAGAGCGTGACGACGTCGGTTTTTTCCCTTTCAGGGCCGAGCCGATCCTGTCCAGGATAAAAGAAGACCGGACTCGCATCATCCTGCCCGCCATAGATAACATCAAATACAACACCTTCGAGGTGCAGCAGTACGCTAACGCGGCTCACGGCTACAACTGGGGCCTGTGGTGCATGTACATCATCCCTCCTCAGGATTGGCTGGATAAAGGAGACGAGACCGCCCCCATCAGGTAAGATTGGCAACAGCAGTGTGTCATTTCAGGAAAAAAACAAAACATAGCTTTTATTATCACACTGTTCTGAGCGTAGAGCGTGTTTACAGACCTGGAACTGATCAAAGAATAATAATAAAAGTGATGCACTAACGTGGCGTATCAAAATACTTTCTGAAGTTGCTTTGATGTCGTGTGAAGTGTGAGATTTCTGATACTTTCTTTATTCTCATGAATAAAACATTCCTGTTTACATGATAATGAAACTCTGTGATTTCACTAGACAGTGCGTTTTGGAGTTAAAAAGAAAGAGACTCTGTGTGTGTGTGTGTGTGTGTGTGTGTGTGTGTGTGTGTGATTACGTAGCTAATTCTTGTGCATCCTGCTGGTTGTTCCTGTTTGTCCTCGACTCCATTGGCATTAAATCTGCTGATTGTGCAGTTTAGTATTTACTTATTTATTTATTTCTCAGCTTCCTCCCTGCCACTGTTACACACTCAGTGTGTGTGTGTGTGTGTGTGTGTGTGTGTGTGTGTGTGGTTAGGGGTGTGTGTCTGCTGTCTTAGAGTGGACTTAAACTGTGTAATGAGGTTGCTGTGGGATGTTTGGAGGCGGTCGATGCCCAGAGTGTATCCGTCGCTTCCTCACTCTTTGTGTATTTTGTAGTTTGTCCACGCAGCGGGTTGTGAGTTTCACCCCCGTGTCTCTCTGTTTATAATGGAGACGTGATTTATAGGCATCTAGCCGACGCGGGAGAGAGTCAGTCTAACCATAAATTAGTGATGTAACATATGGTAATGTTAATAATAACGTCTCAGCCGTGTGTGTAAATAGATCTAATCACAGACACGGCTGCAGAGTGACTCGTCTGCCTCTCCAGATGAAAGTTTTCCTCGATTTTATTAGCAGCATCGACCTTCAGCGTGACCGTGATTAATCAATAATAAGCACTTTACTCAGTTTGATCTCTGTGTCGGTATTGACTTAGAAAAAAATGCCAAAGATTTAGAGTCAGAGAGAGAGAGAGAGTGCGTGCAATAGAGTCAGTGAGACAGAATTAGAAAGAAAAAACAGAGTTAGAGACATAGGAATGGTCAGTGAGACAGTGTAAAAGGAAGTGTGACAGAGTCAGTGAGACAGAGTCATTTCTTGACAGAGTTCAAGAAAGCATTAGTGACAGTGACACAGATTTAGCAACAGTGAGGCAGCATTAGCACAATGAGACAGACTTAGACACAACATTAGCCAAAAGTAAGAAAGAGTTAAAGACAGTGAGACAGAGTGTCAGTGAAATGTCGTTAGACACAGCATTTGCGACAGTGAGACGGAGCCAGTGAGACGGAGCCAGTGAGACAGAGTTAGAGTCATTTAGACAGCGTTAGAGTCAGTGAGACAGTTAGATTGAGTGACACAGAGTGGGATAGAATTAGAGTCAGTGAGACAGATTTAGAGTCAGTGAGACAGAAAGTGAGACAGAGTTAAAGTCAGTTAGACAGAATAAAAGTCAGGAGACAAAGTTAGAGTCATTCAGTGAGACAGAGATGGTGAGACAGAGTTAGATTCAGTGAGACAGTTAGTCAGTGAGTCTCCTGTCTCACTCTATAGATCAGCGTTTGGATCAGAGTGTTGGAGGCAGTGGAGATGTAGCGAGATCTCACACTGATCCACACTGCAGCTGATCCTCTCCTCCTTCTTTTTCTTCTTCTTCATCTTATGTCTTTCATAGTTATCATTATTCATGTTGTTATTGTTTTTGTTTTTCATGATCTGTTTATTTTTTCCTGCTGATCGCTCTCTCTCACTCTCTCTCCCTCTCTCTCTCTCTCTCTCTCCCTCTCTCAGCTCCAGTATCCAGTGTCTGATAATACTGAAATTCTCTTCTCTTTTTTTGGGATGCAATTTTTTTTACTTTTAAAACTTTACTTTTTATTGTTCCAATGTTTCAAACAGCCGTCCTCTCTCTCTCTCTCTCTCTCTCTCTCTCTCTCTCTGTGGTAATTAGGACTCCTGCGATGATCGGCTGTTCGTTTGTGGTGGATCGCGAGTACTTTGGAGAGATCGGCCTGCTGGATCCGGGGATGGAGGTGTACGGAGGAGAGAACATCGAGCTGGGGATGAGGGTGAGTGGTGTTACGCTTATTAAATTCATAACCTGTTCCTTCTCATGTCACATTTCCAATATAATACGCAGAAAGTAGGTGTGTGAGTATGTAAGTGTGAGTGTGTGTGTGTGTGTGTGTGTGTGTAAGACTTCTTCACCTGTGAAGCTCGCTGGAGATTTATAGTCAAATATATTCATGTGATTAAAGTTGGCTGAGAGCAGAGCGGGGCCGTGTAACACACATGATCCTCATCCTAATTACAAACCAACACCGCGGCCTCGCTCACATCAAACCGCCGCTCGTTTAATCCGCAAACACACAACATCCAGCCAAATGTTTAATCACATTCCTGCACTCGTCTTTTTCCTGGGGTTTTAATCTGAGGCTGCCCGGAGGAAAGACACGCTTCCTAAACTCACACAAGGAAATGTGTGGTGCAGCCCAGAGTGTGAGGGAGATAAACTTCTGGAGATCTGGCTGGTGTAGAGCGTCTACATGAGGACACTCACTCTCACTCACTCAGTCAATTTCACACTCACACTCATTTATTCTCACACTAACTCACTCACACACTAACACTCACTCTCACACACTCTTATACTAACTCAATTCAATTATATTTTATTTATATAGTGCTTTTATAGTTGATCAGATCTATAATGTTCAGATTGTCCCTGATGATCAAGCCAAGGGGAAAAACTCCCTGAGATGGCAATAGGAAGAAACCTTCAAAGGAACCATCCTCATAGCAAAATTTTATGCTGACATACTGTGTGTTAGGCAGCTGGAAGCTCAGTATACTGTACCAGATGATGTCTGAGTTAACATGGAGTCCAGTTCAGTTCAGCACCAGGATGAGTCAGACAGGTGCGGAGGGTAGGGGGGAATTTGGATCACTGGGAGCTCGGAAGGAGCGTGTGTAGATCCAAACCATCACAGAGCAGAATCCTGTTGGAGCTGGTCCTTCACTGAATGCCTCAGGATCCTCGCAGGGTTGGCGTATGTCTACTGGAGCTGGTACAGTACAATCTCCAGATGCCTCAGGATGGGTAAAAAAAATAAAGAACAGGTGGGAAAGAGTTAGCGTAGCTTCCGTTCATTATATATACTGGGGTTATGGGATGAATTATGTGTTTGCCAGGTTAAAGAGATGCGTCTTAAGTTCACTTTTAAACAGGGAGACTGAGTCTGAGCCCCAAACACTGTAAGGAAGGCTATTCCAAAGCTTAGGAGCTAAATATGAAAACGCTTTACCCCCTGTTGTAGACTTTGATATTCTGGGAACTACAAAAAATCCAAAGTTTCTTTTCTTGATCTGGTGTGAACTCTGGCGGCTGCATTTTGGACTAACTGTAGCTTGTTTATTGAGGATGCAGGACAACTGCCTAGTAATGGAATCTGGAGGTCATGAATGCATGAACCAGCTTTTTCTGCATCAGATACAGATAAAATCTTGGCAATATTTCTAAGATGATAGAAGACTGTTTTTGTAATATTGGAAATCTGATTTTCAAGGGACAAGTTACTGTCTAATATGTACTGGTTTTTGGACCAATAAGTAATTTTTCTGTCTTATCTGAATTTAGTAAGAGAAAATTATCAGTCACCATCATCATCATCCTAGCGTTTGTCCCGCTATAGCAGGGTCCGCTTTTTGGCAAATCCGTCTCCATTTGGCACGATCGAGGGCGTCTTCAGGGGCGGCATTGACGATCTTCGTGTCTTCCTTTATTCTGTCCATCCATCGTTTCTTCGGCCTGCCGCGTGG
>JAQMYL010000014.1:24010253-24032374 GCA_030014365.1 Clarias pachynema | reverse complement strand
GATCTCCTGCATTTTCTTACTGATGGTTCTGGAGATCAAACCGAACACAGCAGCGCCAGTTTGGTCTGAATATCACACTCAGGAGCTGAGATACGACCTTTACATTTCTGACCAATTACAAGTAAAATATACAAATTTAGAGTGTAATCACACACTCACTGTAATCACACATTCACTATAATCACACACTCACTATAATCACACATTCACATAATCACACACTCACTATAATCACACACTCACTATAATCACACACTCACTATAATCACACACTCACTATAATCACACACTCGCTGTAATCACACACTCACTATAATCACACACTCACTATAATCACACACTCGCTATAATCACACACTCGCTGTAATCACACACTCACTATAATCACACATTCACTATAATCACACACTCGCTGTAATCACACATTCACTACCATCACACATTCATTATAATCACACACAGTATAGTCACACACACGCTATAATAAAAAAAAGAAGTAAAATTTTGTCACATACACAGTCATACACAGTACGATATGCAGTGAAATCACAGACTCACTATAATCATACATTTCTTATAGTCACACATTCACTATAATCATACACTCGCTATAATAACACATTCACTATAATCACACACTTATTATAATCACACGTTCGTTATAGTCACACATTCACTATAATCATAATCACACACTCACAATAATCACACATTTGTTAGAGTCACACATTCACTCTAATGACACACTCGCTATAATCACACACTCGCTATAATTACACACTCACCATAATCACAAATATTACTTATAAAAATAATTAACCGTTATTACACACTCACAATAGTCACACACTACAATTAAATGTCTTCTATAATCACACACTCTCTATAATCACAGATAATCCTCGGACACTCTGTATTAATAATAAATGAGGTAGTGTACGGTGTTATGAACTAGCTTTAGTGTTCACGTCCCTCAGTGAGTTTTCTCAATCCTGTAATGCAAGATTACGTGGAATTTCTTGGAATCAGAGCCTCAGATCTCAGCTTTGGAGTGTGACGGGACAAAACCAAATGCTGTCCTGTGTATGTCGCGACCCCACTAACACACAGGGCCAAGTTGGGGTAAATCTGAGAAAGTCACATTCTTCACCCGAAAAACACAAAGACTAACCCCTTACGGTATTCTGGGGTGAAAATGTTGACTTTTTCTGATCTCCTGCATTTTCTTACTGATGGTTCTGGAGATCAAACCGAACACAGCAGCGCCAGTTTGGTCTGAATATCACAATCAGGAGCTGAGATACGACCTTTACATTTCTGACAGTATCAATCTAAATAGGATCTACATTATGATACAGAAGTGGTGGTGGTGCTGACACGCTGCCGAGGCGTTATTGAAGACCAGGTTGCTTTGATATCAGCCTTCAGCTCGTCTGTGTTGTGGTGTTGAATGTGTCTCATCTTCCTCCTGACAAAAGCCCAGAGATTCTCTATAGGGTTCAGATCAGGTGAGTTGTCTGCGCAGTCAAGCACATTAATATTACAGTCAGTAAACCAGTTAGTGGTAGAATTGGCGCTGTGGGCAGGTGCTACTGTACGTCCTGCTGGAAATCACATCTCCATAAAGCTGGTCATCATGAAGCGTCCTACAATCTCCTGGTGGCTGCAGGTGTTAATTCTGGACCTGATAAACACAGTGGACCGACACCAGAAGACGACACGACTCCTCGAATCATCACTGACTGTGGACACTTCACACTGGACTTCTACATAGCAACGTGAATGTTCAATAATTAACTATTTGCTTAAACTTTAAGCAACTGAAAATTCAATTATAACTAATTAAAAAAACTTTTACATGATAATATTTTTTTAAGAACTGTATATTACATAAAATGCTCGGAGTTAAAATGATTCATCTCGGTGTTCACGAAGCTGCTGCTGATTTTAACTTGTGAAACATCCGAGTAAACAAGTGATTAATCTTCATCGGGAACATTTTTTGGACTGAAGAGCAGCTTCGAGAGATAAACACAAACACTCTGATGTCATTAACTACGGTGTAAAGTGGTAAAGGCAGAGGTACTGTACATTCCAAACACACCGAGGGTTAAAAACAGAAATAAACATTAAACTGAGGAAAATAAAAAACTTTACCATTTCAGATTTAAAGTAAATTTACGTTTGTAAGCACGTGGACATGATTGGGTTCAGTAGATAACATTTAAACTAGCAATGTTTAAGTTATAAAGCTGGATGTCAGAGCAGTAGGAAATCAAAACGTGCCGAAAAATTGTTACCTCACAGTCACCGTTTAAAATTTTTATAATAAATAATATATTAAATAAAACTTGATCAATTCATGTTCTAGTGAGAATAATGTTCTAGAGACTTGAAACAGAACGAAACACAACAAAACTGACACACATCAGCGCCGATCGTGTGAGCAAATCTCTTTAATACAAAATATTAAAATTTCAAATCAAACCACAGAACCTTGTCCAAAATTAAAACTTTGATCCTAGCTAGAACATCTCTGATTATAAGACACATTTACAGTAAATACTTCGGTTAGATTTATTTCATTACTCATTTCTTTATATTAATTATAATCACATTATTGTAATATTTTATTATTCTTTTTATTGTTCAGGTTATCATTAATCTTTATTATTCTCTGTTATAAAAAAAAACAATAAACACACCAGAGTCTGGTCAGGTAAACAGCGTACCTGTGCTCTAAATACTACGTTCCGAACAGCGTTAAGAAAACTTTAAAGAACCCACGTGACGAAGTCTCGGACCGTCTCGGACCCACGTGACGAAGTCTCGGACCGTCTCGGACCCACGTGACGAGGTCTCGGACCGCATCCGTCTCGGAAACCGTGAGATTTTTTAAGACAACAGAGATTCAGTCTGACGACACCGAGACGGTCAGGAGGTCGAGCTACACCGTCGACAACAACGCCGTTTCTCTTTTGCGTATTTCTGTGAGTCTTCAAGAGGAGCGAGTGTTATGCTAATTAACGTGTGCTTTAATTAACTTTTTTTTTTTCTTAAACACTGAAAGCACACGTTCTGTGAAATATCTCCTAAGGGACGATATGGCTATTTTATTAGCAGTTACTAAAGCTAAAAAGATTTTCCTTGAGACTATTATTTAAAAAAAGAAAAACATCTTGCTGATCATCTGCTGTTTAAAGGAACAGTTTGGAGAAAAATAACGGACGGCTGCACAATTTTATTTTATTCTTATTGTGTGTGTAGCCGATCTGTCAAAACATTTTAGTGTCAAATGTTTTACTTTAATAACTTTATTACTGAATACTGCAGCTAATAACGAGCGCTATTGTGACCTTATTTCAACATAAACAGATGCTACATTTTAAGTTTACAATTTAAAAACAGCTATTTTACGAATCTTTACATTGTAACGTAAAATTAACAGCGTGAATAAAAAGATCAGCTCATTCACTTTTAACTGAATAAGGCAACTACAAACATTTTATTTCGTGAAGAGTTTCATTATAACACGTGTCGACGTTTCTTGAGTCTTTTGTCGTTGTGGTTCGTCACTAAAGCAGAACATTTATAAAACATTTATTTCAAAGTATTTTAACGCGTTACACCTGGGAACACATTACACCTTATAGCAACGGTTATAACTCGTTATGAATTATGTGGAAAAAAAAACATCTTTAATGTTAACTTTAATGAGTAAGAGTAATAACCTTAGCTATAAAGTTTCATTAAAAGGTTTGTAGAATTGGAATTTCTATTCAATAAACCGCGGCGTCTCCACGTCTCTCATATCAGTATGTACAGTATGGACTTCCTGTTTGTATCAGCGGGTGTTCCTGATTGGCTGGTGGTGCTGAAATACGTCACATTACGATCTTTACCTTTAACTGACGTTCGATCTTCAGCGATGTCCTGATTTCGGACGCTTCCTGTCCTCTGTACACATGAACCAAACGCTGTAGCGCTACGGGAGACGGCGGACATCGTGGGTTAAAGCACAAAGCAGCAGTGAAGCTCGAAAAGCGTAAATACTTTATATTATTAATCTTCCCCAAACTATTCCTTTAACCCTTTAATAACTATGAATTGATGAATATGAATTTAATCCGAATCCTGGAGTGAGTCACCGAGCCGCGAGTCACCGAGCCGCGAGTCACCGAGCCGCGAGTCACCGAGCCGCGAGTCACGCGGCTCTCTGCACTTCAGGAAAGTTTATATATTTTCTCCTTATAAATGTTTAATAAAGTCCTTGTCGAGGATTCTGACACGCCTGATATACCTGCGTTAATCTTAATCAGAGTGGGTGGAGCCTATGACGAGTAAAGTGCACCTCATCAGTGACAGGAAACTCCGCCCCCTTTGTCCTTTGGGCTATGCAAATTGCGATATAATGATATGTAAATATTAAGGGCGGGGTGTGCGCGAGCCTGTACGAGTCTGATCGAGGTGTTCTTCTCCTGCGGTGTTGAGGACAGCGAGGTGTTGTGGCATGTGATTACATCCTCGTGAGGCAGCAAGATAGGGAGCGAGAGGAGTGCACTCAGAAGGGCGCGTTTGTCTTGTTCTTGTTTTTTTTTGTTTTTTTTGAAGAAAGAGCACCTGATTTGGTTTGGAAGAATAAAGAGGTCAAAGTTCAAGTCCAAATCCCCTTCTTCTCCTTTAAACACACACACACACACACACACACATACACACACACACAGCTTTTAGGCGAATACTGGAGAGAAATCAGACGTCCCACATGTCTCTCTCTCTCTCTGTATGGCGAGTCCGTGAGATCGTCTCGGTTCTCTTGGTGAGACGGGGTTCTGTGTCCCGGATCGTCTGTGAGTCTGTGAGGGGACGTCCTGTCCTTGCTCCTGTCTCCGATCAGAAAATGTCCGGACATATGTTCCAGTCCTGTCTGTCTTTGGCCTCCCAGTAACCCCCTTTATACACGAAGCTGGTCTCGCCGCTCACTGGGTCGGTTCTCTGGTGGAACCAGAGAGGCTTATAGCCCTCGTACTCCCGACCTGCCACACACACACACACACACACACACACACACACACACACACACACACACACACACACACATATGTCAAACAACTGATTTATTCTGATCTACAAACTTCACATCCAGACATCTCCACAGTTGTAAGGTTAGATCTAGCACCCTAAAGGGTTCTCCAGTTTCACCCTCATGCAGAACCCTCAGGCCTCCGCACTGCTTCGTTTAGGAGTCGTTTAAATCGCATGTTTATCTGCATGTCAGATTTTAAAGTGGATTAAAAAACAAAACTGGCTTCATGAGGAGAACATGTGGGGAAAAGAAATAAAGAGAAATGACTGAGAGTTTAAAAGAAAAGTACAAAGTAAAAAAACAGTCATTTGAAACGAGATAAACAGAAAGAAAGAAATCAGAAAAATAATACCAGAAAAGAAATAGTATGAGAAATAAAAGCAGATGAAAAAAGATGATGACAAAGAAAAGACAAAGAAGGAACAGAAAAAATAATGGGATGTCAAAAGAAAGAAAGAAAAAAAGAAAGAAAGAAAGAAAGGGGAAAAGTAGAAAAGTAGTAAATCTTGACAGACAGAAAGAAAAGAAGAAAGTAAAAAAACTGCGAAACAAAAAAGAAATAGAATGAAAAAATAAAACAACAGGGGAAAAAAGATGATGGAAAAAAAGGAAAAATGAAAATAAAAATAGTGGGTTGTTAAGAGAAAGAAAGAAAGAAAAAACACTAAATAAAAGAAGAAAGTAAGACAGAAAAAGAAAAAAGTAGAAAAGTAGCAAATCTAGATCGAGCAGCTGTGAATCTACAGATAAAACAGAAAAGATAGAAGAGAGAAACAATGGAAAGAAGGAAAAAAGAGAAAAAGTATAAAAGTAAGTGATAACCTCCGTGTGGGTTCTCTAAAGACCCCAGGTACATTTTTAACTCCTATCTGACAGAATAATATTAACTCCATGTCTTTACACTCAGCAGCAGCAGAGAACCCACGGCTCTGTGTAGAACCTTACACCTGAGAGACACCCGTTCAATACGGTTCCCCTTAGAACCCCTTTAGAGGCTGGAATCATTAACCATCCAAAGCAGGTGGCATTATCATGAGTATCTCTGTGTGTGTATGTGTGTGTGTGTGTGTGTGTGTGTGTGTGTGTGTGTGTGGTTCCACTGTGTACATTACAAAACCAACCTCTGCTGACTTCTGCCATGTCTTGGTTCTAGATGTGTCGTGTGTTGGGTTCTGTATATCTGCATGACACTGCTGCTGGGTTTTAGGGCGGAGACGTGTACTCTGTGAGACTCTCATTTACGTTTCTCAGGTTCTAAGTGTCTGTGTTGTGATTCTGGTGTGAACTGTGATAAATGTCATAGTTAAATATGATAAATGTGAGGGTTCTAGATGTGTGCACTGTTGTCATGTGATCCAGGTTCTACAGTAGATCTTGTGTGTTGCGATGTTGGTGTGAAATGTGTTCTACATAGAAGTGCTGGTCCTAGAACTACCCGATGTGTTTGTAATGTGTGTCGGGTTCTAGATGTCATACTGAATAAAATTTTCCACGTGTTCATTATATCAGGTTCTAGATTTCCCAGTTGCAAAATATGGTCTAGATTAACCATTCTAGATCTAGAACTATGCAATGTGTTCATAATGCATGTCAGGTTCTAGATTTGCAAGGTGTGATTGAGGTGTAAATTGTGCTTTTTTATTAAATGAGATTTTTGTAACGTGTGTCGGGTTCTAGATTTGTGAGGTCATACTGAATTAAACATGCTGGTTCTAGAACTTTTCCATGTGTTCATATTGTATGCCAGGTTCTAGATTTGCGAGTAGTGATGGTGGTTTGAACTGTTCTAGATAAAAGTTTGCTCTAGAACTGTGGGACTGAAACTGAGTGTAAAACTAAGTTCAATATGAGGTTCTAGATTTGTTGGGTTCTGGCATTTTTCAGTTCTAGAGGAACCTTTCTGCTGATCTTCACTGTTGGTTCTTAGTGTGTGTGTGTGTGTGTGTGTGTGTGTGTGTGTGTGTTTGGTTTGTAAATGATAGACAATAGACATGTACAGTACGGCTGCTATACTGGGTTCTAGAAATACGTCATCCATATTTATTACGCTACACATTAATGATGTGTTTTGGGTTCTAGAGGTGTGTGTCAGGTGTGTGTCACAGTGTGTTACGCTGCTGAGGTTATTGGGTTCTAGATAATTGAAATAAATTCATATTTTTTTCTTTTCAAATTTCCTGAACATTTTTCTTCTGGTGATCTTTTAACAAAACCGAATACTCTAGCACTGCAGGGTTCTGTATGCAGTCACCTGTTCTGTGAAACATGTCAATGTTCTAGATGTGCGTACTGAGATGTGAAAGAAGTATTTTAGGTTCTACTGTAGATGTGTTGAGTTGTTTTTGTAGCGTGAATAACTCCAGACGACATTGGTTCTAACATGTGCGGGTTTGCAGCTGATGATTGTTGGGTTCTGTGTTGGACATGTGTTGGTTCCAGATGATGTCATGGGTTCCAAATGTCTGCACTGTGGTTACAGTATGTGGTAAAACCTATGGATGTGCATTATGGGATATGAAACATTTTAGGTTCTAGATACAGTATGGGATAAAACGCTGATGTTGATATCTTGGGTTCTAGCTCCTCGGCATGTTTGTGTAACGGTTCTGTGTCGGGTTCCATCCGTTCATGCTGAATTGTAATTTTTGTGCCGAGTTCTAAATGTTTTTGTTCTAATTGTTTGTGTGCTGAGTTCTAAATGTTCCTCATCTGATTAATCAGCAGGAGGGCTGTGTTGGGGTTAGAACTTCCTGGGCCATGCTTACAGCCAATAGTGCTCACACACACACACACACACACACACACACAGACAGTAGGAGAACCATAATCAGTGGACTGCGAGCACATGGTGAGATCTCCATTACAGATCACTGCTGGATCTGCAAATATCCGTGGACACGTCACACTCGCATGCTCACACACACACACACACACACACACACACACACACACACACACACACACACACACACACACACACACACACACAGGTGTGAAGCAGCCGTACATGGACGAATCCAGGTACTAGAACTCACCAGAGTCAAGCTCACACTCTGAGCACCGGGAGGAGAAAAGAGAGACACATCATAATCATAATAACATCACCACAGAACCAAGTTCTCACAACAACAACAACAACAACACACAGTATTACACATTCTATCATTTCAGTCACTCTAGAACCTGGAGAGTGGTGAGAACGATATCCAGAATGTTCTAGACTCCTTCTCTCTCCTTCAGCACCGGGCGGATCCAGCCTCAGTTACCTCGACTCCAGAGAAAACCTCCGCCACTGAGCTGCTCGGTTCTAGATGTGTATTTTGCGTTCTAGGAAAATGTGTTGACTTCTAGATGCGGGTCATGGTGTAGCATGTTGGACAAATATGTCGGGTTCTAGAACTGGGCTTCGTGCTGAGTTCTTGTGTGTGTAAGTTTTGTGTGGTTCATGTGTACAGTGTTCTAGATCAATGTGTCGATCTGGATTCTAGGTTCTAGATTTTATATAGTATGGCTACCATGAAAGGTTCTTTTTTTCACAAAAATAACACTGAATGGTATGTATATTACATACACATCTAGAACCTTAAATCCAGAAGGACGCTTTGTATCACACATGAATCAAGGTCTTGTCTCTTGGTGTTCTAGATTGTAGATGTGCGTGCTTTACAGCTACCGCACAGTGTTCTAGTGTTGTTCTGCATGTTTATGATATTATGTGTGAATAGTAAGTTCTAGATAAACATGTGGGGTTCTGGAGGTGGGAACAGTTTTGGTAATATTTGTTAGGTTCTAAGTGTGTGTTTTGTGTAGTCCATTAGTTTGCAGAACTGTGTCAGGTTGTGGATGTGTGTGTTTTGTGTGTCTGTTCTAGATGTTAGTGGTTTCTTCGTGCATTAAGTTCTAGATGTGTGTTATACAGATATCTTCAACAGTGTTCTAGATAAATGTTTGTTCTGGATGTGGGTGTGTCATTCTGACAAAGGGTTAGATTCCAGTGTGGCAGTTATTGGGTTCTGAGGTGTGTTGGGTTCTAGATTTGTGTTGGGTGCTGATGTGTTTTGCGTTCTGGCGTATTTGGTTCTAGATGTGTGTTGGGATCTACATGTGTTAGGTTCTAAGTGTCCACAGTTGGGTTCTGATGTGTGTTGGGTTCTAGATGTGTGTTAATCATATATGCAAATTTTGTGAGTGTTTGGGTTCTTAATACTTGCTGTTTTGGGTTCCTGGTAAGTGCATGGTTCTAAATATTTGCGTCATGCATGTGGTCTGTTTTGGGTTCCTGAACTTGTGTGTCGCTGATGTGTGTTGAGTAAGAGATGCACGCATTTTTTATATTTTGTTGTTTTTTGGTGTTTGAGGTTCTTGCAGCTCACACTTAAGAGAACCGTGTGAGAAAACTTCAACAAACATCAAACACAAGAAATCTAGAACCTTAACTGGAACAGTTCTCCAGCTGCTAAGCACTGCACTCCATGTCTGATCCACAGCAGAACATTTATAACCTCCTTACAGAATGTGACACTGATAGAACGTTTGTGACGTTCTAGATCATTACTCCATCATGAAGACCCACATGTTGTTTGTCCTGACACTTGGACCTGAAGTGCTGGAGAATTTCTGATGAACAAATATGACAGACACTCTGGAGCAGCACCTGTGTGTGTGTGTGTGTGTGTGTGTGTGTGTGTGTGTGTGTGTGTGTGTGTGTCACCTTGGTCAATGGCGTCAGACGCCTCGGCTTCTCTCCTCCTCCTCACAGCCCTCTGCTTTTCCTCAAGTCGTTGTTTCTCCGTGTTGGCTTCGTCCCATCGTCCCTCCTCCATCAGACGCTGGTCCGGACGCAGGCGGCTGTCCGTCACACACACGCCGTCCTCCTCCTCGTTCAGGGTGAGAGCCAGCGACGAGAAGAAATACATGTTCTCTGCATTCTCTCTAACAGAACACACAGGGGGTAAATAATTATAGGTGTGTTTAGACAGACAGAGTGCACACACACACAAAGGGAAATTGTATAATACGTTACATACAAACACTGTGTTTGTTTGTTATTGTTATTGTGCCTTATTGTTATTGTGTGTTATTGTTTTAGATCTGGTGTTACTATAGTCCTCTGTAGAAGAATGTGTTGGTGAAGGTCAGTGTTGGTGAAGGTCAGTGTTGGAGAAGGTTGGTGTTGAGGAATGCCGTTGCTCGATGGACAGTGTTTGTTTTTTAATGGAACACTGGGGTGTGTTGGTGATTAGTAAAGAATGCTTGTGTTTGGGGAACATTGGAGAATGTGGAGGTGTTGATGATAGTATTTGATGGACAGTGATGGTGCTTGATATAGGATATTGGTGTTTATTGGATCGTCCTGGTGTTTCATGGAGAACATTAGTTAACTACTAGAGAATGTTGGTGTTTATTGCAAATTGTGGTGGTTGATCATATTCTTGGAACATGTAGAGCTTTACAGAAGAATGCTGGTGGTGTTGGTGCTTGATGGAGAATATTGTGTTGTTAAAAGTATGATGCTTTTAATGGAGAATGCTGTTGGTGTTATTTTTTGTTTGCGATTGATGGAGAAAATACGTTGATCCTTAATGAAAAAGCTTTTTATAAAAAAAAAAAAAACAATGAGGTATGTTGGATTTGGAGAACCTTATTGCTGGAGAATGTTAGTGTTAGAGAATGTTGGTTGTTTGATGGGCAGTGTTGGTGTTGTGTGGTGTTTTTTTGGAAAACATAAGTATGTGTTGGTGGTGAGTAAATGTTGTGGTTTGGGGAGCATTAGAGAATGAGGATTTGTGATGATGGTGTTTGGTGCAGACTGTTGTGTGTTGATGGATAATATTGGTTGGGTGTTGGATAATATTTGTGGTCATGGATGATGCTGGTGTTTAAGGGGGGCTGTTGGTGTTTATTAACAATGTGGTAGTTGATATTTGATGGAAAATGCTGGGGTTTTGATAATAATGTAGGTGTTTGGTTGAGGATAGTTGTCTTGATTGTTGGTGTTTATTAGAAAATGCTCCTGATCTATGATACAGAATAGATAATTTTTTTTTAAATAAATAAAATAATTGCTTACTTACTTAGTCTTACTTTAAAAAAATGTACAGTGGAACCTCGGATTACGAGTAATGCGGTTTACGAGTGTTCCGCAAGACGAGCAAAGATTTTTAATAAATTTTGACTTGAAAAACGAGCATTGTCTTGGTTTACGAGCACCAAGTATCATGTATCACGCATGCGCTTCTTGTTTTGACGCCGAGCGTCACGTCAAAGGTGAGGAGCTGGTTAATTTGTTTTTTTTGTTGTTGTTGTTGTTGTTGTTTTACTTTACAGCAGTGATTCCGTTAGTATGCGCTCAAGCGAGTATGACTAGCGATGTTCCTTGCTAATTTTTAAACGCTTTTAAAAACGGTCTCTCCGTTAATGTGTGTGTGTGTGTGTGTGTGTGTGTGTGTGTGTGTGCATGCACATTTTTCACACACACACAGCGCCTGCGTGCACAAAAGGAAACACTTATCTGTCGGGATTTATTTTTAAGTTTTTTTAAAGGTAAAGTGTTAGGTAAAGGTTAATTTGTTTTATTTTTACTTTATATTTTGTGTTAATTATTTTTATGTATTTATTTTTTTGGGCTATGGAACGAATAATTTGAGTTTCCATTATTTCCTATGGGAAAATTTTATTTGGTTTACGAGTGTCTTGGAATATGAGCCCACTTCCGGAACGAATTATGCTCGTAATCCGAGGTTCCACTGTATAGGTATAGGAAAAATCTGAAAAATGTTTGTATTTATGGGAAAACACCAACATGTATTGATGTTTGGAGTTTTTGTGTTTGGATGATGGTGGAGAATGTGGACGTGTGATGTTTGGTGAAGAATAATGGTGTAGATTCAGAAATGTTTGTGATCCTAGATGGAGAATGTAGAACGTAAAAGTGTTCATTGTGTGTGTGTGTGTGTGTGTGTGTGTGTGTGTGTGTGTGTGTGTACACATACGGGAGTGGGTATTTCTTCCACAGTAGTCGAGGTGTGAGTGTTTGGTACACGGTCTTCTGCTTGCCCTCTACATTGCT
Organism: Clarias pachynema; assembly: GCA_030014365.1. Taxonomy (NCBI): domain Eukaryota; kingdom Metazoa; phylum Chordata; class Actinopteri; order Siluriformes; family Clariidae; genus Clarias; species Clarias pachynema. Next base: position 24,020,222 of record JAQMYL010000014.1, on the reverse strand, counting down.
GCCGCCTCGGCTGCTCTGTACGATCTTCGCGCTCTCCATTCGGTCGTCCCACGTCCCTGACAGGATGTAGTGCGCCTGTCCTTCACTGTCTGACACCACGCCCGTCACCTACACACACACACACACACATACACACATTAGCATAGCACAGCCAGAAACACACTCTGATGTTCTCCCCACATTAACTTGGTTCTCTTGGTGTTTATTGGATGATGGATGTGTTTGAGAAGAGATAAAGAATATGTGATGGTGTTTTTTTGCTGAATGCTGGTGTTTGGAGGTTTTTGTCCTTTGATGGAGTTCAATTGTGTTTGAAATTGCTGGGAAAACATGGTGTTTGTTCAGAAATGCTGGTGTTTGTTGGAAAACACTGAAGTGTTAGTAAAGAAATTGGTGCCTGGTGGTGTTCACTAGAGAGTGCTGGGGCTTGATGGGAATATTGGTGTTTACTGGAGGATTGTGGTGTTTGATGAAGAACATTGGTGTTTATTAGATAATTCTGGTGTCTGATGGAAAATATGTGTGTTTTCTGGACGATTGTGGTGTTTGATGAATCTTGGTGTTTACTGGATAATTCTTGATTTTGATGAAAAATATTGGTGTTTTCTGGACAATTCTGGGTTTTTTTTATGAATATTGGTGTTTACTGGATCTGTCTGGTGTTTGATGAAGAATATTGGAGTTTGTTGGATAATTCTGGTGGTAGAGAATGCTGATTGGTCATTGAAGAATGCTGGTGTTTATTTCAAATTGTGTTGGTTGCTCGCTGTGTTAGAGAGTGCTGGTGTTTAATATGGAATGTTGGTGTTGAATGGAAAATTTTGGTTGTTTATTAAATAATGTTTCTGTTAGAGAATGTTGGTGTTTGCTAATTGATGCTGGTGTTTAAAGGAAAATAGGGTTATTAATAAAAAGTTGTAAATGAAAAAGTTGGCGTTTTCTGATCTTGCTCCTTGATGGAGAATGTTGGTGTTCATTAAAAAATACTATTATTTGGTGAAGAAAGCTGTTGCTGGTGTTTTATGGAGAGTGTAGAACTGGACACTCACCTTGCGTGGAACTTCCCTCGAAAAGTAGCTGTATGGAGAAAACTTAAGCTGACACGTCTCTTTGGTTCTGTGGTTCACAACGTCGATATCGCCCGACTGAGAACAAGATGGAGGTCAAAGGGCAAATATTAAGGTGCATTCTGGTGCAGGAGATCTTCAGGCTGTAAATCTGATTGGATGTGGTGTTGTGTTTGGGTGGAGCAGCGAGAGCACAGACCTGGTCAATCCACAGTTTGCCCACGATAATGTTGTGCACGGTGGAGGTGACCTTACGCCACACGTAGTGGTTCCCGCTCGCGTGGAACTGCAAATGGATGGCACCTAAAGAACCAAGATTGGTTTAGGAACCTGTAGTAATCAGAAAAACCTCTAACCTAGAAGGCCGCCTTTAGGCCACACCCCCCATCTGAGTCTGATACTGGTGTGGCCTGATAAAAACTATACGTTGAGAAATAAAGTTTTAAAGCTACGACTTTTGTTAGCATAACAATTTAGCTTAAATTAAGCTAAGCTAATTATTAAGTGAGATAAGCTGTGTTTGTTAAAGTGGGTGGAGTCTCTCACCCAGGGGCATGATGGACAGATATTTGCCACGGAATTTGCTAGCAATGGTGATTTCCTGCCACAGGGTCCAGCCTCGCTGTGAGATGACGTGATGCGCCGCAGCTGGAGGATGATGACTGACCTGAGAGGAAACAGACAGGGAACTATGAGACGGTCTGTAGTTTCACCACTAGAGGGCAGTGTTGGTCAGTCTCCGGTTCATTTTCTAATCCAGACAGAGTTTGTGTGTGAGGAGGGTAACCTGTTCGCAGAGGGAGCGGTATCCGTAGTCGTCCAGCCGGTCGAGCTCGTACGTTTCACCCAGAAGCGGGTTGAAGGGTTTCGCCGTGCGATGGACGGTGGTGGAGTACGACGAGACGGAGAAGGCAGCCACCAAACACATCTGCTCGAGAGAACTCTCGCAGCGAGCCGCTTTATCCAACAACTCGCTGTACTCCAGATCCTCCGTCAGTCGCTGCAGCATGGAGAGGGGCTCGTTAAAGTTCACCTGGGACAAAGGAAGAAGGTGGAGGAAGGACGGGTCTGTTAGAGACGCTGCCTCGCGTGGGGATAAAGTACGGAAGTATAGGAGTATTATAGCAGTATGGAGGCGGGTTCACAGCAGTGTGGGGGATGGTGTTGAGGCAGGCTGGGGTAGTACGGTAGAAGAGAGGAAGCAGAATACCGCAGCTGAGTGGGGCTTTATTGGTAAATGGAGGAAATGTAGAGGCAGTATGGAGTCAGTGTGAAGGAACTGTGGTGGCATGGTGGAGGCAGGATGGAGGCAGTATGGAGTCATGTGTGGAGGACGTACTGTATGGAGGCAAGTGTTGAGGCAGAATGGAGGCAGTGGAGGTCAGTGTGGAGCCAATATGGAGGTTTAATGGAGGCATGTGTAGAGACAGTATAGTGGTGGAGGCAGGATGGAGGCTGTGGGGGTCACTGTAGAGGTAGTACGGAAGCATGAGTGTAGATTGCATGGAGATAGTATGAAGGCATGCGTGGAGGCAGTATAGAGGCAGCTTGGTGGTAGGATGGAGGCAGTATGGAGGTAGCATGGACGCATGTGCGGAGATTGCATTGAAGTAGTATGAAGGGAGTAGAGAGGCAGAATGGAGGTGGTATGGAGGCAGTGGTAGTTAGTGTAGAGGCAGAATGAAGGTAGTATGGTGTTAGTATGGAAGCATAGGTGGAGGCAGTATTGAGGCAGTATGGAGGCGGTATAGAGGCATATGTGGAGGCAGTATGGAGGCTGTATGGCAGCAGTATAGAGGAAGGATGGAGGTAGTATAGAGGCAGTATAGCGGCAGTATGGAGGTAGTATGGAGGTGGTGTGGAGGCTCACAGGCATGGGAATCTTGGAGAGCTCTTTTCCGATGCAGTTCTTCATGATGCTCCACAGGTTAAGTGAATAGTTGGGCTTGTCTGGGATTCGGCTCCGCCTCCTCCTGCGTGTCTGCACCTCCCTCCCTGATAAATCATTGCAGCTGGGAGACGACTGAGAGACAAAGACAGGGAGACAGAAGAACACAGACAGGGTGAACATTCAGTGCTGTTTTACGTTACAGAAATTCTGACGCAAACCTTCTAATGAACTTCACATCAGGCTCAGTAATGGTGTTTGTTCCTTGTAAACACTCACATGTTGCTCCAGGTTCCAGTCACTGGTCTGCCCACCGCTGGCACCACTTAGATTACTCTGAGAACGTCTACCACACACACACACACACACTTTAAATTACATTAACCTGCCTATTAAAGCTACTTATTTAATTATTCACACAGGAATGATTGACAGACTACAGTGTAGCATCAGACACCCAGTGGGGCAGAGGGTGCCAATACATTGTGCAGAACGACAGTTAAGAGCTGTAGAGACTGTAGAGACTGTAGTGACCTGTGCTGAGAGACGTCTGTAGCCGGCACTGTGATGAAAGCAGGCGAATCCTCCATGGCGTCGAAATATTCCGTATCCTCATCTTCATCACTCGCTTCCTCTTTGTGGGACCTCTCACTCACTCCTACAGGAAACACACACACACACACACACACACACACACACACACACACATCACTAAGGGTACAACTAAGGACCCTTAGTTCCTAAAACATTACATGCTAAATAAGCACCATGCACTGCATAAGTATTTGCCCCCTTGAGCTACCCTGTAACACTGTGAGGTAATAAACTGTGTGTGTGTGTGTGTGTGTGTGTGTGCGTGTGTTTGGTGCTGACCGGTGTGTGTGGAGGTCGTGTCAGGTGTGTTGGTGGTGTGTGTCGGTGCCTCCCTCCAGGCTCTCTCCAGGCTGTTGTGCTGCTTGGCCAGTTGTTCTATCGTCTCCTCCAGGTGAGTGCGCTGCTCTCGCTCATGCTGCAGGACTCGCTGCCATCTGCGGCTGTGGCTCTCAGCCAGCTCCAGGAAGTCACGGCATGCCTGATGCCAGGAGAAACACACACACACACACACACACACACACACACACACGTCAGGACAAAACTCAACTTTAATCCTAATCCAGAACCTTCCACACCCTGGTTGAGTCCCACAGAGGAAAACACAAATCAGGGCTTTGATGACAGCAGAACGCTCACCCAATCACTGCTGTGTGTCAGGTCACAAGCCCCGCCCCTTTAATGAGAACAGCCAATCACCTTGGAAGAAGCCAACACTTACATGACACTGCAGTACACTGCGGGACACTCAACGACACTTTACGATACTTAACGACATTTATGACACTCTACTACATCACTTTAAGACAGTGCAGGACACTGTGGGACACTCAACAACACTCTACTACATCACTTTAAGACACTGCAGGACACTCAACGACACTTTATGACACTCAACGACACTTTACGACACTCTACTACATCACTTTAAGACACTGCAGGACACTGTGGGACACTCTATGACACTCTAAGACACTCTATTTTGACACTTTGCATGACTTTACAAAAGTATGTAACTCTACGACACTCGCTTTACAGTACTGTAAGACATTCTAGGACATTTTATGACTCTATAGGACACTCTACGACACCAGAAAATCACTCTGTATCATTTTGCAACAGTCTACAGTACATCACCTTACGACATTTGGAATCGCCTTACAAGACTTTACACCAGTTTACGACACTTTATGGCATTCTATAACACTATACGACACCACAAAGCCAGCAGTTTACGATACTTTACATTACTTTAAGACACTCTCTATGACACTTTACTTCACTTTATTAAACTGTAATACACTCCAGGACATGTTACATCACTTTACAATGCTCTAAATCACATTTTTATGACACTTTGCGGCACACTAGGACACTTTAAGATATTTCGCGCATCACCTTAAGACACTACGTCATTCTACTGTATAACACTCTACATCACTTTACGAAACTCACCATAACTATAACTTTACTACACTTTCACGTCACTTTAAGGCCGACACGTTTGCCAGTTTGTGACGCTCCACAACATTACGACACTTTGAAGCTTTATGACACTTTTCCGACAATTTCTTATGACACTGACACTTTCTTGCCCTCAATGCTTTCCACCCAGACTGACACTCTACAACAACTCATGACACTTTATGACACTTTAAAATGCTTTGAGACATTTGAGGCACTTTCTAACACTTTTAACACTTAATGCCGCTACGACACTTTACAACACTTTACACTTTCTGACACTTCATGATACATTTTGACATTTTATTAGACTTTGACAGTTTATGATGTTTGACGACACTGACAGTTTCAGGCACTTTACAATGCTTTACGATACGATGACGTGGACATTTCATGACGTCTATGACACTCTACAACTCTATTATACTTTATGACAACTTATGACATGTAACACTTTTCTGACATTTATTTTTATGACAGTTTTTGACTCTAGAACATCGTGACAACATATGATACTTTTTAACATTTACTGACCCTTTGTCACTAATTTAACAACACTGACACTTTTGAACACTTTATGACATTTTCGATGCTTTATGAGCTATAATGCTGACGTTTTTGAGTTTTTCACACTTTATAACACTATGACACTTAATAACACTTCTCACTAATCAAGGATATATATTTTTTTATTTTATGACATTTTACAGAGCTTCATAACTGTTCTCTGACAATCTACAACATTATAAGACTTTAAGTTATTAAGACACTTTATGAAGCTTTTGGACATTTAATGACATTTGGACATTTACAACACTTTAAAGCCTAAAACTTTTTTTCCTAAAAACCTATTGTCACCCTTTATGACACATTATGACACTTTTTGGCATTTTCCGATCCTTTACAAGTCTTTACACTGCTTTACAACAGGTTATGACCTTACGACTGTGCCTGATGCTTTATGACACCTTTATGACAGGTTTATGAGTCTGAAGTGATGAAGGTCCAGAGAGCGTTACTGTCTCTGTGTCTCTGACAAAAACACCATCTCTGAACTGCTGAACGCTGCGGTGAGTCATTCATACACACACACACACACACACACACACACACACACACACACACACAGAGCCAGACTACAGCAGAGGTTACTAGAGTTTACAAAGAAACATACATTTCTTTCTTTTTTTTCGTACATTCTCTTTTTACTTTATTCTTAATGCCTTAACTGTTTCTTTTTCTCTCTTTCTAATTTCTTTTGCCTTTTCCCTTTTTTCTTTTCTTTTTTTTTCTTTTTCTTGTTTACTTTAAAACATTTTCTTTCTTGCTTTTTCTTTTCTCATCCTTTTTCAGTTTTTCTTTTTTTTTTCCTTGTTTTATTCTGTACTATAATTTAATTTCTATTTCTCACTGACCCTTCCTTTTTCCTTTTTACCTCATTCCTTCTTTCTATCTTTCTTTCTTTCAATCCTTCCTCACTTTCTATCAATTTCTACTTTTTTTCTACTTTTTTTCCTATTTTCTTTTCGCACATAAATATTTTTCTCCTTTAAATAATCTTTCTGTCCTTCTTTCTTCTCGTAACCGATAAACTGAATCACGCCTGCGGACTCCTGAGTAAAGTCACAGTCACCTACATCACTTCCTGTCTCGACTTCCTGATCACATGACCCTGACCGGCACCCTGATCGTTAATCCTGTAGCCCGTGTAAACTCGTTCATTAGACAAACTCATACAATAACACAAATCTAACTTACACACACACACACACACACACACACACACACACAAATATACACAGTGTACTGAAGATTACATGCACAGAGCGAGACAGAAACAAATGTGACACACACACTCACCCGGACCTCTGCGTGTATGAACTGAGCTGATGTACAGAGCCATATATAAGTGTGTGTGTGTGTGTGTGTGTGTGTGTGTGTGTGTGAAAGCTGCTGTGAAGACAAAAATCCACCTCAGACTCAGGAGTCGCTTCCACATTTTCCTGCTGAGACGCTGAAACCGACCTCACACACACACACACACACACACACACACACACACACACACACATGCAGTGTATGACGTGTGACAAAATATAGGGGAAATTACTGAACGTCTGAAAGTGTGTGTGTGTGTGTGTGTGTGTGTGACCACCTGACCAGTCATTAATCAGCATCTCATCCCGTCACTTCAGGACGAGTTTAATATCGGACGTTTAGTTCCTGAGGTCACAGTCAGGCTGAGAGACGAGTTCTGAGTTTCACTTTTACAGATTTGTATCGTAATAATTAACTGTAACCAATAATAATAATAATAATAATAATAATGTAATAATAATTGTAACATATTAATTTCCGCCATTTGAAATGATAATTACTGAGTTTATTTTTATTTATTATTTACTTATTGTTTAATGTTTTATTTACTTACTTTATACAATGAGGCTGGACATTTTATTTCAGTTTATTGTTTTATTTGGAACTGGATTTTATTTCAGTTTATTTTCTTATTATTGTCTGTTGTTATAGTCTGTTTATGATTGTACAGAACTTTAGTCAACGTTCTCGTGTTAAATGTGTTTTATAAATAAATCTGACTTGACTTGAGTGAATCTGACAAGGATGACTTTAATCAGGATTATTTTACTTATTATTATTATTATTATTATTATTATTATTATATAATTTTATGGATTACGTATTTGTTTCTTTGAGCTGTTAAAGTAACCAGTTTTATTTTTATTTTCATCGTAGTTACATTTTATTTTCTATTGTATTTCTTTTTTATTCATATTAATTTTCTTATCTATAAGCTTTTTTTTTAAACATCAAATAATCTCCCCCTTGTCCATCTTTCCTCATTTTCTAAAAGACTTATCGCGGCCTGAAAGTCCCTGCAGTGTCTCCGGCTGAGTACTCGCACTTCCTGTCCAGACTGACACCCGAGTCCCTGCGTTTTAGGGAACAGTGGGACAAAAATAATGTAAAAATATAATGTAGATTTTTGAATAAAGCCCTCAAGGGGACTCGACTGTAAGCAGGACGATGCTGGAGAAGCTGTAATGAGAAGCTGAAGGTGCAGTTGGTCTCCTCACCGCTGAGGGACAGACTGAGGAACATTGAGATTTTTGTTAATTAGTAAAGTGACAAATCCAATAATGTGGCGCAAAATTTAAAACACGATGTAAGCTATACATTTCATCTTCTGCTCTTCCTTAATAGTGCCGGGTGAACTGGACGTTTGAGTCGCTTTAAACATTTTTAATTAAATTTTACTTTATTTTAGCATCGGACGTTTTCAGCTCTGGTCTGCCCTCTAGTGGACAGAAGTGTTAATCTTTCAGGTGTAAAACAGCGAACCTTTTGTGTATTTATCACTGAGACATGAAACCATTTCACATCACATTAGAGGGGATGAACACACACACACACACACACACACACTGATGCGCTTTCGTTTCCTTGGTAACGGCGCAGCACACTCACGTTGATCATAGCATTGGAGGTGATGCGGAACAGAGTGGCTCTCTCGTTCACCGCTTTGATCTTCTCGCTGCCCTCGACGGGGACGCGCAGAGCCTCGAGCTCGCTGAGAGAACGCTGCAGCGCCGCGCCGTGCTTCGCTATCAGGTCGTTACACGTACACAGATCGTCCAGCTTACTCGCCAAGGTCTTCAGCGCCCCCTGCAGTTCGCTCCGGTCCGAGCGTGACGTCGGCTCCTCTTCCCCTGAGTCATCTGCAGAACACACACACACACACACACACACACACACACACACACAACATGATGAATAAAAGAAGCTTTTTAAGGATGACAAGCCCAGAACTAAAGTGTGTTAAAGTTAAAGTGAGCCGAGTGTTCCTCCGCTTGTCTCTGTCGTCTCGGTGACCTCATGACCTGCAGTGTGCGCTAACGAGCCGAGACGCAGAACTCTCGCTAATCAGATCCGGTTACAGACAGACAGTGACACACACACACACACACACACACCACAACTCAAAGACTAATAAGCCCATTTATCTGAGACACACAGCGAAGAATCAGAACCAAGATCTTACACACACTCCCACACACACACACACACACACACACACACACATCCTTCTAATCTTCTAATAAACGAATTAAACTAGCTCTCGCTCTCTCTCTCTCTCTCACGCACACACACACACACAGTTTCCGGATCAGAATAAACCACACTGAGATCTAATGTCTGTCCGGCTAAAACTGATGCCGGTTTATTTATAGAGACGCTGCAGGCCGACGCTGAGGCTCAGATCAATACGGCAAAAAAACACCAGGAGAAAGACTTAAATCTCAAAACACCAGACATCTTCATCATCATCATCATTATCATGCTCCACATACGCTACAAAAATCCTAAAGACGCGGCTAAACACCAGAAAAAACAACCACACACCGGTAAACAACATACAAACAAAACACCTGCAAACACTAACCAGTGCAAATGAATACTGATAACACATACAGTAGGGGCCATGTGTCTAACGGCCGCCTGGACCAGAGCGGGGCCCATCGCGAACCATGATCCCCCGCGACGACGCGGTTAACGATGCCCCGCCCCATAAACGCCCCCATGCGCTTTCTGATAAGATGGTTGCAATGCTGTATAACTCCACCAGGTGGAGCAGTGACTGCTTCAGTTAACTGCAGTGTCCAGGCGGCCGTATACATCATGTTCAATATATATACAGGCCGTTCTTACATCGTCAACATAGGTGAGGTGGTTTAAATCACTCAATACACAACCCATGATGCTTAAGCTATTTAAAATAAATAAATAATTTAATTAATTAATAAAACTAGTTATTGTAATATTTTTCAAGACATTCTTAATAATCCTTAAAGACACAGTAACATCTGTAATTTATCTATACCGGTCGTTGTAGGTACGGAATACAAACGCGGGCTATGTACAGTATTTTACATTACGGTG